>VXBN01013005.1:89600-138242 GCA_013397395.1 Sinosuthora webbiana | reverse complement strand
AGTTAAAGGGACGCGGGGAGGGGCAGAGCTGGCGGGAGATGGGGGGCGATGATAGGGCTGGGCTGGGGGTCACAGTGCGGGTGGGATGTGAGGGCAGAGGGGTCAGGGCCCGGGTGGGGCGTGTGGGGTTTCTGATTGGGGTGTGGGGTCCCAGGGTGGGTACGTGGGGTCTCAGGTGTGGTACACAGGGTCCTGGGTGGGATGTGGGGGTCTCAGGTGGGGTATGTGGGGCCTTGGGTGGTCCCAAGCGGGGTTCAGGGGTGTCAGGTGAGCTTTGTGGGGTCTTGGGCAGGGTGTGCGGGTCTCAGGTGTGGTACCTGTGATCCTGCAGGGAACATCAAGGTCCCAGGCAGGATGTGGTGGGGCACTGGGTGGGGTGGGGATGTCCCAGGTGTGGTGTTGGGGATGCAGCCACGGCAGCTCAGCGTTTGCTGAGGTTTATCCACATTTTGGGGGCCCGTCTCATCTCCCCCGGTGTGTCCAGGTTTGGGCAGTTGCGCCCCACTTGCCATCAGGCTCTGCAGCGTCAGTCTCAGATATTGGGGTGGGAAGGATTTGGGGGTTCTGCCAGCCCCGCTCGGTGCTGCCGGTGTCAGCAGCAGTAAATGTTCCTGTCACTGCCGGGCAGGTCTGTCCCTGGCCTCCTGGGACGGAGCCTCCCTGGGGACTTCCCTTTCCCCCTCCTTCCCACAAAGGGCACCTTGGCCGGAGGGAGGACTGAGGAATCCTGTCAGGAGGAAGAACCAGTGTTAAAAGAGGTGTTGGTGTGTTTCTGGAAAGGTTGGAAAACTGGATTTCACCACCTTTGAAGACTCTAGTAATATTTTTTTTCAATGTAGGCTCTTGTCTGCTATTTATCTCTTGTCCTACTTCTAGGGAGGCTGAAGAAATTTTGCATTTCACAATTAATCTCATTGAGTTGTCTTGGATATCCGAAGCCCACGGTTTTGTCTGTGTTATTGGGAATGTTGTCAGTGAAATAAAGGTTCTGAAAAATAAAAGGATTTACAAATCACCATTTCCCATTGATAGTATTTTGGTTTGCTTGAGGACAAAGTCTGGAGGTAGAGGAGAAGTTCTGTTCTGTGTCTGTGTGGGTTCTTTGCCTTATTTCACTTCAATTTTTGTGCATTTCTGCCATTCAAGAATACTCTGACAGTCTGGTGCATCGATGGAGTTGTACTGCTTGGGAATTAAGGGGTTTAAGAATCCTCTTGTAGATGGGAAGATGTTCTGTATGGTTTGGAGCTGTTACGGTGAAATTTCAGTTCAGAAAAGGAGTTGCTGCTCCCCACGCTCCTGCGTTTTGCCTGGAGCTGTTGCTTGCTTGGTTTGGGGCTTCTTGGTGTTTTTTTTTTTAAGCTCCACATTTAAAACACTCATTTAGTAGGAATTTACAGGTTTAGAGAACTGCTTTAAGAGGTCTGGTGTGGGGTGATCTCCTTGTTCCCTTCTCTTTGCTGCGTTTGTGCAGCGTTCCCCCAGTCGGTCTCACTCAGGACCGTCCCTTCGCTGGCTCCGTGAGCCACCAGAACCAGCTGCTCTCACTGGCTGCTCTGGGCATTTTTGCATCTCCAGAAAAGCAGTTCAGTGATAAATTCCCGTTGGTGGGATGGTTTGTGGCCGTGCCAGCGTGGCTGGGGCTGGCAGTTTCCCGCTGAATCCCGCAGTGGCTCCGTGGTGAATCTGAGCGGCACGTGCGGGGCTGTGCTGCCAGAGCTGGCTGTGCTGCTTTGGGCTGGCTCCTCTTCCAGTGCCCTCGGATTAGCTGAGGGGTTTTTTTTTGCCGATTGTTTCTTTTTATTTTTTTTTTTTGGCAGAGACTTATAAATAAACCAGGAGCTCTGGAGAAAGGGATAAATATTTAATAGTTTGACCTTTGCTTGCTTCCAGCAAGCAGTGGTACCTCCCAGCGCTTGTTCAGTTTACGTTGCGTTTGCTGGTTTGGGGAATTCTTGTTGACCAGGCTCCCCAGCAAGAAGGGAAGCGTGAAGCTTAGAACACTTCTACATGCTTAGGAGATCTTCAGAAATTACAGTTAACATTTCATCATTCTGACTAAAGTAAGTCCCTTTGTTTTCATGTTGATATCCTGTGCCAAGGAGTGGATTAAAATGACAGAACTGAGTTAAACAGACCTTGGCTGTGGTGAGAACCAGGCCCTGCACCTGGCTGGGGCTGAGGTGTGTGAGTCTGCACAGTTCTTCACAGGGACAGCCCCAAATGGTGGCAGTGGAGGATGGCAAGGCTGGTTTGGAGAGCACAGGTGTGTGACAGTTGTGGAAGGAGAAATCAGCACACGGTGGGTGGTCGGGGCTGAAGAAGAAGCTTCAGGATGATGAAGATCCTGATCAGAGGATGAAGTGAAGAGCAAACGGGTTGTCTTGGTGACCGTGTGACCCGCTGCCTGTACAGTGGAGAGGTGCAATTTGCTCCTGGACAAATGCATAATTAAAATTCCTCACTATATCTTCGTGCTCACATTACACAGCTCTTTTATATTTATAAACCAGGTTGGCTTTCAGGACTTCCTGCAGCCATTTCTGATGGCATTTTCTCTTGTGCTCTTAGGCACTTTCTTTTACATCCACCCTTGGAATTGAACGTTGAATATCTCTAAGTGTGTTTCTCTTCTACAGCGCTTGGATGTAATAACTGCCTGGGACACTGGGTGAGGTTCTTGTTTGGGAAATTGCTGCTGACGTGGGTTTCTGCAGCTTGCTTGCAGATGAGAATTTTAAACTAGGTCCTTTTTTGCTGTTTGGCAGCTGCTTGAGAGCGAGGGCTAGCAATTTCCATTAGGATTTTAGTTGAAGTTTTAATGGTTCTTCCCTCAGGCGCACTTGACCCTCAATACGTGAATGGATGTTTTCTCCAAGGTGCTTTTTTTGCAATTAGATAACTGAGAAAATAGAAACTCCATTATTTCGTGATACTTAATGTTTCTAGAGGGGGCAAAAAGCGATGGGGCTTTGTGGGTAGTTCGTTTTTCTTCAGAAAAGCTGTTCCTAAGCAGCTGAGGAACGTTCCCTGGTGCAGTTAATAGTCCTGCTGAGTCAGATACTTCCAAGAGGAGATGTTTATTCATCCTGTGCTTAGCCTACACAAGAAACTGACCTGTTGCCGAGCTGTGTGGGTGCCGAAAGTCTCTTGTGGGTGACGGGGATGAGTCAAAGCCGTGTCAGGATCGGCTCTGTGTTTGGTGGCTCTGCAGCCTGTGGCAGCTCTCCGCTGATCTGGCGGATCCCACTGAGGGATAACGTTGTTCCCTGGGATGGGGTTGGGTTCTGTGGGGCCTCCAGGAGCAGATGCAGGTGCTGACTAGAAGGTGGGAGGCTGCTGGTGATGGTGCTGGCGTGGAAGGTGGATTTTCCATTATGGATAGTTGCACTAAAGTGACAGAATTTCACCTCCTCTTGTTTTCCTCCTGCAGCTTCATGTTTCCTGTGGCTGGCGGTTTAGGTCCTCCTCAAGGTACGTATCACCTTCACACTTGGAGCACAAAGTCCTTTACTTTGTTTAGATAAATCAGACCTAGACCAGGTCTGCAGTGATGTTCAGAGGTGGGATTATTAATTGAACACCATAGCTGGTTTTTCCCCTTAAATTCAGCTCTGCTCAGACGACCCTCACCCCTCTGCTGGGAAAACCTCCTGTGTGTTGTTGAAGCTGCATCACCAGAATCTGGATTAAAGGTCCAGGAAAACTACATCTCCCTTTTTAACCTGAATTGGCCTTTTAGATTCTGGTATTATTTTGAGTGTGGTATTTCACCTCTCTCTGCTTCATCTCCCAGCCGTGTGGGTGTTGCAAGAGCTGGTAAATATTTACAAAGCACATCAAGACCCTGGGACAAGAGTCACAACCTGTGTGGAAAGTATTAATACAATAGGAGAGCCTCAGCCTTAAATTGCTTTTGTTCTCGTTCCTGATGCAGTGCTGTTTGTTTAATTAGGGGAAAATATGCAGAGAACTTACGGGGAAAATAGGGAGTTTTTAATTAAAATCTCAGGGACTGATTCATGGATTATTCCTGCCTGTGTCATGCCCTCCTGGAGTGTTTTTCCATAATTATCTCATGGTGTGCTGGTAACAAGTGCGTGTTGGTCTCCCAAGACAGCAAAATGTGACACAGGAAGATACTGAAACACAACACACTTGCTTTATTCAGTGAATTAATACATTCCAGCTTGAGCTGTCCCATTTTGTGCAAGTTTAGCTCTTACTGACAAGTATTGTTACCATTATAACACACGTGCAGGGCTAATTAACCTAAAGTGTGCTAATTAACCCGCAGACAAGTTATCCAGCCAGGTCAGAGCGTTGCTTTGTGAAAGGTTGACTCTATTTCCCAAGATTTATTTTCAGAAGCTGCTGCTCTCAAGAGAAATGGGAATTACCAGCACCAGTCACCCTGGTTAATTAAATCTTTTTAATTGGAAGTGACCCTTCCAAAAATCACATGGGAAGTAACCCACGGAGAATCTTTAGGATGGTGGGAGAATTTGTCAGCTTAGTTACTGAAAAGCCATGGAACATTTTTCCCTGTAGACTGACCAGTGTCTAAACTAAGGAAATTCTGTGGCTGCCTGCAGTGTAGGAAACTGTATTATTTTTATTTTTAAACAGTCCAGCACAACTCAGAGATTTTTACTGTCCTTTGCTGGTTTAGTAAACAAAGAAGAACAATTAAATGGGGGAGGCAGGGTTAGGGAAGGGGGGGAAAAAAGGCTTTTAACATTAACTGGGTGCTTATTACCTTGTTTAATGTTTCATTGCAGGGATGATTCCTATGCAGCAGCAAGGATTTCCAATGGTTCCTGTCATGCAGGCCAATATGCCAGGGATGATGGGAATGAATTATGGCTCTCAGATGCCTCCTGGACCCATGGCCATGCAGGTGTGTGACTGAAATGTGGGCTGGAACTGCAGAACCCCAGGCTGGCTTGGGTTGGAAGGGACATTAAAGATCATCCAGTTCTCCCCACAGCCATGGCAGGGACACTTTCCACTGTCCCAGGGTGCTCCAAGCCCCATCCAACCTGGCCTGGGACACTTCCAGGGATGGGGAGGCCACAACCTCTCTGGGAAACCTGTGCCAGGGCCTCCCCAGCCTCACAAGGAAGATTTCCTCCCCAATATCCAATCTAAGCCTGCCCTCCTTCAGGTTAACACCATTCCCTTTGTCCCATCACTATCATTTTTCTTTTTCCTTAAAGTAACTTTGTCTTTAGTTGCTGCTGTTGCTAATTGAGGAAGAAGAATGAAATATGAGCAGCTAATATTATGTTTTCTCTCTTTTAATTTGCTGTTTCCTATTTAGCACCGTATGTGCTTATGTACAGATTTGGGCTTTGCTGAAATTTAATGTTTTTGCATGACCAAATTGCTGTGTCACAAACTGAATTTATTGTGTTTTGCCATCTCCTTGCACTCCCTTCCCTCCCCCACCTGGAATTTATGATGTTATTTTGGCGAAATTTATAGTAGGAAGATGTTTTTATGAGAGCTGGTCTAAAAATCATAAACAACTTTTGTTCTCTTCCTACGTGTTCTGAGACCAAATGCAAAATGAACTGTAAGAAAAGTAAATTATTTTCTGGCTCCTTCTATATTAGGCGGCATTGCTGCTCTAAATGTCCCAGAATATATTTCTCAGCAAATGTTTCCTGATACAGTTTATTCAGACAAGGTTCTTCTTGGCTGCTGTCATATATTGTTGGTTCCCTGGATATGTCTGGGAAATGCCTGGGCCACGTTTTCCAGACCTGTTGGTTGGTAGGAGGGAATATAAAAGTGTTATACTTAGAACAGGAACCAGAAATCCCAAGGGAACCCCTGCTGATCTGTGTAGGATGGCTGTAGCCTTCCTGCTGCTGGGGCAGGTGGGATTTGAAGGCCTGATTTTTGGCAGTTTTCCCAAATGCTGTGAGGAGTGTGAGTCCTTGTGGAGAGGAAGAGTGCCATCTACTGAGGGCACTGCTCCTCCAGCACTCCCTAACGCCGGATTCTGCGGGCTCGATTTTACCGCCACTGCCAGCAGCTTGGCTTTTTCTGAAAAAAGGAACACACTGGAGTTGGAAACACCATCCCCTGGAGCTGTGTCTGTGTTTGGTTGTAGGGTGGCATGGCCCTGGGGCCGATGCCAGCAGCTGGGATGCCCTACATGGGACAGGCGCCGTTCCTGGGAATGCGCCCGGCCGCCCCGCAGTACACCCCCGACATGCAGAAGCAGTTTGCAGAGGAGCAGCAGTAAGTGACACCTCACTGTCTCCTGGGGAGTCCTTTTGGGATGGGGGAGATGGGGTTTCTTCTTGTTTAGGGTGTTGAATGTTGCTGGATGTTCCCATTGCCTCTGAAGTTTGTAGAGCGTGGCCAGGTCTGAGAAAAAACAGGAGCGTGTGCACCAAACCATCTGAATTTGGGACAGGAGAAATGGAGAAATCAAGCACAAACCTGCCAGGAAAAGTCTCACAAGAATTATTTTATATGTGTATATATATATTTTTAATCATTTTCCTTCAGGAAGAGGTTTGAGCACCAGCAGAAGTTCTTAGAGGAGGAAAGAAAACGGCGGCAGTTTGAAGAGCAGAAACAAAAGCTGCGACTCCTGAGCAGTGTGAAACCCAAGGTATGGCCTGATAATGAGGGGATGTTTCTTTCTTCAGGGTGTTTTTTTTTAATAGCTTTTAATGGGAGGGTCTATTTCAACAAGTAAATCAATGGGGAATTGCATGAGATGCCAGATTATGGCTTGAAAAAGCTCTGGAAGAGTTAGTCCTTTACACACATTGCTAATTCTGGTACTGAAGAAGTGTGGGTATATTGGAAGAAAACTGAGCTGTTCTGTGAATTTTCCCAAACATTTTCTGTGCTGTTCCAGACAGGTGAAAAAAGCAGAGATGATGCTTTGGAAGCCATTAAAGGGAACTTAGATGGCTTTTCTAGAGATGCTAAAATGCACCCAACACCAGCAACACATCCAAAAAAGCCAGGTTTGTAATTTTCCTCATTTTCCAACTGAAAATAAAAGTCCAATGTTCGAAATCCTTAGCAAAGGGAACTAATTCCAACAAGTATTTTTTATTTAGTGGTACAAAATGAGTGGATTAATGCTTTTGTAAAATCAAATGTCATTCTGGCAACTGTTTGCTTGGTCAGGGTATGAGGGTGAAATATTAGATATCAGCCTTTATTAAAAAGAGACTTAAAGTCTTTAACAGAAAGCCTCATGGGCTGTGCTAAATTTGAAACATCAAGGAAATTGATAAAGCGTTTGTTCTTTTCTAGTCAAAGCATTAATTAATGTTTTGCAGAGTGCTTTTGAAGATGAGAAGTGCTGTTTAAGTGCTAAGAATGATCAAAACCATGTATAAAGATTTGAGTGGAGTGTCACAGCTGGCTGATGTTTGTTGGGCATGGTCAAACCGAGCCTCTGTGTTCTCACTAATTACACTGGCAACAATTGCCACTTCAGATTTCTTATGGTCTGTAGTGTAGTTTTTTTTAGTGTCTAGCCTGAAACAAAGCTTATCTAGGTGAGCCTTTTCCTGTATAAAATTTGTGTCTCTGCTGTGGATTCACTCCTTGGTAAGTTTGCAGTTACAGGTGGTCTCTGACAACTTCCCTTTGTCTGTAGATTTGCCTGTCCTCCACCAGTTCTGTTAAAGCAGGTAACACTGGAAGGGATCAAGCAGAAAATTGCCTGCATGAGCAGACATTTCTTTTGTATCTTATGATAAATTGCTGAGTTTCTGTGGATTAAACATTCCTTTGAGGGAGAATGTCCCCCTGGCAGACCCCATTATGTCCAGTTTGAAATATTACCTCTGGATTTGTTTTGACCCTGTCTGCTTAAAACAGACAGAATACTTTCACAGCCAGTGTTAAGAGCCAAGTTTCAGTGTTCACATCCTAAAAAACCTGGGAGAGGAGATGCGTGGTTGGAAGTGGCTGCTCAGTTTTACCTTGTGTTTGCTGCGCTGGCAGTGACACCCTTCACATCTGTCACCACACACGCTCCACGCTGCTCCTCCTCGCCCATTTGCTCTGTATTCCCCGTGTTTGCCACTTTTCCCACATCCCCACCCGTGGCCCTTGTTCCTCATCACTTTGCCTTGTGTGTTCATTCCATTTGCAGATCATCCCACACCATCCCATTGTGCTGTGTCTGTTTCCCATTCCGCTTTTCTCGATGATGAAGAATTTAGTGACTTTATGCAAGGGCCTGTTGAAACCCCCAAACTGGTGCCTCAATCCACCTCTCAGCCTTTCCATCCTGCCACTGAGGCTGGGCAGCTGCTTTCAGAGAGGGCTGTGCTCCAACCTGTCCCTCCAGCCCAGGCTCCAGTGTTATCCACCCTGCATGGTACAACTGGGCAGGTTCCTTATTTCCCTACCTCTGCATCTCCATCCAATACCCATAAAACAGGTAACTCTCAAGTGTCTTCTTTTACATGTCGCCCTCTGAGCTACACAGAGTCTTTACTTAATCTGTTGGGTTGTTTTTTTTCAGTCTGGCTGGAAAAAATAATTTAGGCAATCAAGCAGAAACCTGCTGATCCATGGGAAGAGATGATTTAAGTCCTCCTCTCCCTTCCCTTAGAACTGCCTGTAAAAGCAAGTCATGTGTGGATCCAAATACTGCTAAATATACACATGCCTGATCTTAGGTGAATTAAATCTTGTGTTTTAGCATAATCCTAAGTCTTTGTGGTAGAAAAAGACACAGTTGAGATGGTTGTATATAAAACAATGATTATGCTGCCGTGGAGCACTTGTGTGCTTCCTGCCTTGGAGGCTGAAGGGATGTTGGCGAGATGAACATGAAGAATTTTGGAGATGTAAGTAGATCCTGAGCTCTTCTGCTCCTGATGCCTGGATGGTTATGCAGCAATAATCCTAGTACAGGAAATAGTTTTGTGTCTTCCTCCTCTTGTTTTTTGCTCGTTGAATTTGTTGTGTCTGTGGTAAGTAAAGGGCAGAACCAGGCTCTGAAGGTGCCCAGAGAGGGTGGTGCTGTTGGTCTGAGCTGGGGCTGATCATCTCTAACTCATCAGTGGTACCAAAAGAGCTTTTCCTTTGAAAAGTGTGGAAGTGCAGTCTGGGCAGTTCCTAACAAAGTATAAATAACCCCTCCTGCTGTTTATTCAGGCTCTTCCTTGGAGGAGAAAGCCTTAGCTAATGGCTCAGATGACTCTGAACAAGAGCAAACCAAAGTTAAAACGTCCGAAGTTGGGCACAAAGCCTCGGCTGCAAGCCAAGCCCATCCCAGTGTCCCCAGCAGTGACTGGGATGTTGTAGGTGGACATGAGAGTGGTCCCACTGCTGCTGCAGAGGTGCACAAGGCTTCAGAACAAAACAGAGCAGTTGAAGAGTGTGGTGAGCAATCCAAACGTTTGACAGAATTTCAATCTAATGAGATGCTGCTTGGTGCTAACGCTCTGTTCACTAATTCCGAGGCCAACCCTGCATAATTTTGCTCTGAATGCCTGCTTGAATAATATGTCAGTGCCTCCTGCTCCTTGCTCAAAGTGTAACTGCCATGATTTTGCTCTGAACTTTCTCCATGTGAGTTTATTGTTGTAATCACCTTTAACATGTTGGTTTAATCAGGTTCGCTGTTTTAAAATATTCCGTCCTGTCTTGGGGAAAAAGAAGTTGTGCTGTCTAAAGATACTTTTAGGGAAACTTACCACTGAAGATGGTCAATGTCATGGTGGGTTTTAATCTTTTAACCTTAAGGGGATAAAATCTTGCCAGGTTAAAACTCTCAGCTAGTTAATTCTTGTTTCTCAAGTATTTGTTGCTCATACACGTTATGTCTAAAACTACCTGTGCTTTAGGGGTAAATATTGAAAAGATGGTCTAGATGAAAACTTAAAACAAGGCTTTGTTCCAGTTTGAATTTTGTTAAAACTGTTGACTGAGTATGGAAGAGGGGGTTAAAAACTGAAGAATAATGAGATCTGAGGAAGTGGCAAAGTTATTTTACTTGCTTGGTGAAATGGAAGGAATTACTTACATTAGAATATGCTTGGATGTGGGATGATTAGAAATTAGACTGCAGTCAGGAGGTAATCCATGTGGAAGATGAGGAGATGCAAGGGTACTGGGAATGACAATGAAATCTCAATTTTGGTCAGAGCTCCATCCAAGATGAGCATAAAATCTGCTGAGGGAGACTGAGGGGAAGAGTCCACACAGTGGAGAAGGAAATAACTGATTTTCAGGGAGTGAAGTGTGGCAGATCATGTTACAAAAGCCTGTAGTAGTGAAGGTGGCTGTGGTGTCCCCTGGACCTGAGGACTGGCAGCAGTGGATACACGTTTGTGGAGGTGGGATAAGATCCTGCTGGGCTGTTTGTGGATTTCCCAGGGGAGGATGTTCTGGGGTTTATGGTGGGTATGGACTGATTTATTCCACAAATAGCCCTAATAGCAGGGAGCTGATGGGAAGCTGAATTTGTTGTGACACAGAACTGCTGTGAAACTTTGAAGACAGCGAGACTTTAGGTTCTGACATCTGGCTGTTAAGGGGGATGCACGTGAGGAGCTCCTTATTTCATTACATATATAACTATAATCTATTACTGCCAAATCACTCCAGTTATTATTTCATATTCCTGCAGTATCTGTTTCTCCTCTGAGCACAGTGATTCCTGTCTGAAATCTTTGCCTGAACTGCTGAATGATGCTGACCAGCTGTGGTGTAGTCTCTTTAAGATCATTGTACTCTGTGTCCTAATACAAGTGTTTTTCCTTACTGAATGGAATTACCTTTAGGAGTTGGAGTGTTCCCTCCCCAGGACCCCATCCAGCAAATCATGCCTCCCTGGATTTACAACGACAGCTTGGTCCCAGGTAAAGCAACCAGTGGGCGTTTGGCCAGGTGGGCAGTGCAGGGTGTGAACACACCTGTGCTTGCGTGGCCACTTATTGATCAAAGTCTTATTCCCTTATCAGAGGAATCCTGGATCTTTGATTTGTTACATATTTATGGTGTCTTATCTGCGTTTGGTGAAATGGGGGTTTTATTCGAGCATGTTAAATTCTAGATTAAACATTTGTGGCAGCAGCTTATCCCAGCAGAGGATGCATTGCTGATAATGCTGCTTTCATGGGTATTCTGGTTTTTGGCATGTCGTGTAATTAGGCAGGCTCATTTCTGAAGGCTATTTGTCTTCTATGTGTAAATCACACAGTGAATAGAAAATGAATTGCTGTAGTAAATATTGATTTCACTGAGGTTTAAATACATAAGGCTCTTAGAACTATCTTTTTATATGAGTTACCCTGCGGTTTCATTAAAGAAACGTGGTTTGAAATGCAGCACTAAGTGTATTTTATATAAAATATTTCCCTGCTTGAGTTAAACTTGTCTGTAAAAACCATCCAATAGCACATTTAGATGAAACATGATGATACAATACAGTGCCAGAATGCTCCTGATTTGATACCGTGTTGAGTTCGAGACAACATAAAAAAGCAATAATATTTGAAAAGAGCAGTTGTCACTGTCTAACACTGCCTCCCTCTCAACAGAGCTGTATAAGAAGATCTTAGAAACCACTTTGACTCCTGCTGGAATTGACACAGCCAAGCTCTACCCCATCCTCATGTCCTCGGGGCTGCCCAGGGAGACCCTGGGGCAGATCTGGGCTCTGGCCAACCGCACCACGCCCGGCAAGCTCACCAAGGAGGAGCTCTACTCCGTGCTGGCCATGATAGCAGTCACTCAGGTATGCCTGTCACCTGGCAGCCTCCTCTGCAGCCTGCCCTGCACCTCCACTAAAAATGCTGCTGCTCTTGAAGTCCACGGGAGAAACTGCCCTTGTCACTTTGGTGGGATTATAATTTTATCGATTTCGCCGCTTGCATTTCGATTTTCTTTAGTGTCAGTTGAAGTTCTTAGATATAGTTACAAAACACGTGTATATATATTTTTAATATCAAATGCAACGAGTAAATGAGGCTCTATGAAGAGAACTTACTAACACTTAGTATGAAGTTCAGAATTACCCACTAAGGCAGCACAGAATCTGAAAAATATGGAAGGTAGAACTTAAGGCATCAACAGGACAAGAATACATGGCCTCAAGCTGTGCCGGGGGAGTTTCAGCTGGAACATGAGGAAGAATTTATTAATGAAAAGGGTTATTAAGCACAGGAAGGGGCTGCCAGGGAGGTGGTGGAGTCCCCATCCCTGGAGGTGTCCAAAGAATGACTGGACATGACACTCCATGCTCTGGTCTGGGTGACAGGGTGGGTCCAAGGTAGGACTCAATGGCCTTGGAGGCCTTTTCCTACCTCAGTAATTCTGTGCTGAATCTAATTCACTTACATGGACCTTGATGGCGTGTTGGCATGTGGGAGGTTTACTGGGAGCTTGACCAGTACCCTGCTCGTTGGTGGCATCAGTACCACAAGCTGCAAACTGGAACCGAGGGCACACTACACCCTTTTATCAAGGCTGCACCTGTAACTATCTGTCTGCTTGTTTCCTCTGCAGAGAGGGATCCCTGCCGTGAGCCCTGACGTGCTCAACCAGTTTCCAGCCGCGCCCGTCCCCACCCTGTCCGGCTTCCCGGTGCCGCTGGCGGGCGGGGTGAGCCAGCCCCCGCTGCTGCCCGCCGCTGCCCCGCCCTCCGTGGGGCTGGGCATGGGGCCCTCCGTGATGGGCATGAGCATCCCCGGCCCTGCCCCAGCCCCGGCCCCGGCTCCGGCCCCGGCTCCAGCCCCGGCTCCAGCGGGAGGAGCTGCAGCACAGCCTTCCGGAGCCTTCCTGCCCTCCTACCCGCCCGGCCAGGTGAGCTCCCTCCCTCCTTGGAAAACCCGCTTCCCTGGAAGGGAAATTAGCCTGGCACATCAAACTTACATGGTGGTAACAGGTTTTAAGTAGCTGGCAAGAAAACCAGAGCTGAAATCCAGCATGTGATGTCTAAAAATGTCAAGTGCCGCTAAGGGCGTGCTTTTATTTTTTCAGTTCTTCCTGGTGGCATTAGAAGAGGTACAAAAGTGTTCTGTGTTGCAAAGAGGATTTTAGTTGTGGTTAGGGTTTTGTAACGCACATAGGGTGGAACTTTGGGTTAAACTGCTCAACAGACTCTAATAGCTGGTGAAATAGGAGTTTCAGGAGCAGCTGAGAGCACTGAAAACCTTCAGTTTGCAAAGGTAAATCACGTGGGGGATAAATTTTGCTGTTTGCAGACATGGTTCCTCCTGCAGAAAATATTTCTTGCGGTGCTATTAATTTTAAATTATTCATTGATTTAAATTATTAATGTTTCTCCTGTATTAAAAGATGACATGGCCGTGATCAATAACACATTTATTGTGAAAGGAGTAGGAGTTCCTCCCTGTAATCCTGTGTGTGTTTGAGTAGGGTGAGGTGCAGACAAAGTGGAAATGCTGATGATGCTGGTGTTGAAAGGTTCTTTTCCTTTTTTTTTTTCCCCTCTTAATCACACTGCCCTGAGCTGCTTTCATGCTGTATGACAATTTGAAAAGCCAACAGCATAGCAATTCATGTGTTGTTTGTAACTCAGGTAGCAAAACCAGAAGATGATGACTTCCAGGAGTTTCAGGATGCCTCAAAGTCTGGCTCCCTGGATGACTCCTTCACTGATTTCCAGGGGGAGGCAGCCAAAGCAGCCAGTTCACAGCACCGGAGCAGGTACCAGGTCCTTGGTGTTTCTGTCATTTCTCTGGCCAGTGCCTAAACTTTTGATACCTGACTAGAAATCTCAATTGAAACATCATTCAGACTCCAGCAATCCTGGCTTTTCTTTTGGGAGTCAAGATGTAATTCCTGATCAGGCAGGTTTCGTATAACAAAATAAATAAACATGTTTCCTCCCTTTGATAGTTTACAATCAACCTTTCAAGGTCTACAAAGACTACAAAATTTCAGCCTTCTGTCCTCTTTGTGCACCTCCCAGGTGTCTGATTGTAGACAGACACGTTTTCTGGGTAGGAGCTGGCTGTTCTTAGTGGCAGACAGAGCTCTGAATTCCGTGTGAGCCCTGATTTCCAGGTGCTTCCTCAGCAGTGACATCAAATGGGGATGCTCAGCCCAGTTGTTCTCCTACACTATGGCAAATGGCTTCTGTGTAAGAAATAGAATTTTGCTGATGGCATAGAAGTCCAGAATCTTTTGGTTTGGAAGGAACATTAAAGATCAGTAGTTTCCCCCACTACCATGGGCAGGGAGACACCTCCACTAGACCAAATTGCTCCAAGGCCTGTCCAGCCTTGCCTTGGACACTCCCAGGGATGTCAATCAATGCCACACGGATCTGAAGATGCTGATTTAAGTATATCTTGTGTTAGATGTAATTTTGCAGCTGAAGCTATAATCTGTTGCTGAAAGTTTTGACAGAAAACTGTTTGTAAATTGCACAATGGGAAGTAGAGGTTCATAAAAAAATATTTCAAAAAATGGTGTTTCTTTTTCACTGCAGCAGTTCTCTTTATTCAGTCGTGAAAGCGTTCGGTTTTGAACAAAATGTTACAATGAGCTATAATCTAATTGCTTATGGAGCTTTATTTAAAAAAAAGCCATCTGTGGAGTACAGCTGATTAACCATTCCATTTGCCAAGATTGCATATCTAATAGCCTGCTTTGCAGGGATGGGAAATTTAATTATATTACCATAAGCTCTATTTTTTTTGCCCGTTGCACTGTCTGTCTGCAAGCATCACAGACCAGCATCAGCACATGTGTGCAAGTGCTTCGTTTGTGTGTTGCTTGTAGGCTGCTGATAAGGAGATTTAAATGGCTCTGGAAAGATTCTTGCTCCGGGCTGAAGAACGCTGGTACAAATCCATTCAGGTTTTCAATGTGAATGACACCAACTGGAGGTAGAATGCATCATTCATATGTAAAGGATGTTGTTGTGTGGAGCTGCCAAGGTCTGATAACAGGGGCTTGTGTGGAGGGCAAGCAAAGCTCCCTCCTAAATCTTCCAGCATTTGCTAACAAGGTGTTAGGGTGTTGTGGCAGTTTTACCGGGATGAAATAGGGTGTGTTTATGCAAAGAGACTTGCTTGTGTAACTGTGCACTAATCCTTATTTTGCTGACTGGGTACCTGCCTAAAGTCACTGACAGAAGTTCAAAGTTGTTATTTTCCTTCCTTTGAACAGTGATCCCACTTTATTATCTTAATTTTACAATATGTAATGAGGTGTAATCAGAATTAGATAAGCTGAAGGTATGGAGCTGTCAAAATCTCCTGCAGTTTTAACTCTTCACTGTATCTAGTTCTACCAGGGGGGATTCTCGAAGGGATAAATGAGGCAGGAGTGATTCCTGGGGTGTGTCTGTGTGCTGGTTCTCTCCTGGGCTATGAATTCCATGGTATAAAGTTCTGGGAGTGTTTTGTTCATGGTTTGACAGAAATTAAAATCAAGAGTGGTGCAAATTGACTTTGAACTAAAGAAATATGATCTTAGGTGATGAGATAAAGTGGGAATTTACCCAGCTGAGGTCACTTACATCAGGGGCTGGATTAAACACTCATTAAGGCATAAGCTTAGGTTTAGGAACCAAATTGTGTAGGCATAATAAGAGGCTCCTTTGAAGAAAACCTGGAAATGCAGATTTCTTACGGATAAATTAAGGAACTTTGCTTTTATCTCTTTTGTTTTTAGTGTTCCTTCTTTACTAATGCCACTCCCAGGTACTAAGCCGCTCTCTCCAGCTGATAAATATGCTGTGTTTAAAGGAATGGCAGCTGAGAAGCCTTCTGAGAGTGCAGCTGCTTTTGGAGGTAAAAGGACAAACACAAAACCACTATGAGCAATTTATTGTACAATTTCATATATATCTTCTTTTTTGGCATTGATGAGATATTAATATTTAAAAATCAGAGCGATTAATACAACGTTTGCTGCATGAATTCATAATTTTGCTGTATGAATTCATCATTTTCTCTGTGTAAATGGATTTCTTTTCTCCTCTTCTCTAGATGGAGGGGACAAGTACAGCGCTTTCCGGGAATTGGAGCAACCAGCAGAGAGCAAATACTTGGGTAAGCACTGGGGCTTTATTGTATTTTCATTATCGTTTTTAGCATTTCTCTCTGAGCTGCAGAATTTCCATGTCTGCCATCCTAAAATAATGGTGGTGCTGCTTCTCTAAAAAACTTGGTAGGAAGTATCCTGAGAAAACGGGGCACTCTCCTGTTGGGACAATGTGCCGATGGTATTTCTGGAAGGTTAGCATCTCTTCTGGGCGCTCCTGAGTTTTATTTTAAAGTAATGATGTGGTTGGAATTTGTTTTAAGCAAGGAGTCATTCATTTGTGACACCCCTGTGGTGTTTTGTGAGCTTCTCATGCTTGGAACCTCTTCAGGATTAAATGCTTGCAGTAAAATGAAATAACATTTGATCTCTTTCTGTACCTGTTCTAAAATAGAGAAAGTTGCTGTATTTGCCTGCTGTCAAGGTCTGACCACTCTTAACCCTTTCACCAGCTTCCATTTCTAATGGAAAAGTTTGCAGTTCTTCAGTAAGTTTAGTTTGCTGTGCTGTTGCAGTTTTGATCAGTGAGTAGCAATTTCAGGAATATTTTTGTTGTTGCTGAGCCAAATGAATTGTTTGGAGGGGAGGGAGAATGGAATAAAAGGTCAGGTGTAGTTGTGGTCTTTTACTGCCATTATTAAGAGTATTCTTTTAAATCTTGGTTAAGGTGTGACCCTGTGGTAGCTTAAGAATTAAATGCTAGTGGTGTGTTTCTAAAACAGAAAAAAAATCTGTTTATTGGACACTTGTCTTCAAGTAAGCACCAATACTTTAAAATTACAAGTAGTCCAAGTATGCACATGCTGGTGAATGGGTTAAACAATGTTTTCATGTTCAAAAGAAGAAAGTTATAAAATTAGCACTCCACAATATTTAATATAAATTCGATGAAAACATTGTTACCTCATGTTGGTTTTGTCTCAGCCATCTGGTGATCTCCCCTGAAAAAGCTGCAGTATCTCAGAGGGAGGAAGGGAGGAATTGCTTCCATAAAAAGCAAACACTGTCTTGGTATAAGCGAAATTCAAAATTACATTCATTGTTTGGCAAACACGAAGAGGATGAGGTGGGGAGAAGAACTTGCGTGGAGGCCAAATCAGGCAGTATTGATCTCCTTTTGAATCTACTTCTCATGGTGTGTTTTGATATTAACTCAGTGTAAAGGGAGTTTAATATGACTCTGAGGCTATTGGAGAGAATTAAGTGTTTGCTGGAGTGAAAAGTAGAATCACTGGCCTTGGCACTTGTGTGGCTCATGGAAGTTGAGTTTGCAGTTCTGTGTGCAGCCCGAGGTCTTTCACTTAAACAGTTTGTGTGAAACCTTCCGACACTGCATGAAGTAATTTGCTTGCTTGCATGGTGTGGATATGCTGTGTTTATTGTGCAGGGTTTAATTCTTTTTTTCTCTCTGTTTTCATTCCCAGGAGAGAACCTTGCAGAGTTCAAGCCCACAGGAGCCGACGATGGTTTCACAGATTTCAAAACCGCCGACAGCATCTCCCCGTTAGAGCCGCCCTCCAAAGACAAAACCTTCCCTGCTCCCTTCCCTCCTGTGCCCGCCCAGCCAAAACAGCCAACACAAGCCAAGACCCCTTTGAATCTGGCAGACTTGGAGCTCTTTTCCTCTCCTGGAGAAAACAAGCAGCCATCCTTCCCACCTGCGTTCAACAGCTCAAAGCCGGGCTCCTTCCCCCCCCCACCCCTCCCATCCGCCTCTGCCCAGCCAGCACCCGCCAAAACTTCGAGCTTAGCTGATGACTTTGGAGAGTTCAACCTTTTCGGGGAATTTTCTAACGGCGCATCAGCCAGTGGACAGGATGACTTTGCAGATTTTATGGCTTTCAACAACAGCGGCGGGTTTCCCGAACAAAAACCCGACGACAAATACAATGCACTCAAGCTGGAGGCCGGCCCCGGAGCTCAGGCTGGCTCCTCAGGCAGCACGGTGAAGGGTGGGCAGAGCTCTGCCACCACTGCCACCCCCACCAAATATGACATCTTCAAGCAGCTGTCCCTGGAAGGCTCCGGGGCGGGCTTCGAGGAGGCCAAGGACGGCGCGCTCTCCTCGGGGAAGAGCGACGACGACTTTGCTGACTTCCACTCCGGCAAGTTTTCTTCCAGCGGCGCCGAGAAGTCTCTGGTGGACAAAGTGGCAGCTTTCAAGCAGGCCAAGGAAGACTCTGCCTCCGTGAAATCCCTGGATCTGCCTTCCATCGGCGGCAGCAGCGTGGGCAAGGAGGACTCCGAAGACGCGCTGTCTGTTCAGTTTGACATGAAACTGGCTGATGTGGGAGGAGATCTTAAGCATGTCATGTCTGATAGCTCTTTGGATTTGCCAACAGTTAGTGGCCAGCATCCACCAGCAGCAGGTGAGGAACTGGTTAGATTGCTCTGGTAACGTAGGGTGGTGCAGATTCCGTGTTCTCTGTGCTCAATTACAGTATTATGCACTCGTCTTTCAGTAGTGGAAGACTCCTCAGTGTGTGTCCCCGCCAGCCACGGCCCCTCAGCAGGGCACTCTTTAGTTTTTGTCTTAGAAGACTATAAATATAAATAGCTGGAACAGTTTGAACTCCAGGCCAGTTTATTTTTGAGATTTAACATCATCGTGCTGGTACCTGTTCGCTATTGGCACTTGAGGGACTCGAGTGGAAAATATTCCAGTGCAAACAATGTCATTCCATTTATATCAGCAAGATGATGGCAGAGTCTCACTTCAATCTCTTTGTTTTCCACAAAGCATTTGGCCTGGGGACTTCCCCTGCTCCAAGGGTGACTAATTGGGGCTGTTAATGAGAAGCTGACTAATCACCAACACCAGTGTGTTCCCCCTACAGTGGGGCTCAATCTGGGTAGCCAGGATTTTGCAGGACTGCAGTTGTAGAGTATTTCACACACCTCCCAGTGTTAAATCCCCCGTGGGAATCATTGTGCCAAGGGACTGCAAGTACTGGTCTCATGATTTGGAGCTCTTGGACCTAAATTTAAACCATGGGACTTTCACTTTATCAGGTTTCCACCTTCTTTAATTTCCCTTTATGACAACATTCCTGAGGGAGTGAAGTGACCATCTCTGACCTGATCACATATCATAAAACAAATTTCCCAAGTGTCCTGCTTTTTCTTTTCATATAAACATAGGAGATAAGCTGTAGTTAAATGCTCTGTGGCCTTCAACAACACGGGAACCATTACTGTGTTCTAGGACAAGTTTTATGCAGTCAAAGGCTTTTCTGAGCAGGGGGAACCTACAAACTGTAAATGTAAAAGCTCTTACTGCAAGAATTGGTTATTTCCACATGAAATATTTCTTCCATTTTTTGCAGATATGGGTAGAGAGAAAAAAAAATATACAGTACTGTAATTTTGCATTATATGATATTTTTAAGTAGGGGAGAGAATGAAGTCGGCAACTTCGGTGTGGAAGATACTCTCTGACAGGGTACGAAATATCAGGAATAATTTATTAGCAAAGACATTTTAATTTTCATATTACCGCTTGGGAAAACTCCAAGTTGAGTGAGCTGTCAAAACGTAGCACCAACAGTGTATTGTTGAATGTTTACTTTGGGTTTGAAAGCACTTTTTTCCTAATATTTTTCTAGCCTCTTTTGGTGGTAGTTTGACTTCTGTAGCTCTTTACAGGACGTGTGCTTTTGCCACAGCAATCTGTGATGAAAAATTGCTGTTTGTGGCAGGAAAGCCTCTTTTTTTTTGGTTTTTTTTTTTTGGTTTGTTTCAAGGGGTTAGCCCTTCACGTGCTTGTTGCTAAACTTTTGAACTCTGAAGTATTACTTAGAAGCTATTTTTATTAAACTTAACCTTAACTCTGTATTCTCCTATGGTGCCAAGTTAGATGTTATTCCAGAAGGGAGAGTTTTGCTCCATTTAACTGTTTGGATTTGGTAGCAGGACGTGCTCTGGACACTCTGCTACAGACACTCCTGTGTTCCTTCCTGTGTGTTTGATGCATTTCAAGCTGTGAACTGCTGATGGTCAAGTCCTTTTTTTTCTTTTTCAGTTTACATGAAGTTAAAAAGCAGATTTTTTTTCCCTTTTTTCCTCATCGTTTCCTTCGATCTGTAAATGTAATGCCAAAAAGGGACAGTATCCCTTTGTCACCTCGCTGCTGGGAGGTTGCCCCAGGTGTGCAAGCCCTGTGTCACATCTCCAGGGCAGCAGCAGCAGGACAGAGGTGCAGAGAGATGGTTTGACTTTGTGATGTGCCCACGCAGAGGCGTTTGTCCCTTGGCTGTGAGGTTTGACATTTGTAGCTTCCAGGTATGGGCAGGTAGGTGCTTGTGCTGGGAATCAGGGAGAATTCCTTGGCTTGCTTCCCATGCCAGGGCCCTGTGGTCTCTTGAGGGATGAAAGGTTTCCAGTTTTTCTCTCTCCAAAGGGGATACAGTCTCTTTAAACTGGGCTCTTAACTCTCTGTGTGGAAGGCAGACCGTACTAATGTTGCTGATTTCTCTTGCACTTACTCCGAATAACCCTTTGAGCACTGGCTGCATGCTGTTAGTTTGAACCAGGCTGCTTCTTTTACACCAAATTTCCTTTTCACTCCCAGTTTGAGGGCGTTTGAACGAGCAGCTGCTCCTGTTGGGTGAACCTGATTTGTTCTTCCTGCCAAAGGTTGCAGCGAGAGGAGCCCTGGCCCGGGCACCCTCAAAGGGTTATCTGCTGCACTGACACACCTGTAAAAGTTCCTTTTTCTTTGGCATCACTTGGAGATTCTCTGTATATTTTAATCAACTCCAGGGTTTTGTTGGGTTGTTTTTTTTTTTTTTTTTTTTTTTTGTAGACTCATGGCTNTTTTTTGTTTTTTTGGTTTTTTTTTTTCTTTTTGCTGCTTTTTCTAATGTCTGATTTCAACTAAACATTTCCTGTGTGAATGTGCCTTTTCAGATCTGCTTTGATATCTCTCTTCTGCAAGTATTGACCTGCATGCTTTACTCTGATACCGCCCTTCCGAGCTCCTCTGTATCACTATCTTTTGTGATCTGTAAGTCCTGCTGTGTTAATAAATATTATCTTGGCATATTTTGAAAACGTGGGGATGTGTGTGATTTGTTGCAAACCAGCAATGTTATCTCTTTTTTTCCTCAAAAATACGGAGTTTAAGGCTCTGGTATCCCCTTTAAGCTGGTGGGGGCTTTTCTCTCACAGAGCAGGGTGTGGGTGAGCTGCTTTCTCCTCTTCCAACGCTTTGACCTCGCTCCCTGTGACCTTCTGAATCTTTACATATCAGCCTAAATAATGTTTTTCCAAAGATCTGTGTTGGAGAGGGAGGAAATGCGTGGTGGCAGGGTTGTTTCTGTGAGTTGGCACTGAAAAAACTGTGTTGCTGTCTAGACTTTTATGAGTAGAAGCCCACTCAATAATATTCTGATGTTTATTTAGCTAATCCGGTGTGAGTTAACCAGAACCCCAAAGTAAATTTTCCATTTGGGAAGTTCTGCCTTCTGAATATTGAAGCTTCCCAACGTGAGTGACAGCTGCAAATTTGTGGCATGCAATTATGTCATTTCAAATTCCTCCAGCTCCTCAGCCACTGACAACTTGGGATTAGCATGAAATTAGCAGACAAGGTAGGAAGCTAAAAATAATTGAGATGTGGAATAGTTAAATTGTTGTGGGGTTTTGGAGTTGCCACAAGAGCAGAAACCAGCCCAGGAAGCAGAAAGTGGCTTTTCTTCTTTACACCGAGCTGGAGAGACTTTAAAAGGGAAAGAAAGAAAAAAAGGGAGAAAACCACAACACCCCTCCTTGGTTCTGGAGATCAGCAGGACGTGCCCAGCCCTAAAGGTTTTTAAACCAAAGCTTTGAACATAAAGCTGAGACCAAATTCTGCAGGGCTGGTGCAGTTGGTGTTTGTTCAGCCAATCATTCCTGGAGGAGGGAGAGGAACGTTCATGACTGCATTTATTATGTTTTTGTCCAGACTTGACAGTCAGATTGCCTGCCTTGCCCTCATTTGGGTTAATTCTGCACACAGAGGAGCTTATCCCCCCTGGTTTATCCTGGGAGGGTGTGGATGTGTTTGCCATGGGCCTTCCCAAGGGGCCCCTGTGACACTGAGCTCTCAGTGTCAGCTCAGGGGTTTTATTTTGCTGTGAAACGTTGTTTATCACGATCATTTCAAAATACCCAGCAAATCCTGTGATTCCACAAGGTTTGGAGCCCTTTCTCTCCTATTTCCTTGATTTTTCATGTATCTTACAGTCAGCATTATTGATGCTTTCCACCTCAGCTACAGCCATTCTTTAGGGAAAGCAAACGGGAATAATTCCCTTATTGTTAACTGTTCCAGGCTTCCCCAGCTGAGAAATGGGCTCTGCATTTTTGTGCTTGCTGACAGGCATGACACTGATAGCAGCAGTGCATGAAAACTCTGTGTTCCTGCAGCCTGATCTCCTTTTTTCCCAGGTGCTGCCTGTCCCCGTGCAGGCTCTGGGCTCCTGCAGGGGCTGTTCCCAGGGTGACAGCACTGCTGCTGCTCAGAGCTCCACCTGTGTCACCCTAACAACCAAAACGTGGCACCAGGGTTAGATTTATCCATCAGGCTTTAATATCCACTGAACTAACAAAAACCTGGAAGTCTCCTGTGCTGGCTGAAATCCCTAAATTTATTCCCATGTCCCTGAGTTGTCTTTCTCAGTTTTCTTCAGGCAGGCACTAATGCTGTCAAGGGTTTTCCTTAAATGATTAAACTGTTGACATTGAAGGCTCCAGCTTGTAATTTGCCTCCAGCCATAACTTAATCCTTGGTAGTTGAAATAAATTATTATAGTTGGCTCAAATCAGGGGTGGCAAGCTTTTCTGTAGATGAGATAAGAGTGGGAAACAGTATTTTAGCTGTATTTCATCCTGCTGTAGGTTCCTTGCAGCCAGTGCTTTGCCTTGGCTGGCTCCTGCAGGGGCACCTGCTCCCAGGTGATGATCAGGCAGCTTGGACTTGGGCTTCCACATTCTTACATTTCATACCTCTCACTAAATTGTTTTAGGACTGCTTGAGCTGTTAACACTGACTCTGAATGCAGTGTTTTCCCTGTAATAGAACATTCCTAGGAAAAATTTATTCACTGGAGTGATCCTTCTGAAATTATGCCAAAAAATCAAATGCATAGAATCGAACCATTACATCTCACCTGACATCATCAGAGGTTTTGTGTCTGCCTGAATTCACACGCAGAGAATCTTGACTCTTAGTTTGTGAATAATTAAACTATTGTTCTGCCTCCCCTGCCTTGCCCTATTGATTGCAGGTCAGGTCAGGATTCCCCCCGGAGCCTGCTGCTGTGCCTGAGCCAGGGCAGGATCAGCAGTGCCCTGACCTGCGCCTTTAGGATGTGTTTGCAGCTCAAAATCTTAGCGGTTATCAAAGGAATAATTCCCCACAGGGTGTGATGTGCACATCCTCGGGGTGGGATCATCACTCCTCCCTTTCTCTCCCAGGAGCACCAGAACAACGGCGAGGCTCAGATCTTTTGCTGGGCTCTGGAGTCAACACAAAGTGAAGGGAGAACAGAGGTTGCCTGCTAGCTGGTGCTATTTGCAGGATCCCAGGATTAATTACAGCTGCCTCACGTGTTGGAGGCGCTTCTGGCTCTCTCTTTGATACAAAGCTTTCGTTTCCCTTCTTTAAAGTAAAACTTGAGAGCGCGGGGTGGTGCGGTGTGTGGTGATAAATCACCGACCCCTCTGCCGGCGGCTCCTTTCACCTCCGAGCCGCCTCCTGTGCCGGGAGGAGGCGATTTCATCTCTGTTTACCCTCTGCGAGCCGCTGCTCTGCGCGTTCAGAATTCGGGTGGCGCTGGGAGAGGCGGGCTGTGTGCGGGGGGCTCAGGTGTGCGTTTGGGATGCTGGCGTGGACAAAGCGGCAGCTGCAGGGCGGCCCTGGGGAGGAGCTGATGGGTGACACGCTGTGCCTCGCTGACCCGTGGCAGTGGCCATTAAACCTCCCCTGTGCCGTGTGTTTGTCAGGGTTTTCATCAGCCGTGCGTGTGGGTGATGCCTGGGAAGCAGCCTGGAGCCTGGCCTGCTCTCCCCTTCCAGCGAGACGCAGAAAACCAAGGCAGAAATGGTTTGTTAGGATGGTTTCCATCCTCGGGCTGGTGTGGCTGGAGTGAATAAAGAGGACAGCTGGGAAGTCAGCTTGTTCCAAGCCCAGTGTGCCAGTCCACGGTGTTCAGCACCAGGATCTCAGCCCCACTGAGGCTCAGGGAAAACATTTTTGTGGCCTGTGTTTGCTGTCCCTGCAGCCGCCGCGTCTCTGATCCAAACTGACAATTGCTCCTGCTGGAAAACAAATGCCAAACGTAGGCCAGGAGGGCTGGTTTGCTGGGGAGGGGGTTCCTGCTCTGATGAAAACTGCCCGGGCTCCGTGTGCCCTCACTGGGGATCAGCCTCAGCCTGGAGCTGAGGGATCAGTGAGGTGGGAGCAGCCAGAGCCCCCAGGCACTGCAGGCTCTGACCTCACACCTGCCCCTGGCAGGCAGAAGAACCTATTGGGCCATGTAATCACCAGGTGGGTATGAAACGTTTGGAGCTTTCTGCAAAAATAATTGGATTTTCTCTAGACTTAGCTTTTACAAACTATTTATTCCCTTAAAACATGATCTCTGCAATATCCCTGTCAGTGCTGGCACCTGGAAGTTTTGACGAGTCGGCCGTGCGGCACTGCAGGAGCCCTGATAAGCTCAGACAGGATTTCCAGGCTTTTTTAGATCCTCGCAGCACGTTTTTTATACGTTATTTGTATCAATGCATGAATGTAAAATTAAAGTGCATTAATGCTTTATCGGAGGAACGGAGAAGTCGGCCCAGTCTTCTGTGTGGTTGGATTTGATAAGATGAAATAATGCGTTAAAGGTGTTTTGAGCTGTAACATTTGTATTTTGATTGTAGATTCCGCAGCCAGAAAACTCAGCTGGTGATCTGTGCAGCCTGGACTGGCCAGAAACTCTTTTTTTTTTTTTTTTTTTTTTTGGTGTTTCTTCACTACCATAGTGGTATGGTGACTTTCAGCTTTAAATGTAAGACGGCATTCAAAGGTCAAGGCTTACACTCACTGAACAGAGAAATTCTTGTATGAAACGCTGAGGTATTTTCCAGATTATTTTTGTGCAAACTCCACTTCAAGCCTCAGTGAGAACAACAATTCCCTGTGTTTGTTCTTGCAGTTCCTCCGGGCTCTCAGCTCTCAGTTCTTAGGCGGCGTGGAGAGTCCAGGGTTTGAACTTCAGCTCCTAATTGTGGGGGTTTGTTTCAGATGTGGATGACTTAAAGGGTGGCCCGTTTGGAAGCTGTCACAGTGGCTCTGCAGTCAGCAGCCTGGCGAGCTACGACTGGTCCGGCTCCGACAGGGACGACGGCCAGCAGGGCAAGAAGCTCCCCTGCCTCGCCCAGCCCTCGGGGAGCGGCTCCTCCACGGCCACCTCGGTCCTCCAGAAGAAGGAGACCTTGTTTGGCAGCTCAGAAAACATCACCATGACAACAGTTTCCAAAGTGACAACCTTCTCCAGCGAGGATGCTTTGCAGGATGTTTCCTTCGCAGCCTTCGCTAACTTTAAGGACTCGGGGCCGAGCGACGACGACGTCGGGGACTTTGGGGACTTTGCCAGGCTTCCCTCAGAAGCTCAGGATGCAGCCCTGGGTGCTGATTTCCTCGCTGGGGTCTCCTCTGAGCTGCGGGGAGAGGCCACAGATGACTTTGGAGAGTTCCAAAGTGAAAAACCGAAAATCAGCAAGTTCGACTTCTTGGTGGCAACTTCCCAAGGCAAGGTGAAATCCAGTGAGGAGATGATCAAGAGTGAGCTGGCCACCTTTGACCTGTCTGTGCAAGGTAAGCCTGCCCACAGCGGAGGGACCTCATGATGCATGTGCTTATCAAAGGCTGATTTTCCTAATTGAATTATAAATTAGCTAATGGGGATTGTTCCAAAGGCTGCTGGAAACGACCTGAATCTTCTCATTGATTTCTGTGGCATTTGGAGCAGGCCTTTTTCTACAAGGGAAATATTTGTGGTGCCAAAAACCTGCAAGAACTGAGGGACTGGGGAAATCTGCAGCAGTCACTGAGTAAAGAGAAATATTTGTTCTTCTGGAGGAACGGGACAACCCTCGCTGCCACTTCATTACATTTTAAACAGCCTGGGGCTTTGGAGTAAAGGACTAACTTTTTACAACCTGACTTTTTAGGGTCTCATAAGAGGAGCCTGAGCCTGGGGGACAGAGAAATCAGTCGTTCCTCACCTCTGCCAGCTCTGGAGCAGCCCTTCAGGGACCGGTCGAACACTCTGAGTGAGAAGCCAGCCCTGCCTGTGATCAGGGACAAGTACAAGGACCTGACTGGGGAGGTGGAGGTGAGCAACTGTCTGGGGCACACCTGAGCTGCCACGGACATCAAGGGGCTGCTGTATCCAACTTTTTGGGGCTTCACCTGTTGGAATATGGGTGTGGCTGTGAGATGGTGCCCGGGTGCAGTTGGATGTTGTGAGCGGAACCTGGAAGTTTCTTCTCTCATGTCTTTAAAGGGAAGTGGGAGAACACAGAATGTTGTCTGAAACACAGGATCACTTGACCTTGCAGCCTAAGCTTACGACTGGAAATTAGTTACAGTTTAAATGTAATCCCAGCTTTGGCAGAGACCGTTTGCTTTGGGAAATGGCATCACTTCTTTGGCTGTGTGGTTGTTATTTCTCTCGCTCATCCTGAGAAGAGATGGGAAAAGGACTCAGATTAAATTCTGCTAATCCCCATTGCTAGAACAGCAGACTGTAACAAATGTGCCAGGAGGAGGTGTGTGCAATGAAACCTTTTACCCACTCCTATATGTTCTCCTTTTGAAACTCACTCCCAGAAATCAAATTTTAGAGTTCAGGTGCATGGAGAGTCTTGAAAGAACGGGGAGAAATTAGGAACTGGTCTGTTAAAAGTCCACACAGCTGATCTGCAAACAGTCTTTTAAAAATACCTGTCTGCTGTGTGTCTGTTGTGTAGGAGAGAGGGAGGGAAGTGTGTGTAGGAACGAGACTGAGCCTGTCCTTCTCTTTGCTCCAGGAGAGTGAGAGGTACGCCTACGAGTGGCAGAGGTGCCTGGAGAGTGCCCTGCAGGTGAGTGTGACCCCCCCTCCTCCTCCAGATCCTCCCCTCCTCCCTGCAGCACCTGCCTCACTCAGTGTTTGAGACCAACAGGCAGAGAAAGTGTGGGAATCAGCCCTGGGAATTACAGTTTTTAAACCAAAAGCTGCCACCTCCTCAGCTAAACGCCCCACACTAATCTCCCTGTCACTGGGGATTAGTTTGGCTTTTCCCTAAATATTCCAGTTCCCTGGTTAGTGGGGTGGTCCCGAGCTTGGGTGCCCAGTATTGTGTGTTCAGGGCACTGGTACCAGTGCCTGGCTCCTCAGGGCTTCCTGAGGGACAGAACTGGTGTTGTGCTGTGCCCAGGGACCATTCATCTGATATTTCACAGCCAGATCAGGGCTCCTTGCCATTTGAGTGTTAGAGAGCCCAAAGTGTGAATGCTGTTATTGAATTAGACAGCAAGGCATGCGTGCTCTTAAAACTCTTATTTTGGTAATGGAAGCACTGGGGGGAATACATTAAGGTTTTAAATGTTCATACTTTTCCCCTGATCTACTTAAGCAGGAGTGTATAAAAACACGTGATGGAGTGTGGCAATCATTTCTTGTTTAATTTGCCTCCTTTTCTGAATAACAGTTTCTGCTGGGAGCAATCTTGTTTGTAATGATTATTTAAAGATAGAAACCCCATCATTTTATGAAATTCATTTCCACCAGGTCATAAAGAAAGCAAACGACACCTTAAATGGAATCAGCAGTTCATCTGTTTGCACTGAAGTTATCCAGTCTGCTCAAGGCATGGAATATTTACAGGGTATGTTTTAATTTTCCACGTGTTTTACACTGAAAGTTCTTCCCTAAAAACCAGGAATATAGAATCACTCTTCCCCACATGGCTTTATTTTTAATCTTAATCTTTACCTGCATTTGAATAATGAAGAAGAGATAAATGTAACTCCAGCTTGGAACTGACCCTCCGTGGCCACCCCTCCTGGGCCACTGTGGTTTTGCCATTTCTGAGTTCCAGGCTGGGGATCCAGTGCATTCTCTGCCCTCTTTTACATCCCCAGGGGTCGTTGAAGTCTACAGAGTAACCAAGAGGGTGGAGCTGGGCATCAAAGCCACTGCTGTGTGCAGTGAGAAGCTGCAGCAGCTGCTGAAGGATATTGATAAAGTGTGGAACAACCTGATCAGCTTCATGTCCCTGGCTGCTCTAACGGTAAGACCCAAATAAGCTGCCTGGTCCCTAAAACAAATGTCATCATTTTATTTAAGGAGGCTTTGCAGGGTGTGCTGACTTGACTGCTTGTGTTTCTTCTCTTGGGAAATGGAAATGGACTTATTTGTGAAAGCCAGTTTAAAACCCTCTAAGAAAACTGTTATTTGTGTGCAAACATGGTCTTGTCTTAGGACCTTAATGACTTAAGTGATGTCCTGGGTGTCTGTGGACATCTCCAGTAAGGCAAATTTAATAAAATCCAAAGAAGCCATTTTACAAAGCCAGAATGACATGGACACATCTTGTTTTTTAATATCCCTGCAATTGGCTTTAATGCTCACAATTCCATAACACACAGTGAAGCAACACAGGGATGACTGAACTGTTTTCCCTTCTCTCTGCATTTGGAAATATCTGAGTTTATTTTGGTTCCTGCCACAGACTAAAAAGTTTTTCCTGCTCTGCACTGCCAGGAAAAGCTCCCAGACAGCCTGGGAGGAGTTGGAGAGCTTTGGACATATCTGGGATGGTCTGAGGGGTGGCCCTTTAGGGCAGGAGCATCCCATGGGAAGGGTCTGCAGAGGAGCTGGGATAGAGAGGGGCACACAGAGGTGCAGAATAGACACAAACAGAAGGCAAGGAAATCACCCTGCCATTAAATACCTTGTGGGGGTTTGTGTTGCAGGAGATACAATGTGCAAAATGACTTCCTTTAACCATGGAAAAACTCGTAATTTTGGGGGGATCACCCATTTGTGTGTGCTCTGTATTGACTGACCCTGGATCCCTTTGGCTCAGTGCATACCCAAGGAGCCTTCAGGATCAGCACATCCCACCAAGCATCACTGAGCACATCATTACCATGGGGAGGTTTCCACTGAGCATTTCAATTTGTGGCTTCCTCCTTGCACTGCAGCTGTGCCCACAAAAGATTTTTTTTTCCCTTCCCAATAAACACTCATTTATAAGTAAGGCTTGGAATTCTTGGTTTCTGCTCGAAATACCCATCTCCAGCTCGCTGTCATTCCCTGCAAGGCAGGTATTATAAATGATCAGTCCCTTTTTACACACCTTTTGCACATTTTAAACCTCCCCCAGGTATTTTGGGATGTTCTGTGATGGACAGAGCCTGCCATCCTAGGAAATCTATATCCTCAGCATTTGACTGCCTGGCAGGGGAATTTGATAGACCTGGATTCACCTGTTTGAACTCTGGCATTGTTGATAGGAACAATCCCAAGAGCTATCAGGATCTTTTCCTAATTTAAACAGGTGGATTAAAACACAGTTGCTAAAGTGCTTTTCCTTGGAAGATTTACAGGGATTACCTGAGAGTCCAAAGCTTGGCCCCGTGTTCTCTGAGCCACAGCAGCTCCTGGCTCAAGTTTAATCACATCAGGAGCTGCAAACAGTGACTTCTCAGTCCAGCTGAACTTACCAAAAACCAGGGGCTCATGACTCCTGGAATTCTCCAGATCACCCCTTCTCTTGCTTCTCTTGCCCACGGGATTCACTGGAAGGGGTGGAACCCACCCCTCTGGTGTTACAGCCACGGATCCTAAATGATGCAGAAGTGCCAATTAACTGCAGAGAAGGATTCCAGCTCCCAGGCATGTGCTTGGAAAGGTTAATTTTATCTTTTAAAGGATTTTGTTACAAGGTAATTTTATGCACAGCCTTGTGGGTTTTTTTTTTTTTCACAGCAAATTGCAGGATGACCTTCTCATTTGCTTCACTCATGCATTTGGTAAACAAATATTAGAGTGCCTTTATTAATTTGATTGATCTCCTTAGAGATTAAAGGGTGGGGTTATTTTTTTCAGGATTCCAATTATTCTCCATCCATTCAGCAGGGCAGCGTGAGCAGCATACCCAGAGTGTGGATTAAGACACAAATGCTCTGGGATCACACCATTTTTTAAGCTTCTTGCATTTGTAGTCATTGCTTTGATTTGCATTGCTGTTTTCATGCAAAATTTGAACAGTTTTATATCATCCTTATGCAGTGTTTTGATTGATCATTTATCCTGTGGCTGAAATGTGAGGTTAAGTACTGGAAAAGTGACCACAGTAATTTATTATTTACAGGTTTATTCTCCCATCCTTTGGGTCTCTTTAACCTGAGCATGTGTGTGGCTGGTGGCCTGAATCCCATGGTTTGGTTAACCTTCAATATCCCATTTTGTACTGCTCTGCCATCCTGTAGGTTCAGGAAAAAAAAAACAACCCAAAAAGAGAAAACCATCTGCCCTTTTTTGCTGAGGCAATGCCAGGGAGTCCAGGACAATGAGCCCTGCTGCAGCCACCTCCCCAGGGCTGGCTGGGACAGCTCCCTCCCCACAGCTGCACAAACACCTGCAGATTCTCTGTTTGCCTTCCCCCAGTTCCCTGTGCTCCTTCTTCCCCTTTGGATGTGGGGAATGTGCAACTCAAGAATTCCTTCCTTTGTAGCTGAGGCCCTTTTTTAAGCCTTGGAGTGTTGTAAATCAGCGCTGATGGAGATGGCAGATCCATCCTGACAGCTCTGATGATTGTCACCCCTGCCATGCCGTGTGACACGCTGGCTCTTGGTGCTCAGTAGTTTCCATCATGATGCCTGATAACTTTCTCAGGCACTGAAAACGCCTAAAACGTTCCTGTCTCCTTTCTTTAGCCAGATGAAAACTCCCTGGATTTCTCCTCTTGTATGCTGCGCCCAGGGATTAAAAACGCCCAGGACCTTGCCTGTGGAGTGTGTCTCCTAAATGTGGATTCCAGAAGCAAAGTAAGTGTGGTGCTTAAACTCCTTTTGAGCTTCCATTTATAGAATCCCAGGCTGGGCTGGGCTGGAAGGGACCTCAAAGCTCATCCAGTGCCACTCCCTGCCATGGGCAGGGACACCTTCCACTGTCCCAGGCTGTCCAGCCTGGCCTTGGACACTTCCAGGGATGGGTGTATTGAAAAATAATCAATAAATCATGGTTATAACTTGTAAACTCTGACCTGTAGATGGGTCTCAATAAAATCTTGGAAATAATGGAATTATAATATTGTAATGTCCAGTGTTCCCTGGGCTTTGGTGTGACACAGCTGTGGAGAAAGGGTTGAGTTTAATTGTTTGTAATGGGCAAGAAACTGGGATACTAAGATTTTTTTTAAAGTATACATTTTTTTTTAACAAATAAAAAATCTTTTGGTGACTTTTCTTCATGAGATGGCTCACCAGAGGGGACTGTTGCCATTAGCAGAGCTGGGAGGGACTCCCAGGACATGTGCAGAGTTGTGCCAACCACTTGAAAATAGAGGCACTTTTCCTGACTTTTTGGTTTCAACGTTATTTCAGAAAGAAGAGAAACCTGTGGAAGAACTTCCCAAAAAAGTATGAACCTGTAAAAGACATTCTTTCTAGACTCATTCTCCTTGAGTGTGGAAGGCTGAGCTGCTGATGGGCTCTCAGCTGTCATTCTCAATTGTACCAATCATTAATCCTCTTCTCCAGTCGTGTTTTGTGACCGTTAACTCTTGATCTGATCAACTAACACGCTCCAGAGCCTCCCCCTGTCTGTCTGCATGCCTGTGCCTTGTGCCCAGCTCTCTGGTTTTGTGCTCCTTCTGTTGTGTGGCAGAAAATCCCCGAGTTCCTGAATTTGTGCTGCCTGTGTGTCTGTAGCAAGAGAGGGGGGATTTCAGGGGCTTTGTGCTAGAAGTATTGACTTTTGGCTTTGTGTAGCAGGCAGTGGCATTTTTAGAAATCTCTGCAGGAAATCCAGGGTGTGGAGAGCAGGGCTGGGATATTTTTTTTTAAAAAAAAGGGAGCTGTGAGGCATTGGAAAGTATCTCCTAGCAACAAACAGCGAGGTGGTTTCAGCCTATTCATGGCTTCACACACTCGGAGGCTCCTATTGTAAAGCAGCTTCAATTAACAGGAGGAAGTGGATCAAATTCAACCTGAAATAACACTAATAGCAAGAATTGCACCTGCCTAACCCACAGGCAGGCTGGAGCCAGGGAAATAAATGCAGGAGCTGTCTGCTGGCAAGCAGGACCAGCTTTTCCTTGGGTAGGGAGATGGAACAGAACCAGAAGATGCAGGAAACAAGGTGAGTTAGCTGCCAGGGGTCAGGCCAGGGCTCCCTTCCTGCAGGTGTAGCTTGGCTCAGGTGTGCTGGCTGAAGGTTTTGTCCACCTGCAACTAAAATCAAACAGAGTCCATGGGGTGCAGTGCTCAGGGGAGAGTCCTGTGCTGTTTTCCACTCTAGGTTTAGACCCTGGAGGGGATCAGACTGTCAACACCTGTTTCCATTCCTCTTGCAGGCCTTCAATTCCGAGACAGACAACTTCAAGCTGGCGTACGGGGGGCACCAGTACCACGCCAGCTGCGCCAACTTCTGGATCAACTGCGTGGAGCCCAAACCTCCGGGTCTCATCCTGCCAGACCTGCTCTGAAAGCAGCTGCACTGCAGGTGGAGCCTTGGCTCTAACCCTGCAGGACTTGGGGTAACTGCTGTGCTGGAGAGGCTGGAGCTGGGGGCAGGGTTTGACACGTTCGGGGTTGGGTTTTGGGTCCAAAAATCAAGGGATTAAAGCCGCTGCTACAGACGGTGAAGGACTCACTTGTAATGGCCAAGGTGTCAGAGGGAACTGGAAAATAAGTAGTGTGGCAAAAAAAAAAAAGTGGCATTTCAGTCTTTCTGAAGATGAAAATGTTATCCTGTGTAAAAGCAGCCTGGTAACCATGTGCATAAACCTGGGAGATGCCAGCATGGAGCTTCCCAGAGAAGCTGGAATGCTGGGCTGATTTGCATAGAAACAACCACTTAAATACTTGAAGTCTGTATTTGCAAGCAAATCTTTTCCTTAACGTTTTTGGGACACGGACCTTGGTGTTCTTGAAGCATTTTTGCTGCTGTGATATCACAGCACATGAGTCACAGCAGCATCGAGGCAGAATGAATTATTGACTCAGAAGGAGAAGCTGCTGGGTGTTTGTGCTTCCACTGCTCTGTGTTGGAAGTTGTGCTGGATGCAGAACTGGTTAGTGCTGGAAGGTGAGGACTGGAGAACTGCTGTAATTTGTAATTTTCCCTGTGCTCTGTGGATCCTGTAGTGCAGGCAGCTGGAGGTGAAAACTCACGGTCTTTGTTGTAAATACAGATAAACTTCCCTGGATTTGTCCTGAGCTCCAGGTATGGTTTTGTCTCTCCTGACCTTTTGGGAGCTGCGTGGCTGCAGCACTGCTGAAGGCTGGACTCTGCTGATGCAGCACATCTGCTCTGTGTGGAATCTTTACCTTTTTTGGCTGTGGAGATGCTGCTCCTGATGGGATGGGGTGGCTGTGTTTGCAGTCTGCTGCTACCTGTAGCAACGTGTTCCTGTGACTCAGAGCTGGCAGCACAAGGTGGCCCCTGGCTGCTGCAGCAGGGAGTGGGATTTAACACCCAGAGGGATTTTACCCTGGAGTTTGGTGGTCTCAGCAAGCTGTGTCTGAAGCAGGCATTGTGTCCCTGCTGGTTTGTGGCTTTTGTAGGTGCCTCTCTGGACAGGTTTGTGTCCCAGACTCTCACTAAATGTTACCTGTACATCTAAAGTACCCGGTTCCTCCTTCAGATCCCATATCCAGAGGACAGTGCAGTCAGTGGAGTGCTGGTTACAGGATTTTAAACCTGTGGGAGCTTTGTGGTGTTACAGGAGACATCCCACGAGCCTGTCTAGGTCTGCAGGGAATGAAGTGGGGTGCAAATCCATAGGGAACAACTTTCTCCTTAATTCTTTGGCTTAGTCTCTCAGATCTGTCCCTTTCCTCCAGAGATCTCAACAGCTTCTCCAAGTTAATCCTGCCCCCATTACAAGTACCTGACACTGACCTGTGGTTATTTGCTGAAGCAGAAATTACAATGAGGAAAACGATGCTTTGTATTTAAAAAAACAAACAGGCTTAGTTATACCAAACTATTAATTAGCCCAAATGAAAGAATCTTGGCTCAGAGGTGTCTGGCTCCTTCCTTACACCAATTACAATAAATCTCCTTGCTGCCTCAAATTAGCTCATTCATGAAATAAAGCACCCTGTGCCTCCAGCTCCAGCTGATCCAGAGGCAGATTTCCCGTGCTGTGCTTCCCACATCCTGCCCAGGAATTACCAAAAAAACCAGGGAAGCAGCTCCTTGCTTCTCTCCCTTTCATTTATTAGGTGGGAAGGAGCTCCAGCACCAGAGCTTGTGCCCACAGCCCTTGTTTTTCAGCACTGTCAGGGGCTGCTGTGGCCCTCACCAGTGTTCCCACAGCAGTTTGGGGACAGGGAGCCACTGGCAGGTATTCTCCAGGGGCTGATGCTGAGGGAATGAGGGAAAAGGGAGTTTACTGTCAGACTTTTCCACCACAGCTCCCCAGCACTTTGCTAGAGAGGAATTTTTTTTTCCCTAGTTTAAAGAAAATGCCACAAACAAGAGGTCGTGGTGTGAAATTTAAAGCCCCAGCTGTGTTGTCACAGGAGCATCTTCCAGGGCTGGTTTTTCTGTACCTGTTGCCAGGGCAGCCCCTCTCTGAGCTGCAGCCAGCGTGTCTTTTGGCCCATAAAAAAAGGAATGGACGTTTCCAATTCCAGCTGCAGCAGAGCTCACTGGAGGGTGACACTGCTGCTCTCCTGCTCCCACAGCAGGGACAGCAGCTGTCAGCATCCCTGGCTGTGTGGGGAGCAGGAAGGGCTCTGCTCCCAGCACCTTCAGCCAGGGGAGCACAGGGAGGGTTTGCAGGGAGATCCCCTGGATGGAGGCATTGCACAGGGAGGATCGGCTGCAGATCCCAGTCATTCCAATGACTCACTGGAGCATTCAGCATCCTCTCGGATGTTGCTGCCAGCCGGAGCCCAGTGTCCTTCCAAGCTGTATCCAAGGTGACAGGATTGTCACAGCCCACCTTCCCCTGCTGCCTCTGCTGCAGGCCCCTGGACACGCTGCCTTCCCTTTGCTTGTGCCCAATTTCAGACCTGTAACTCCATTTCCTGCATGGATTCTCTCACTGGAAATGAGAAACGAGATTTTCTTTGGGTTTTTTTTTTTAATCTATGTGTAGATAGATAAAAGGGGCTCTGCCTTGGCGTGACCTGTGGGGAGTGGGGTTTCTGTCTCTTTGTGTACATTTGGAGTTCTAAGGAATTATTTGCTCGGTTATTTAATGTATTTATGGCTTAACCCCGTTGTGTTCCTGGTGCTTCCGTGCCGTGGCAGCTTCTCCCTGGTGCTGGGGGCTGCTCCAGCCTCTCCCTGCCCCTCCCTCCTCCTCCTCTGCGGCCCCTCCGAGGTCACCTGTGCCCTGGCAATTGTCACCTCCCCGGCAATTGTCACCTCCCACACTCACCACTCATCCCAAGGACTTTCCCTCCTTGGCAGCAGCTTCTCCTCCTTGGGTTTGGTGGGAGCAGCTCCTTCCCTGGAATCCCTGCGGGGTGTGGGAGTGAGGCTGAAGTTCCGCCCCGGCCTGAGCAGGAGCTCATGGAAACCCGTGGAACGCTCCGAGTCCTGTCAGCTCCACTGGGAATCGTAAACTTCAAACAAAACCTGCCTTTCCAATAAAAGCTGCTACTGTACAAACTGCTGCTTTGGATTTACTTTTAATTCTGCACCTGTATTTAATTCCAGTTCTCAGTGTTAAAGTAGGAATGTCATAATTTAATGAAGAAGAGCGATCAGAAAAAAACTTCTCTTCCTATTGTGATTCTTCTCCTGCCCTCTGGGCAAACGTTATTTTTCTTCCAGAAGTGGTTTTGTGATTATTAGTTGGAGCTGTTTGGGTTTGTGCTGTGCTGGAGTCACTGCTGATATTTTCAATCCAACGAGAGTAAGTGTTATTAATTGACTTTAGTACCTTGTTTACTCCCTTAATTCCTGCAATGATTTATAAATCCTGTGTTGAGATTCAGACCTGGTGTTCAATAAAAAGCTCGTTTCGTATCCGACCGGCCTGGGAAGCTGAAATATTTATATCACAAATGTAAGAGAAACCTGCTCTGTGGCTGGGGTGGGGAAGGTGTCTCACCAAATACTGGAAGATATAAAATAGTTTTCAGACAATTAAGATGCCATTTGGAAAAGCCTGTGGGGAGCAGGAGAAGGGGTGTTCCCCTCAAAGCCAGTGGGTGTGCTCAGAGCAATCCAAGCTAAACCAAGGCCCTCTCTTCTTTGGTTTCTGTAGATTTGAGAACGGACAAAAAACTGGATTTTGAGGGGGAAAACATTTGTGTAAAATCTTTTGTTGTAGTGAATACCAGAAGAGCTTTTGCAGTGAAATCCCCACAAGCACTAACACTGTAATATAACCTTGAATGGGGATTTCAGGTGAATTCTTTGTTTCCTCATGTGCTTTATTAGGCAATTTCATTTTTTATAGGTCTAACTTTCCCTTGTGTTCAAAGTCAGCCTTTGGTGCCTTCTTGGCTGAACATCAGCATCTCCTCTCCCCTCAGTCCTCGGGGGGACAATGTGTGTATTAAGTCTATAGAATAATTCAAAGTGGAGAATTTTTAACTTTTCATTTTTTATACCAAGAACGCTGTTAAACCCTCCTTTGCCCATTTTTAGGTAAAGTTTAATTTTGTGAGCAGATTTCAGTTTTTAGCATTTTTTTTCCCCTTTAAAATGTCATGTGTTGGAACGTCTCCAGACCAGTGATTAATCTTGATTTTCACTCTCTAGTTTCTCACTTCCCATTTCCCTGGCTGAAGTTTAACTCCTGATAAGTTAGGGAGATGAGTCTCCTGGGTCTTCCTGCCACTGGAACTGGGATCCAGCCACAGAACCCGAGCTGGGAGCAGCTGATGGCAAAACCTCCCCTTTATTTCAGCGGGGCAAAAACCTCACCAGGAAAAGCAGGAGAAAACATCCCTCAGCCAGAATTGTCCCAAGGCACTGCTGGGCCTTAGGCTGCTGCTGGAGCTCCATTAGCACCGTTTGGAACAAGAAACCAACACGTGTTCTGGTTTAATCTTTATTGATTTTTTTATTTTTTTTTTTTACAAGTATAGAATCTCATTTAAATCAGACAGCGATCGCAGCGCTCTGCCTGCTCCTCCTCCAGAGGCAACAGAAACTCCGGTGCCTGCTCAGGAGCGGGGCTCTGCCGGGCCCCAGCCACGCTCCAAGGAACCAGTCCCTGCCCCTGGAGCCTCGGGAAGGCTTCTCCCAGGGCAGGGCTGGGGCTGGAGTCCCTCCTGGAGCAGCCGGAGCCAGGCCAGGCTCTGTCACCCACCCTGGGGACAGAGAGGAGCAACCCTGGGATGCAGCATAACCTTGAGGACGGAATGGAGAGAGGCAGGAATGGGCTAAGGCAGGTCCCGAGCGCAGCCGGAGCCCAGGGACTGAGCGGATTCCTGGATTCCCCCGGGGCTGGGCGGCTGCTGGAATGTGGCACGGACAGCCCAGCCCCGGGCAGGGGCCACGCACATTCCTGAGCATCTCTTTGGCTGCCCGGGGGCTTCAACCCTCTCGCTTCTGTCTTGAGCCACATCTGGACAAGATCTGTCAACTTTCCACCCACAGAACACACCGGCATTTTCCAGTAGTTGAAGTGTATTCCAGGACTGTTCCTGGCATGGAATGAGTGAAAAAGGATCTTGTATTGATTTGATTGGAATTGCTCGATTTTTATTTTACTTGTGGCCGACACGGACGGATTCACTTTTTTTGTGGTTTTTTTTTGGTTTTTTTTCCCTTTTATTTTTCCCCCTAACTTTGAATATGATTAAGAGCTGACTAAAGATCTCAAACACTAATATACTGAGAGTCACTACGGCTGTTAAAGAAAACACCAGCACTAGCACCACAGCCCCTGTATTCCTGCCTCCCTGGTGCTTGGAAAACCTGCTGTGGAGCAGGGGCCTCGCTAGTGCTGCTCCTGAGCCACTACAGGGTTTTTTTTTTTTGCAAGGAAGCAAACAAGCTATAACAAAATATCCAGGCTACTACTGCAGCAGGAAGCGCACTTGGGTCATCAACTCTGCCCAGTGCCTCTTGGGCCTTTCCTCGGAGGATCCTAATAAACTGACTAAAAAAAAAAAAGAATAAAAGACGGAGGCTTTGTGGAAGGAATAAACTTGTAATGAGACCTGGTTTTGCTAAATCAGAGATGCGGATGGGAAATCCCCATAGAGAAAAACGCTTCGAAGGGAATCGTTGGCCTTGCAGGTTAGTGAGGTGAGAATCGAGGTTTCTGCTGTATGGTAGAGAACCAAAAGTTGGCTGTAGAAGGAGAAGGGAATGTGTCCAGTCTGGTCGACTCGGAACAGCGCGTCCCCTTCTGTTGTGCTTCCCTTGTCTGCGGTCCCGTTAAATTCCCCAGTAAGGCATCAGGGGTCTCCTCTCTCTCTCGTAAACGTCTGGGATGATGCCATAGGGCGTCTGTACCATTTTAACCGAGGTCTTCCCAAAGAGCTTCCTCTCGTAGTCTATCAGCTGCCTCCAGAAGCCCACGTTGGGCCGGATCACGGGGCGCCGGGACTTGACCCAGTTGTAGGCCTCGAACAGGGAGACCTTGTGGTACTTCATGAGGAAGGCGATGCAGAGCGTGGCCGACCTGCTGACGCCGGCGGCGCAGTGCACCAGCGTGGCCCCGTGCTTCCGCGCCACGCTCTGGATCTTGTCGGCCACGCTGTCGAAGTACAGCGAGATGGGGGCGTTGGGCATGTCGGCCAAAGGCACTTTGACGTACTCAAACTGGGGCCAGTTGAAGTTGGGGATCTCGATGGTGGCGTTGATGATGCAGGTGATGCCCCGGGACAGCAGCAGGTGGCGGTTGGAGGCGACGCTGCCCCGGCTCAGGTACAGCGAGGGCGTGATCTGGGCGATGCCCCCCAGGGCGCCGTCGGAGAGCATTCGCGGAGCCATCAGAGTTCTCGGCAGGGAGTTGTGGCTTCTGGAGGTCATGGAGGATTCCTGGCGCTCAGGCTTCCATTATGGGAAGGGAGCCAACGGGATCTTTGGCCAAGGGAGGGATTGTCTGGCTTGGTGGTGGCAGGACAGAGAGAGCTCCCGCTGCTTAGTCACTGCAAAACACAAGCGAGGCCACATGAGCGGGGAGCTGGCCCTGACCCGTGTTTGTGTGAGGGAACAGGAAAGCCCAGCTCGCCCTGCTGTGGCCTGGCAGAGCTCTGTGGGGAACGTGGGGCTGGTTTCACAGTGCTCATTACCACTGTCCCTCAGGCACTGCCTGGACAGATAGTAACAAAAAAAACCTTCCAGCCTAATTAGCTGCAATTACTTTGCCAAGGGTTTACCTGTGGGCCTGGACAGCATCTCACCCTGGACCAGCACGTGGAAGGTGAGCTACACCTTTTCCTTGCTCAAACACAACACCTTCACAGCTGGCCACAGTTCAAAGGGATGGTGAGGAACAGCAGATGCCAGCAATTTCCAGCACAGTGCCCTCTTCCCAGTGCCACCCTTCTCCTTTTTTAGGTGTAGGAAAGGCCCCACCAAGGCACATAAACAGAGAAAATCGCTCATTAGGAAAGGCGGTGAGTCACGTCCATCCCCATCAGTCATCAGCCCTCATGGAGGCAGGGGAAGTGTGGAAAGAGTGACCTGGTTATGTCAGAAGCTGAGAGCAAAACCCAAGAGCAGAGGCTGGGACAGGGCAGGCTCCTGTCCTGCCTTAATGCCTGACTAATGCTTGGCAGGGAGACACACACTGCAGAGGCCTGGCACTGCCCGTGGGGGTCCCTGCTCTGACTCCTCCTGCTCCTTTGGGGCACCTCCAAAGCCAGAGGATGAGCCCTGGAGGATCAATAATTTGGCAGCCTGTGTGTTCTCTGTTTGGAGAAGGACCACAGGAAAGGCTCCAGTCTGTGCAGGCTGGGGAGCCCCTGCCCAGGGACCTCTGAGCCCACCCTGGTGGCACTGGCAGAGCTGAGGGGACTTGGGGGATGCTCAGGGCCTTGGGGACAGGGATCTGTCCCTCCAGCAATCCTTAATTATGTTAAGAGGGTCCTTTAAAGGGCTGTGGCTTCCCCAGCCCTCAGCTGTCTGCCCTCATGACGTGCTCTGGGAAGCACTGGCAGGTCCCAGCAGTGGCTGGTGGTGCTGCCAGTGGATTTTTGGCTCTGTGGTACAGAAACTTAATGAGCACAACATGGCTCTTCCCTGCTGGCAGCTACTTGAGCAGCTCCTGAAGCTGTGCACCCAAAGCTGCTAAAGTTCCTGCCCCAACAAGGTTTTTGCTGCAGCTACGAGTGCTCAGCTTCCCCCCCACTGCAGTCGCCCAGCTGGAGCAGCAAGGGAAGGTGTGGTTTTCTCAAAGGAATAAAGTTCTTTGAGCTGGGGAAATCCCTGTTCTCAAGCAGCTCTTACTGACAGTGCAAAGGATTGAGACACTTACACTTGGTAACAAAGTCCTGCTCTAAATCACGGGGTGGCACCTGGGGCTGGGATGGTTCATGGAGTGTGTCCAACGCCGAGCTGGGGAGAGAAAAGAGCACGGATTTTACTGGGATCTGCACTGGACTCTAGTTAGGTGGGTGTCCAAGAACTGGGAAGGAGGACCACAGCTTCCCCACAGAGAGACTGAGGACTCCGGGTGGCACTTGCTGCCAACACCGTAATGTCACCAACTCCTGCCAAGACGGCACTCAAAGTCACCGTGGGCCCAGAGGAATCTGAGGCTGGCACAGAAGTCATGGCTCAAAAAAAAAAATTAAGTCATTTCAGTAATTAATTTGCTGTAACGTCTCCTTCAGCATCTGCCCAGGCCCAGACAGCTGGGGCAGGTCTGTGTCCTTCTGACAATGCCCGAAGTCACCCACTGGGACCCCCTGTTCCCTGTCCCTGTGAGTGGGAAGGGGCAGAGCTGATGCCAGAGCCACAGCACCCTGCTCCTGAAAAGCTGAGGATGGGGCCAACATCCCCTTCTTATCCCAGAGGCCCCCAGAGTGGAGGTGAATCCCCTGGGAAACGCTGCTGGAGCCGGGCAGAGCCAGAGCAGCTCCCGCCCCAAACCAGCCGTGAGCAAGGCAGAGCCTCCAGCTGCTCCCGGGGGAGCCGGGGCACTCCTGAGGCGGTTTGGGAAGGGCTCTGCTGCTTTCCATAAAGTGGTTCCTGTTCGCAGGCAGGAACTTACCCGGGGATTTGCATGTGACAGGCTGGGCTCGCTCTGCAAACTCCGGGGCTGCTGCGCTGACAGCAAACACCTGCTCATCCCATCCCACCCCATCCCCTGCCTGGGCAGGGACACCTTCCACTCCCCCTGGGTGCTCCAAGCCCTGTCCAGCCTGGCCTCGGACACCTCCAGGGACAGCCACAGCTGCTCCCTCCGACCCCAACCCTCTGATCCCAGTTCCACCGACATCCCCGGGGCTCGGAATGGCCGCCACAGCTCCCACCCAACCCAGAGCAGCTCCCAGCCAGAAGGAAGGAATGCTTTGGAGAGAAGCCCATTATTTCAGTGGGAGATGAGGCTGCTGGGGACAGCCACCAGGGCAGCGGGGCGGGTTCCACGTCCCCCGCCGCGCTCGGCGGTGCTGGCAGCGGGAGCCGGCTGGGATGGCACCGACTGCGCCGCGCTGTCTCGGGCATGTGACAGAGCCACGCTGCTGCCCACACACACCGGGCTGAGCAGCTGCTGGCACGCAGGGAGCTGCCAATGGAAGCGGCCCCGTCTGCCTGGGCTGCCAGCGGCTCCGGCGCCTTCGGCTGAGATCCCCCAGGCTGGCAGGTGTGAGCCTCCATCTGCCCCCAGGGCCGCGTCCCTCCCGCCCGGCCCGAAGTCGCCCGTTCTGCTCCCGTGGAAGTCCCTTTGCCTTTCCCGGCGCGCCCGCCTCATCCCAGCGCACCCCGCTGGCATCCAACACTGTTGCTCTTCACGCAGCCATTGCCGTCATTGTGCTGGGGCAGGGAAAGAGAAAAGGAATGAAAAGCCTCTTCCCAGCCGTTGCTGAGTGCAGGAAAAAAAAAAGAAGGAAATCGCTGAAGAGGGAACAAAGCACACACAGAGCCTGGCGTGGCTGTGCCTGGGAAGGCCGCTGGCACAAGAGGCTCCTGGCAGGGCACAGGGAGGGGCACAGATGCCCCTTCAGCCTCTGCACTGCCAGGGCACAACTCACGTGAAATAAAAACCCCACCTCTGCTCCCACTTCTCCTCGGTGGGGGTTTCTGAGTGATGGCGTTGGCTGGGGAGTCACACCAGCCCAGAGCCGGTGCCCCGGGGTGCTGGAGCCTGTCCTGGACCCAGAACCTTCCCTAAAGCAGCACAGGAATGCCTCCCAAAGGAGCTGGAATGTCACTGGGGTTTCCTGCAAAGGGCTGACACTCCCAGAGGTGCAGATGGCCCTTCAGGAGAAGCCTGGCTGGCAGTGGGCCGGTGGCAACCAGGTGTTCCTGCCATCACATCTTCCTTTTTCTGAGCTGACTCCAGGTAATGAATGAATCCATCTTGTAACAGCCCTGGCCCACAGTAAATCCCCTTCCAGACTGTGCCCGTGGGGAGGGCTGGGGTGCCAGGGTGACAGAGGGACCCTGGGGTGGCACTGGGACCCTGGTGCAGCGGGGGCAGGACGGGAGCAGCCTCCTCCCTCCCCAGCAGACTGGTGGGTTCTGCCATTTCCCTCCTCTGCATAATCAGGGGTGGGGGAAGCCAGTGGCTAATTACAGCCTGGAGAACACTCTGCTCTTCAAAGCCTCCAGGTCCTTTCCCAGCGCTCCTGGCCAGCACCATCCTCAGGTTTAAGGCGAGGGGACACTTCTCCAGCACCCGTCCAGCCTGGATCTCATCCTGCAACCTCCTCAGCTCTCAGGTGGGTCCTTCTGCTGAACCTCCAGGCTGAGATCCGTGCGTCCCCTGTCTCAGGAGGACGGGCAGGTGCCTGGCCCGGGGTAGCTGCTCCCATGGAAGGCTGCCTGTATCCCACCTGGGCTGGATCTCCTGGCCTCAGAGCAGCTCCTTTCCAGGTAAGAGGATTTCCAAAGCAGTGCAGCAATCCCAGTGCCGTGGTTGGTGTTTTGGTGGTGCAGCCCCTTGGAAAGGTTGCTGCCGGCAATGCTCGTGGCTCTGCTCTTCCAAATCTTGCAGCAGCTGGAGTTTGTTTCTCTTGCTTTCATTCCTGGGAACGCAGTCCTGTTAACAAAGGCTGGAATTCCCATGGGAACGTACTGCTGGTTCCTGGGCCTCCTGAGAAAGACTTGAAAACACCTCTGGAAGCTCAAATGACAAACAGGGTGAGTTTGTGAGTTAAACACTGTGATCTCCAGGACAGGAGGGAGAACTGGTTGGGCTCTAGACAATGAGTTGGCAAGTCTGAGCTTCTGCCTTCTTATTCTGGTGCTGCTGGGTGGTTTGCTCTGATTTTTGTTTGTTTGTTTGTTGTTGAACGCAGCTCCTCTGTCTTGAGAGCAGAGGCTGTGGCTTGTCCCCGAGGGACTTGAGTTTCTGCTGGGTTGTGTGGCAGTAACACAACCGTGGGGCTGGTACCTGGCCAGGTGAGAGCTCCCCCAGGCCTCTCTCTCCCTCTGGACCGTGGCTTTAGTGCAGGCTGGGCCTGGAGCAGGGACACTGAAGCCCCTGGTTTAATTCCCACATCATCATCTGGGATTCGAAGCAGGTTTGTGGGCTGGGTGTGCAAAATGTCAGTACCGAGGCAAGGCTTCTCCCCCCTCCCAGGAGAGGAAAAGTTATTCATTTTGGAGATGACAAATGCTCTCTAATCCTGCAGTAAAGAGAAGAGTCAATATCGCAGGCGCTGAATGAACGAGCCTGCTCAGGGCTCTTCCCAGCCAGGCTGAACAGCAAATTGCTTCAGAAATGGTCCTGGAGAGTGGCATTTCAAATAAATTTCAGCAGAGAGCACAAACTGCAGCCATTCTCGGGTCAGGGCTTGCTTGTGCTGAGTCCGAGGGAGCCCAGAGCAGAGCCGGGAGGGGAGAGGATGTGTGGGAGCTGCCGGCTCCTCTTCCCAGCCCTTTGCTCTGCCGGGGCTCTGCTCTCCTGCCTTTGCTTGTGCTCCCGGAGCCATTACAGGCTCCTCCCGGGTGGGTCAGAGCCATCAGCACATCCTCACCATGGAAAAGGTCGAGTGGTTCGGGTTTGGAATGGGGAAGGAAGGGGAGCAGGCGGGGTGATGTGGGCTGAGACAGAGGATGCTGTGACCAGCCCCTGGCTGATTCTGCTGGCAGCCTGTGCCGGCCTCTCCGAGCAGGATGGGAGCTGTCAGATGTTAAATCAAGATAATAATCTGTCTGCCCGGAGCTCTGAGCAGCCCTGGCTGCTTGTGCAGCTCCCAGCACAGCCGGGTCCCCGCGCTTGCCAGAACACACCAGTAACTTCCCAGAGGATCCACAAAAAGGGGAATCATGCCCAAAACGCACGACAAGACACCCTGCAAACCATTCCAGCCTCTCCTGGGAAGCTCAGCGAGCCCACATCAAGCAGTTTAACCCACAAGCACAGAGTCCTGGCTCCCGGAGCCGAGGCAGCTCCCCGGGCTGCAGGGCTGGCCATCCCTCAGGAGCCTGTCCCAGCCTGCTGCCCTCAGAGGGGTGACAGCTGAGGCCGCTGTGTCACAGCCGTGTCCCTCCCGCTGGCACCAGTGGGGTGCCCGGTGCCCTGGGTGAGGCCAGGGCTTGGCAAGGCTCCCCCTCTGCCTCCTGCCTCTGCTGAGGACGAGCCACCCTCGCTGCACAGCCAGGCTCACATGGCAGCCCCGGGCCTGGGGCTGGCACCAGGCTAAGGGTGGTGACTGTAGCCCAGCTGAGCAGTGTCTGAGTGCTCTGCCAGCCAAAGGCTCACTCCCCCACGGCCATTCTCCCAGCAGGAAGAACGGGCGGCGAGGTTTTTGCGAGGATCCCTCTGAGGATGCCACTTGTCCCCTCGGGCAGGGTCCCGGGCAGGGTGGCAGCTCGGCCGCCTCTCCGTTCCCACTGCCACCAGCTCCTGTGCCAGCGGCCACGCCGTGATCCTGCCACGCTGTGAGCCCGCCATGCAGCCACCCCCTCCACAGCAGGAGCAGGCACTGCTCCCTCTCCAGCTGGCAGCTGGATCCTGCCAGCTGCCAGAGCCAAACCTCTGGCCACAGGGAGAGCTCCGGGCCGCGGGGACGGAGCGAGACGGGCGGCGGGCGCAACCTGGAGCGCGCTGGTATTTATAAATCCCTGCTCTGCTCCGGGGACAAGCCTCCCTCGGCAGGCAGCGAGAGGATTTGATGCAAGAAAAACAAACCATCTTTCTGTTAAAACGCCACGTCTGTGCTTTCAGAGCCACGGGCTCTGCACGCCGCGCTCTGTGTGCTGCTCGCCGGGAGCATGGGGCTCTCCCCCAGCACGGAGCCACCTGCATCCTGCTCAAAAACTCCTGGTGGGTGCATGAAACGCTTTAAAAACCAGAACCGAGCTCCGAGGAGGCACGAACGGGATCCAACAGTTGTGTGCAGCATCGGTTCCCTACTCGGCTGAGCACCGAGGGCTGTTTTCTAGCCCCGGGTGGAGATGCCGCCTCTTCTGGAGCACTACAGATTATTCCAGCGCCAGCTGATGGCATCTGGATTGCAGGTGGAGTTTAGGAAAAGCTCCGTCCCCTGCTCCCTGTGTCCAAGTGTGACCCATGGAGAGCAGGGGGGGCACATTCAGGGAGCAGACCCACGCCTGGCTCCGGCTCCCGGGGTGCTGCAAGATGGAGCCTTGTTTTTTTCCGGAGCCGTGCCCTGCGCAGTCACAGCTGACAGGAGGGACACAATCTCTTCCCTGTTAGCAGAACAAAACACAGGGACCTGGTGTGTTTGCTCGTGTGTGACCCTGCTGGGCCCAGGGCTGTGCCTGCTGCTCCTGGGGCTCTGCCCCAGCCCACCCCAGGGCCCGTAAAATCGAAGGCAGCTGCGAATTCACGGCGACGTGTCCTGGAAACGGTCGGGTGCCTCCGCGCTGGCCTCGCCCGGGCCTCTGCCAGGGGCACTGCCAACTGCTGCGTGCCCTCAGCTGCCTGGCCTCTCAGGGGTCTCAAAGCTGGCACCCCGATGGTGACACATTCCCCTCGGGAGGAATTCCCAGCGGGCAGGGGCTGCCCACGCTCTCCCCACGCTCCCCAAGGCCACCCAGGGGCTGTCTGGAGCAGCGGGATGTGCCCGCAGCAGCTGTAGGGAGTGAGGTCACCCCTGAGCACATCCATGGGGTTGTGTAGGGTGACAGCAAGCCAGGCCAATTTTAATCAGTCAGGGGGAAATGGAGCTTCCCCTGGGAGCAGCAGCGTGGGGCCAGCGCCCCTCGGCTCCCAGGAGCTCGCTCTGGCTGCTCCAGGCTGGGGGGAATTCCCTTTCTCCTCACATTTCCTCCATGAAGGACTCCTGCCCTCGAAGGGAGGGACCTGCAGACCCTCCCCACACTGCAGGGCGGGATGGTGAAAATAAATGAGAATTAATTCTCCTTAGCCTGGGAACCCTGACCCACCTGGCCTTGGGGTGACCGTGGCAGCACCTGTTGATCCCTCCTCCTGGGAACCCCAAACCTGCCCGATGATTATCATTTTATACTATTTTTGAAGCAGGGGAGTAGCTGTGTGAGCCGAGCCCACGCACTGCCTGCACTACAGGTGCCCCGGGAAGGGTGGGCAGTGCCTTTGCCTCCCAGTTCCTGGCTTTATTCCCAAGCATCCAGCAAGCTGGGGCTCCTGTTCAGAGATTCCTCCAGACGCCAGAGCCCTCTCTGCTAGATGTTTCCCCTCACAGAATGTCCTTTTTGAAGCCATGAATGGGTGTGTGTGTGTGCTGAGGGTTGTGTACCTGGAGAGGAGGGGCTGGGAGAAGCTCCCGTGCCCGGTTTGAGGTGTTGCCCCACTCTTCTAGGGAAAACCGCCCTGGAAGGGAAGTCCTGCAGTGGTGGCAGGAAGCCTGGAAGGCTTCTCTGGTGAACAGCCTTTGGCAGATGGCTCTGGTGGGGTCAGTGTGTGATGCTCCCAGGCCCCACTGCCCTGCCCGGGTGCCTTTTCCCCACTCCTCATTCCCAGCCTCTTCCTGCACACCCAGGGGAGCAGGTGGCCGGTTTACTGGGACAAAGCTGGCTCTGGCTCCCAGAGCAGAGACCTGAGACTTTTTTGCATCCCTTTCCTCCCTCCCATGGAGCCAGGCTCAGGCAGATCTCCCCCCACACCCTGTACGTGTCTAGCACTAGAGCAGCATGAGCTCTCTGCCTTTCCAGCCCCGAGATTCCAGCTGGGATCAGCTATTGAATTAAGCCATGCAAATTTCCATCCTGCCCTGACCAACGAGGAGGCAGTGCCAGAGCCCAGAGCAGACCCCGCAGCGCAGCGAGGGCTCGGATGAAATCCCCGGGATTTCACCTTTGTTCCTGGAGGAAACCGGGACGTCTGTGTCCCTGTCCAGGACCCAGGCGAGCCCTCGGGGGCAGGAAGGACAAGGCAGAGTCGCACGTTCACACCTTCCAGGCATAAATCGATTAAAACCTGCTGCATTACTGCTCCCCTGACGTTCACCAGGGTCACGTCAGCCAAGTCGTGGCGGCAGATCTCTCTGCCAGCGGGGAACAGCACGTGTCCCCCAAATCAGGGATCCTTCCTTCTCATTCCTTGGGAAGCAGAGTGCCACAGAGCCCGTCCCAGCCTCCGGGAACACAGCAAACACCGAGGTTTACAGCGAGGCCTGGGGGAGGAATCCACTCCCTGCCAGGGCAGGGGCAGCTGATCCGGTGTATCATAAGGGAAAACAGTGTTTTGTCAGTGCTAATCCTCCACCATTCCCGAGGCAGGGGCATTAGGGACAAACTGAACTTGCAACACGATACTAGGGCATCTGCCAGCCCTCAAACCTCGAGAATAAAAGGTTCACTTGCTGCCCAGTCGAACAGGTTATGATCCTGCCCCATCTCCCTACAGCCAAACGCCACTCATTGATTACTGGTGTTGCTCAAAGCAGCTTGCTCCGGAGCTGAGTCAAGGGCCGTGCGCGCAAGCCGGGCTGGATGCGAGGCCGGGGCAGCCGCCGGGCTCCGGGGGCTCCGGGACCCGGGGCTGCGGAGGGCAGGAGCCGGGGACGGGCGCCGACGGCAGGATCCGGGGACGGAGCCCGGCTACAGCACAGCCCGCGGTGGGGCTGGCTCCACGTCGGGGAGCCCCCGGGAGCCGTGCCCGTGGCCGCTCCGGTGCGGCTCTCCCGCCGGGCTCCGGGCAGCGGCCACCGCGTTCTTTGCCGCGTCCCGCTCCTCCGGGCAGCGCCGCCGCTGCCCCGTCCCGCCGGGCGCCCGGCCGCCGTCCCACGGCACAGCCCCGCTACCCCGAGCCCGCCGGGGATCGCCACCTCCGCGGGTCCCGTCCCCGCCCGCCGGGGGCCCCTCCGGAGGGCACCGCACCCGA
>VXBN01013005.1:61276-88249 GCA_013397395.1 Sinosuthora webbiana | reverse complement strand
ATGGGTGGGATCCCCAGGGAGGGATGCTATGGGTGGGATCCCCAGGGAGGGATGCCATGGGTGGGATCCCCAGGGAGGGATGCCATGGGTGGGATCCCCGAGGAGGGATGCCATGGGTGGGATCCCCACGGAGGGATGCCATGGGTTAGGGGATCCACACAGCAAAGGGAGTTTGTCTTTAGCCGCTAAACTGTGGGATTAAGGTGGAGGCTCTGCTCCCACCACCTCACCAGCATGGCAGGGATGGGACAAGGCTGGCACTGGCAGAGGAGGAGGAGGAGGAGGGGGGAGGAGGAGGGGGAGGAGGAGGAGGAGGGCAGCCTCTGCCTTAACCCCGCGGCTGCTGGAGCGAAGCGTGGCCACCCCAGCCCGCTTTTGTTCGCTTTCTGGTTTTGTTGTCGCACGCTCCGACCGAAATAGCCCAAATCCCTCATAGGAAGCTTCCCCCAGCCCGAGCCCTCGGCTGGTATCTCGCTCGGGCAGGTTTCATGACTCAGCAGCCCAGATGGAGCCGTCCCTCACAACCCTCAGCTCCAAATCTGTTTATTGCTCCAGAGGCTGTTTTTCCAAGAACCTCGCTGCTTTATAACAGCCAGAGCTCTCCCTTAAAACCCTGCCTCTCCAGCGAGGGCTCGCGTCACACTCAGCGCGGAGGTGGGCGAGGAACAAAAATAGACAAATTAAGAAAACCTCAAAAGGCCAAAAAAACCGAAAATGTGAGGGTTTTGGCTCCCCGAGCTCAAGGTTTGCTTTGCCTCCACGTTGCATCAGTTCTGCTGCCTTCCTTGCACCGTCTCGGGGGCAGAGACGGATCCCCGGGTGACCACAAGTGTGTGAGAAGCTGAGAGACAAGCTGAGCCCCCCCCGGGGTGTCCCCTGGGCTGGGGTCCCTGGGCTGGGGGCTCGGAGCCCTGGCAGGGTGTTCATTGCCCTGGGATGGTGTTTGTGGGCACCGGCAGCGTAGGGAGAGGCGAGGATGGGTTTTGAGTGGCAGCCTGTGGGATTCCCTCCGCAAGCATCTAAACCCCTCGTTCCCCCTCACCACCACCGAACGACAGAAAGAATCTCGCACTGCTCATCCTGAGCAGTTTTTAGCTACTCACGCAATTAAAGGTGTTTTAAATGATGGTACAACTTGTGCTTCTAACCTTCACCCTGCTGGGAGCTTTATTTGGGGTGGGAGCGTGTTTGGTGAGGGACAGAGGGTGCAATGAGGGCAAACCCGGGAGGCCTTTGACCCCAGGGACACAGCAGGGAACTAAGTTAAAGGGAATATCGGCTCCCTACCCCACTCAGCCCTGGCCAGGGGTTCACTCACGGGAGCTGGGGGAACTCAGTGGGTGGCTGGGGTCCTGCCAAGAGCTGTTTTGTTCAGGATGGATGTTTGAGGGACAGGTGGGACTGTGAGGGCTTGCTCCTGAGCACAGGAGAGGTGTCAGGCACTGGGTGCTTTCTGGGACAGTTGCACAGTCTCTGCCCTGGCATGGGGGGGACAGCAGGGCCTCTGTGGGACCCCCAGCCCTGGGAAGGCAGGCTGAGCTCCCACCCGTACAGCCCGGGGGCTGTGGGGCAGCAGCAGCTCTCCTCTAAGGCAGACACTGTGTTGTGGATAGATTTTCCCCCTTCCCATGGAACTGTGCATCTCTTGGAAAAGTTCTGAAGACTGTGTAGGGACAAGATGCTCAAAGTGGTGACCGATGACACCCTGTGTGCTTTGGAAGGGTCAGGACTTGGACTCTGATCCTTGTGGGTTGGGATATTCTGTGACTCTGTGAACGCACCTTGCCCAGCCCAGCCTGGCAGGTGCCCGCTGGCTGTGCTGGGGTGAGCACGGGCACATTCCCGAAGGGTGCGCCTGACCACGGGCCATTAGCTGGTCATTAGGGCTATTATCTTAATCACGGGCGTTCCTGTGATCTGGCTGGGGTGTGCTCCGTGTGCTCAGGATCACGCAGGCCTGCTGAGAGGGGAGCGGGTGGCTGCCTTCTGCAGTCACCATCCATCCATCCATCCATCCATCCATCCATCCATCCATCCATCCATCCATCCATCCATCCCTCCATCCATCCATCCCTCCATCCCTTCCTCCCTCCATCCATCCATCCATCCCTCCATCCATCCCTCCCTCCATCCATCCATCCCTCCCTCCATCCATCCATCCCTCCCTCCATCCATCCATCCCTCCCTCCATCCATCCATCCCTCCCTCCATCCATCCATCCCTCCCTCCATCCATCCATCCCTCCCTCCATCCATCCATCCCTCCCTCCATCCATCCATCCCTCCCTCCATCCATCCATCCCTCCCTCCATCCATCCATCCCTCCCTCCATCCATCCATCCCTCCCTCCATCCATCCATCCCTCCCTCCATCCATCCATCCCTCCCTCCATCCATCCATCCCTCCCTCCATCCATCCATCCCTCCCTCCATCCATCCATCCCTCCCTCCATCCATCCATCCCTCCCTCCATCCATCCATCCCTCCCTCCATCCATCCATCCCTCCCTCCATCCATCCATCCCTCCCTCCATCCATCCATCCCTCCCTCCATCCATCCATCCCTCCCTCCATCCATCCATCCCTCCCTCCATCCATCCATCCCTCCCTCCATCCATCCATCCCTCCCTCCATCCATCCATCCCTCCCTCCATCCATCCATCCATCCCTCCCTCCATCCATCCATCCATCCCTCCATCCCTCCCTCCATCCCCTCCAGTTTCCATGGCTACACCAGAGTTTACTCTTCCCTGCCTTTGACTGCCTGCACCAGTGTGATGTAAAAAAGGTCCCTGTGTGAGGCAAAACCCCCAGGGGCTGGGACCTCCTGTTTTTGGGAGCATCAACTGCATCCAGGGTGGTTGAACCACAGAATGACAGGCGCTGAGCGCCCCGGCAGCACCCACAGCCCAGCCAGAGGGAGCCTTGGAGGGGCTGGTTTGAGGTGCTGCCCTCCCCTCCTCACCTCCCTGACAGCAGCAGGGACCAGGGGAGGCGGAGAAGGATCTTCTGGGGATAAATCCCAGCTCGGGCCATCGGCCGCCTGGCGCTCGATGCGAGGTGACGGCGCGGAGCGGATTCCGCAGCGGGCGCTGGGGCTGCGGCTCCTTCATGGGGGAGAACAAAACCCGAGCCTGGGCCACCACGTGGGGCTGAATGTGGGTCAGCAGAGGCCTCGCTGAGCAGGCAGGGATGTCACAGCTCCACAGGGATGTCGAGCACAGCAGGGGTTTGTTCGCTTTGCAGCGGCACAAGGAGCAGAAAGGGAGAGCATTCCAGTCCGAGCTCCCTGCGCAGGAGGATTTTGGCTGAGGGGCTCCCAGGATGTGGCCGTGAGGGTGTGACCCTTTCCAAATCCGCGGGGTGCTCTGATGTGTGGGGCCCGTGGGTGAAATGGGAAGTGTTTCCACAGCCCGGGTGTGTGGTGTGGGGCTGTGGGGAGCCACACATGTGCCACAAGCTTAGTCACCACCGGGGCAATCCCCGTGTCCTGCCCTGCCTGCCAGGATCCCTGCCTGCTCCTGCCCACCCAGCTGCCCCATGGAGGAAAGTGCTGTCCCCCAAGGCCAGTTTTCCCTCTGGTGGACACTGGGTGACCGTGGGCTCCACAGGGTCAGGAGGAGCGGCTCTGCTCTGTGTGTTTGTTGCATTTGGGGTCCCCTTATTGCATTGACTGGCCCATCTTCAGGCAGAGGGATGGAGGGATGCTGTGCAGTGCAGGGACTCCACGGTGTGGGCTGTGCTTTGGCAGCTCCCTCAGTGACACGCTGGGCACAGAGGGGTGCCATTGTCCCGGGAGGGTGGGGTGAGTTTCAGCCTGTGCTCACCTGCTGAGTCAGGGGCTGAGCAGCCACGTGAGCCGTGCCCTGCGTGCCTCCAGCCCGGCTGGGGATGCTCCTTATCCTGCCCTGACCCCTCTCTCCACAGCCCAGGAGCAGCAGGGATGGCCAGGCTGGGCAGCCAGGGCTGGAGCACTGGCATGGCCTGGCAGCTCAGCCTCCCCAGGGCCCTGCTGCTCCCTCCCCATCCCAGCCTGCACATCACCACCTGCCTCCTGGGCAGCTGAGCTGGGGCTGGCCCACCCCAGGGACCCCAGACATCCCCTGGGAGCTGGGCCTGGAGGGTGCCCTTGGCAGTGCCTGCCCCTCCAGCACTGCCTGAGGTGCCCTGAGCTCCCATCCATCCCCATTTCACTCCCACTGGGGAGTGCTGGCGCCTGGTTCATAAAACACTGACTGTCCAGACAGGCTTTGCTAAAGAAATGAGATGTTGGTGATTGTACAGGGAGCTCAGGAGATGGCAGGGTGCATTCCCTGGAGAAAAGGGTGCTCACAATCCTTGCTTGTGGCCGTGGAGAGCCTGTGGTGGGGCAGGCATTGCCCCAACAGCTCCCGCTCCATGAGACACAATATGCTGGACCCCTGTGTACTCTGAGCTGCTGCTTGACCCCATCTCTGTGTTCCCCATGCTCTTCCTACTCCTTGTTGGGCTCCCACATGGTCCTGACCCAGCTCTGCCAGGTGTGACAATGGCTGGGATGGATGAGTGGCCTGGCCTGGCTCCCCTGTGGAGGTGTGTGTGGTGTTTTCTCACCTCCCTGGGCAGCAGCCAGGTGGGGAGAGCCCCGTGGGCTGGGGGCTGCAGGAATTCCTGTGCCTGGTGCTGCTGATGGGCTCACTCCCAGCTCTGTCCATCGGCTCCAGGCACAGGGAACGTGTCTGCTTTGCCTGTGCCTCTGCATGTGCCTTCTCCACAGTCACTAATAAATCCATGCTGCCTTTTCCTGGAAGGTCACCGAGCCAGTCTGCTGAAGGCCAGAGATCACCGTGCGGCATCACCACGTGCTTTGGATTTCCCCCCTTTTCCCTTCTCCCCAGGATGGCAGCCTGGGCTTTCTCTAACCACGGGCTCAAAGAAAAAAAAAAAGCTGCTCCTCCAGCGTGGTGTTTTCTCCCAAGGAGGCGGTTTAGGTTTCACGGGCCCCTCCTGACGGGGAATTCGAGCAGGCACTGAAAGTAGGGCTCCTTGTGTGCCGTCCTTATCGGCGTTATCTGCTCGCTGGGGAGCAGGAGCCGGTGCCGGGGCGGGAGGAGCCCCCGGGCTGTGCCGCAGGCAGCCCCCACCTCCCGGGCTGAGTCACCCGCGGGCCCGGCGCGTTCGCTGCTGGGGTGACGGCAGCTGTGAGTCCCAAAAAAAAACCACAAAACCCCAGCGCTGATGCTTTAATGACAGGCGGATAACACAGCCCCGGGAAGACTCATTCCGCGCATTCCTCACCGGGGGCCGTGACTAAGCCCGCGCTGGGCTGGAGCAGCCGCAGCCTCCCCGCGTCACCCCGGCCCCGGCGGCGCCGATCCCGCGGGTCCCGAAGCGCCCATCTCCCACCTGCCGCGTTCCGTGTTTAATAATGTTTCGTGTCCAGCCGAGTCTGTAATTAAGGATGTGCATCCCCCAGCCGTGAGCCCGGAGTGCGTTCCCAAGCCCCCAAATCCAACCCCAGCTGATCCCAGGATGGTTCCGGGGCACTCCTCCAGTGCCTATGGGTGCAAGTCACCCCAAAGGCCGGGCAAAAGAAAGGCAGTTTGGCTGTTTAATGTTAGAAGACAAGTGGGAAAAGCACTCCCAAGGTTTTACAGCTTACTGTGCCCTTCCCCTTGGCATTCCCAGTCTCAATTTTGAGACTTTAATCTTCAACACGTAGTTTATTGCTGCTGCTTTTCTTTAAATAGTAATATTTGCTAGGAAATGCAGTGGCCACGTCCCTACAGCCACTGCTGGGTGTTTATCTCCTCTCCCCCGGTGAGGAGCTGATGGATATAGATCCAGGCAGCCGTGTGACCTTTACAGTCTCACTCCGAGTCCAGGGATGTGGATGTAAGATTGTTTCAAGTCATTTTGATTTTATTACAAACCAAAATACTTCACATTCAATGGCACCTCAGGTCCACAGGATAATTACTCTTGGGGAACGAACAACAACCCGAATCTCAACACCTTAGACAGGTATTGGTGCAGCTGTAGCTCAGTTAGGCTCTTCCATGAGATCCCAAACTTGGGAGCATCCACCACCCCTCCTGCTTTGGCTCCCAGGTCTCCTGTGGGACATCATTCCAGCATTACACCTCAGGAGGAAGCTGCCTGACAAACAATTTACTGTTCAATAAACACACAAGCTGCATCTGCACAAGAAGCATCTTCATCCTCCAGCTGATTGCCACATCCAAAGGTTTGGTGCTGAAGCTCGTGGCTCAGCTGATGTGATGGGGGCTGTGTTTGAGCAGTTACTTGTGGCACCTCCTCAGGCACGTCCCCGGTAACGCTGAGGGAATAAAACCCCACAAACAGGAGCTTCGTGCTTTTCACTCCTCTTTTGTGGGAGAACATCAGGGTCCCGAGAACTTTTTTTATTCCTGTTCCCAAAAGCTGCAGTGGCTGTAGCTTCCAGCCTTCCCAAAGGAGCAGAAGACTGAAACTGAGGGATTATATATAACCTGACACCCCCAAATCACGGGGGGAGCAGCTGAAGCTCCTTGGTCTGTGCAGAGCCCTCCTGCTGGGATATGTGCTAATACCACATAAAAGTGTCAACTGTTGAGGAGCTTCCCTGCCATGTCCTTTCCCATCCTTTATCACAATTAAGTTAAAAAAGACTGGACTGCAAGATGTATTTTTACACCCTCGGGCACGTGCTGCTGCCTCTGAGAGCTGCTGCTGATTTAGGAAGGAACACAAGGAGGGAGGAACTGCATTTCTGTGCCCTGTGCTGCACAAAAGTGTGACTCTGTCCTTATTCTTTGTCACCATCAGCACAAAAGTACCGTGATCCTCTCTCTGCAGTCGCAGGAGGTGTGAGGAATGAATGCCCATTCAGGTTTTAAGATCAGCTCATGTGGCCTGTGATCCTTCCCAGCGCTGCGAGGCAGAGGAATCCTGACAACAGCAGAGTCAAAAGGGGCCCAGACAAATGTCAGCATTCATACAATTTAACAAAGCTCCCTACTTGTTTTTACCAAAAAAAAAAAAAAAAAAAAAAAAAAAAANAAAAAAAGAAAAAGAAGAAAAAAAAAAGAAAAAGCCCCAAAAGGTTTTAAACAAAAGGAAATGTCCTTCATTCAACACTGGTAAAAAAAATCTTTCAACGCTGTCAAAGCGACTTCAAAGCTTCTCCACATCTGCCTGCTCCAGCCAAGCACTGCTGCCTGTTCCTCAGGCCTTTGTGATGTACCCTTCTCTGATCAGGAAGTCATAGATTTTCCTGGTTTTGTTCACATCAATCTTGATGAGGGCTCGAGCCTGCGCCAATCTCAGGCCTCCCTGTTTGTTGCACTCGTTCACTAAAGCAGCTTTATATTCCAAATAGGCTCCAGGGACCAGCCTCACCATCTGACAGAGCTGCAAGACAAAGGGTGAAGTTAATAAACACCAACACTTGTCGTGTTCTGCCATTCCCAGAGCCCTGCTGGGGGAGGAACACGGGGAAGATTTCCCTGAGAACACTTGCAGTGTTTCTCTGCACAGGGGAGGCACTCGGGAACGCCGTGACGAGCTGTTTTTTGGATCCACAGGTAGGGAGGGGAGGAGCCTGCCGCCTGCTGCATTCAGAAACATTCCTGGTGGAAAAATAAAGGAGCAGGAATGGAAGCGAGCCCTGGGCTCGCAGGAGCGCGGCTCTGAGTGTGTCCTGTGTGGGCGTTGCTCCTTCCAAAGCCCGGGAAGCACACATGCCAGACTTGGAAGCAGCAACTGGGCTCGCTGGCCTGGAGCCAGGGAGGGCATCTGGCTGCTAATCCCCTGCAGACTCAGGCTCTAATACCTCCCACAAAAGCAGCTCTGCTGGCCCCCTCCAGAAGCCTGGCGTGGAGGCTGTGCAGGGAAGGCATTCTGTGGTTGGGAGTTCGGTAAGGAATGGCTCTGCACAGCCCCTGAGCTCTTTGGCTGCACAGCTCCTGCTCAGCTCCCAAATTCCAGCTGCCTTCCAGGAGCACGGCGCTGCTCCCGCCGGAGAAACTGCCTGTCTCCTCCCTTTAGCAAGGAAATGCTTCGTGCTCATTCCTCACGGATAGGAAATTGCAGAATTCCTCAGACCTCAGACTTTCTGTCTCAGCCGACCAGGAAATCAGATTCCACACACACACACAGGCACACACTGATGCCCTGCCACCATTATTCCCGTGCTGAATGGAGCCAGAAATGCCAATTCCACATGGAGCCGTGAGCTGATTCCCAATGCTGCCAGCTCCAGCCAAGGGAAACACACACACACACACACAGGGGAGGCTGAGATACAGCTGCGCTTCGTGGGCACTGCAAGACCTGCCTGGGGCAGCCTAAGGACACCTCAGGGCTTCTATTAAGAAATAACAATCTCTTATTTCAATGGTTTTTCACTGAGTTAGAGGACAGGCCTGCACTGGGCTGAAAAACAACCAGCGCTCATGAAGAAAACGAACCCTTCTGCTGAGCCCAGCCCCACAGTGCAGGCAGGGAGATGGGTGTTGTAACAGCACCAAGTCACACCCTGGTGCTCTGCTCCTTCCTTGGCTCTAAAGAAGCCACTTTGTGCTGTATGCGTAGCACAGGAAACCAAGAAGCCAACTGGAAAACCTGAATGATTTCCGTGAGAAAGGAAGAGGAGTCAGGGCCTGGAGCTGAGGTGACATTCACAGCTCCCCAGACGCGGTGTGGGCAGCCCTGTGCCGAGGAGACACAGTTTACAGAGATGATCCTTCCATCCTGTCCTCACCTCCTTCTCCTTCTCGTTGAGCTTCTCTGTGCCTGGCAGGCCTGTGAGGTTCAGCGGTGGGGCGCTCCGTCTGCCTGTGGAGTGAGAAAGGAAACGCTGGGAATTGGAGCACTTTGGAGGTGGCTGCTCCTGGGGTGTGTTAAGGGAGGCAATTCAACCCAGTTCGAGCCAAGTGTTTACAGGCAGGATCATTTAGGGCTTAGCACAAAAGCTCTGCTGAGGCGACAAAAAGGTTCGGTTTTGCAATTTCAAGCTCCGTGAACTGTTGCGTGAGACTCGTGAGCTGGCGATTTTTTTTTGGGAGGAACTGCAGGAGAAAAGCTTTGTGTCAGACTGGCATTGGGCATGGCTCAGCTGGGCTGAGCCTCCTGACTACCCCAGCTCCAGGGAGGGTGTGCCAGGTGTGCTGAAACCTGCGCCTTGTAAAGGATGCCGAGACTGTTTATTGGTGTGATTAAGCAGCCCATTTCTCTCCGGATTACTGACAACTCCATGAGGCAGAGATTTCTTCAAATGCCTTTAAATATGATGCAGGTATTGCAAGGCAGATGCACTCTGGGGATTTATTTTTTGTCTGTTACGATAAAACAGTCCTGAAGGAATATTTACCACAAGGTCATCTGGTGTTTCTCATTTTCACTATTGTTTATAACTTTGCTGGACATTACCTGGCACGGCCTAGACTTTCACAAGGGCTGTCTGCTTGCAGGGTTGGCTTTTTTTTTCCTAATAGTTTTTTTTTTGTTTTTTTTTTTTTGTAACTTGCAGAGCTCAGGACAAACTTTGGGTTATTTATTCACATCGGAAAAAGTCTCCCACCCCTGTGCTGTGAGCTGCATATTTAGCACTGTTAGAGACAGGTCTCTATCCCAGGATAACTTCCCAAATTTGGCAAAGTGATGAGACCTTGGGAAACGTTCTCCTTGTTTTTTCCCAAGGACCCTGCCCTGCCCAGGTCCTGCCCCTGGCACTGGGAAGTCTCCCTGTCTCTGGGCATCTGCAGGAACAGAAGGGATCTGGCTGGGTGTGAGGAGCCTGAGCAGAGAGAGCTGAGGGGCTGGGGAGAAGCTGGAGTGTGAGTCTGTGGGAGGTGTAAAGGAAGTTATTTCTCAGCACTGCTCCCTCTTCCCATGCCATGGGGTGACTGTGCTAGGAGGAGACATGACAGAATTCAGTTTTACTCTTTTATAAACCCAGAAAACACCACACACACACACACAAACTACGTTAAAGAAAACATATCAAGGCTGCAAAGTCAAGAGCTTAGAATCTGGAAGTGAAGCATTAATTTGCCCTCTTGTATATTCAGAGTGATGCAGCCTTTAATTAGAGCCACGTGGCAGCTCTTCCCCAGCATCCCGCCGTTCCCTGGGCAGGATGTTTGCTTAATTAGCAACTCTATGGTATTTTGTTTGGGTTTTGTTCCACATGTGATGCTGCTTGTAAACACTGTGAGCTATCACAGCTCCACAGGAACACGATCCCCTTCACAGGACACGGGATCCTTGAGGAAAAAAGGAAGTTCACCCCTCATCCCAGACCTTCAGCTGGAAGACACTGTCCTCCCTTCATGGACTCTGACGCCCTGAGCTACACAAAGCTGTTTTTTCCTCCAAAATATCAGATCTTAGCAATCACCAAATAGGTTTAGAACAGTCTGTGGTGCCCTGACTCACTGCTTGGGATCCTGACCCAGATTTCTGAGGCTCCTGGAAGAGATGAGGAAGAACATACAGACCCAGTGTCCACCTCTGAGAGGTTTGATTCAAGTGGTTTAACAGCATCCCCATAAAAACTGGGGCAGAGCCAAAGCCGTTCTCCCTGGCAACATTTAACAACCTCACAGTAAAACTTTATCCCAGTCTCAGTCACCCCATGACCTCAACAAATGGGATGGGAATTTATTTAAGTCTTGCTCATGAGGACCTTGACTGACCCCCTGAATCTGTCCTTACTGGGCACTGAAAGAAGATGGGGTCCTCTTGGTGGAAAAAAACCCTAATTTGTGCTTACAGAATGAAAATTCTCTTGTTTCCTGCCTTGCTAATGTAGCTTTAGGATGGGTTTTGACCTCTAGTCAGAAAAATCTAGAAATTCAGCAAAAAGTCCTGCAGGGTATGGGAGTGGAATGACTTGCAGATTGATGTAATGTTGACTTAAGCAGCGCTTAACCATGAGGCTGGAGGACTGACACCCTGGCACTCAAGAAAAAGAGTCAGAAAAAGGCTGTCAGAGAGATATTACTGGTTGTGAGCAGACACCATCTAACACTCACCTGTAGTTGAAGGAACTGGTACCGTGGGAGTCAGGCCAGAATCACTGCAAAGAAAGGAAAATTTTCAAATTGCCTTCATGTTTTTTTTTAAGAATAACTGCATGTGTTGGCCCTGAAAGAGCTTCTTCCACAACTTGTAATAATTATACAATTCAACTTGCATAACCCAAGCCCTGACTAGGAGTCAACACGATTTATAAATATTTAGTGTTCCCACATTGAAAAATATGTCTGAAACCTGTCTGTTTATGTCTGTTAAAAAAAAACCCAACAAAGAAAGGTGGAGGGGCACACAATTAAAAATCCAGTGGAGACCGAGTGGGGAAATTCCAAACCATCTCCTGCACAGGATGAACTTCCTTTACGTCGCAGCTTGCTCCCTAAATCCAAGTGCTCATGCAGGGTGATGACACATTAATAATGCTGCTACATCTAAAATCATCTGAAATATTTCAGGCGTCAGCTGTGCCCTCGTTAATATCCATAAAGAGCTCATTTCCCTCCGTGCCTTCCTGAAATACAAAACTGAGGGGTTTGAGTCCCTCCTTTGCCTGCTCCCAACAAGCACTGCTGCTGTCACCCACTTCCCTGCCCTTCTGAATTTTGCAGGCTGTTCCTGCTTTGATAAATTAGGAAGGGATTTGTTACTAGCAGGCAGGAAAACGTGTCTGGTGCAAACCAAACCACAGGATCCCAGCGAGGTTCGGGCTGGAAGGGACCTCGGAGCTCATCGCGTCCCTCGAGCAGGGACACCTTCTGCTGGAGCAGGCTGCTCCAAACCCCACCCGAGCTGGCTGTGGGCATTCCCAGGATGGGGCAGGTCCCCGGGGACAGGGCTCACATGTCTGCCTGGCGGCTGAGCCACTGCTGGCAGGCGCTGCTGTCCTGGATGTACTGCAGCACCTCCGAGAGCATCGTGCGCTTCAGCCGCTCCTCGTCCCGGCTCTTCTTCAGGTGGTCGTAGGTCCGGGCACCTGTGGCACACAAACACCCTGCCCTCACACAAAAAAGGCCTCACTGGCTTTTCCCCTGCTTCAGGACAATGTTGGGGAGCTCTCTACCTCTGGCCCAAGCTCTGCTGTTGTCCCTTGTGATGACTGTTTGGCACCAGAAGGGATTAGATTCAACCCTGAACCCTTCCCCCTGCTCGTTCCAGGCCAAAAAACAAACAAAAAAGGCTTCCATGATCTAATTCCAGGATAGAACAGGCCATTTCATTGATGTGGAGGTCTCAGGCCTCTCTCCAAATACCACATGAGATGACAGGCAGTGAAAGTGTCCCAAGATAAAGCCCTGAGACCACTGTGCCATGACATAAATACTTTTTAATGAAGCTTTTGCAAAGCGGTGCCCAGGGCAGAGCTGCGTTAGACACTGTGATCTCCAAGCTGATGGCTCAAACCAGCTCTAAACCAGCCCAGCTGGACTGTGCATCATTGCTGAAGCCTTGCTCACTTCCAGAGCCTCTCTGAACTAAGTGTCTTTTTATTCAACACATCCCGAACGTTGTAAAACCATCCTTCCCTTCCCTGATGGATGGGAAGGGGCTGAATAATGCATCAGGTACTTACTGCAGAAATTGGTGATTCCTGCTGCTCTGTATTCCTGGAGTCTCTTTATTTCCCTGCGCAGCTCAAATTCCACTGTTGGACCCCACGAGGTGGCAGGAGGGAAAACCAGAAAAGCAAAAGTGGGTCAGTGGGGTGGACTGGGAATGTGGCTCTTTGTTATTTCCCTGCACAGGTCGGCTCTGAACACACAAACCACGGCCAGGGTGAACCTCCCTCCCCGAGATCTCAATCTCCCTGTGTCCTCGTGCTCCTTGGTCACAGATTTCAGCTGGTTTCCAGCATTTGTGTGCTCAGAAGAGGCATTTTCTCTTCATTCTTTGATAGCCCCTTTGCCATACCCTAGCCAAGGCAAGTAGCAATAGTGTGGGATTTCTAGAAGGCATTTCAATAGGTTTGAGGAACGACTCCAGCCAGGCTCCTTATACATCAAATACTCTCTTGGAACTATGATTTCCCGAGCTGGACCTTCCAAAATTTTTCCTCGCAGACAATTTTTTTCCCTGCAGTCAGTAGGATGAAACCGTGAAATGTTTCTTTTGCTCAGAGATATTTCCTGTCTGTTGCTTTCATCAGCTGCCTCCCAGCACTGCTCGGTTTTACAGGGAGCAAGTTTCCTTGTGAATTTATTTCCTGCTGCTGCTCAGGAGACCTGTGTAGTGCCTGTCAGGTTCACCTGAGGATCTGCAGCCACTACAACAACAAAAAATCCAAGTCCCAGGAGCAGCACTCCCAGGTAGGACTGATGATTTTGCAGGATCATGCTCTTGGTATTTCACACAGGGTGTCCCGAAAACACGGGCACAGCTGCGTAAAGGCTTTGTTCTTTCTAATGAGCACCAACTCTCCCAGTTTAAGTCACAGAATGAAGCAGGATGTGGTGACTCGGGCTGGAATCTGCCTAAATGCAGGCTATGGGATGATTCAAGGGATGGAACAATGCCTCTCCCCTAAGGTAAGGACATAATGACCACTGCACTGTGTAATTACGTGACATGTAATAGTTTAACGTGTGTCTTTCAAAGAATTCAGTTTGCTGCCAGCTCCCAATCTCTCCACACGGACGTAACAGAGGGATTTTATTCTTCCCCCAGTACAGAGTCCCAGTAAATAAACAGTGGTCTTTAGATAAAAAAATAATATTACCTCTAACAGGTGACCAGAATGTTCAGTCAGCTGCGAGCTCAAACGAAGAGCTCGGACACAGTTTAGTGGAAAAAACCCAACTCTGCTGCTCGTTCAACGTATCAAACCACAAATGGATTTGTTTTCCTCAGGTAGCTGGATGGGGGAGGAGGAGAAAAAACCACCTCCTGCCCTCCAGGAGAGGGATCTATTTAGGAAAGAGATGATGCAAGAGCCCTGTCCCCATGTGTGTGTGTGTGTGTGCAGAGCCCCGGGACTCACGCGCGTGGCTCTCGATGAACTTGTCGTGCTCCACGGGCCCCAGGATCCGGGCAAACCTCCTCATGGTCTCGTACAGCTCCTGCACCTCCTTGGGGTAACGCCTTTCCAGAACTACAGGGGGGAAAAAGGGCCACTTGTCACCACTCCTGCTGCCAGGAGAAAACACCTCTGCGGGGGCTGGAGTCAGCGCCGGCCGCGGGATTGCCCAAAAATCCGCTTTTTGGTGTCACAGCTACAAATTGCTGAGTAAAAGGCAACAGAAGTCACAGCCCTTAAAATCCTTAAAGGTATAAAGGGTGATATTTAAATGTTATTCAGTTGTTTGCCACAAGAGTGAGGTGCATTTGAAGGCCTGGGTTTCACCTTCCCCCTTTTCCCCACTCAGCTGAGCCCCAAATGCTTCTGAAGAGCAATTCTGAGGCAATAACTAAAACACTGAGCTGGGAGCAGCTCAGACCAGACAGCTGGAAACAGCTGGGGCAGGAAATCTGCTGGAATTTAGAACGTCTGACTATGTTCCAGCATGAACAAACCACACTGGTGACCTGGAAATGGTGCATGTGTGAAGTTCTGCCGCTTTGAAGTGAGGCAGTTACACCTGATACTCACTCTGAAATTTCCTGAGGTTGATCAGGCCATGATCTCTTATAATTCTGGAAATGAAAGCAAATTATATTAATAAAGGCCATTACTCCTGCATTGCCTCGCAAACACAAAGGCTTCAGAAGAAACTTTGATTTAGACCATCAGAGGGGTCTAAAACTAAACATGAATGAAATTTCCACAAGGCCTGGGCCGGCTGGAATGGAAACATGATGCAGTGTGTCTTTAATCAGGGTAAATTTTGGACAGTGGTGTGCATTAGCCCCGAGCACAAAGGGAGCTGCAATCACTTTAAAGGTTGGAAATTGCTTCTTTAGGCACAGATTTCACATCCACAGCATCTTATAACTCGTCCTTCCAAAATCAAGAGGTAATGAATGTGTCATGAACATGATTTCCAGCTTCAGAGACAGACAAACATCCCTCTGCTAAAGCACAGGGTAGAGCTGGACTGTAAATGCCACCACTGGGAACAAGAGAAAGGAATTTTCCCATGGCAGCTTGGGTTTTAAAGAGGTGATGGAGGAAACTCTGGGCTTGAGCTGCTCCTGACAGGATCAGGGGAAGGAGCAGAGGGAAAAGCAGGTGCCTGAAAAATCCCTTTGTCACCAGTGTGAGCAGTGCCACGTGCTCGCTGCTCTGTGGTGACTCCACTTTGGCAAACGAGACACCACAGAGCTGGGCTGTCAAGGTCAGGGCAGAACTTGCTTTATAAAATCCATCACATTTCCTTTGCTGTGCACAAAGCCTCCCTGGCCCGTGCAGAGTCACCTTTCTGGGAGTGACATCAGCACTTTTGTGTCATTTTCCAGATTTTTTTTGTCCCATCCTGCTGTTGAAACTCCACAGAACCTGACACTGATGTGACCACAAGAGATATGAAGAGCCCCGTGGCACTTTCCTTTAGTATGACAAGATTGATCATCATGGGAATCACACCACATAAATACTTTTTATTTATGAATTATAAAGATCCAGGTCGATCCTTCCTGTCACTCAGCAGAGCTGGGTATGAGTTTTATGAGTAGCCTCACTTCAAATCACTAATTCTTCCAGCAGGGAGTAATCCAGCAAGATATAATTTTAAATATTGAACAAAGTGTTTCAAAGTTATTATAAAACTTAATTTAATTAATAGATTGAGTCATTCTAGAATGCTGTCAAATGAGCTGAATGAATTATTCAAGCCCACGTCAGGAACAGAGTTATCTTCAGGGTGGAAAAACTAACTTAGGGACCACCAGGAATTAAAAATAATGATGCCACTATTTCTGGGGGAAAAGTGGGGGTCCAGCAATCAGTCACAGTCTGGCAGGATTTTTTTCTTTTTTTTTCCCTAAAGTAGGAAATTAATGATGTGTGATCCCTCAGCATTGCACAGGGAAGGAAAAAACACAGTCACTGCTTCCAAACTCACTTTTTCCGTCTCTGCCTCTCCTTTAACCTGGAATGATAGATATCTACAACTGCAATCTTCAGAGCTGCAAAACACAGAGATCAAAGAATTCATAAGCAATCACTGCAGGAGGCTGAATTTCAAGCTTTTATGTTCACATTAGGCTGAAATGGTCACTGCTCTGCTGGTTTAAAAAATCCTGAGGCAATTTTCCAGTGGCATCAAGTCATTAGGAGACAAACCTGCAGTCCTGGCTGACCTGGGGAAGGTTCCTTCTGCTTGCTCCTGCCAAATTCATCACTGTAAACACACTCATGTAAACATGAACCTGGGCAGATCCTGAGAGCTCCTCTCCTCTTCCTTCTTGGACTGTTTTGCTACCAGCACTCACTTGTCCCTTCATACACGAAATTGCCAAGTATTCCTTCTGAAAAAAGATTTGNAACCTGGGCAGATCCTGAGAGCTCCTCTCCTCTTCCTTCTTGGCCTGTTTTGCTACCAGCACTTACCTGTCCCTTCATACATGAAATTGCCAAGTATTCCTTCTCCTGAAAGAAGATTTAAGGATCTGAGGTGTCACCTTTGGGCAAAGGCTTCTCTGCCCAGCACAAGGAACTCCAAAAAGCACACACAGCTCTGAACTGTGAGGGCTCAAAGTAGCCTTTGCTACAGTTGTTAAAAACATCTGGAAAAGTCCAGCTTGTTAACTCCCAAACTTATCTGTCTGCCAGGAGAACAAAGAATAGCTCAGGACAATGTGAAGGAGCCCAGGAAAGAGCCATGCTCATTAGAAATCACATCCTTCCCAAAATCAAACCTGTCTGCAGCCTGGCTGAGCCACTCACAGAGCCTGCAGCTCCTTTTTCCTGCAGCCATTAGCTTAATAAACTTTCTTTTTTTTTTGGGGTAAATTCTGGAAAGACAAGATAAAGAGACACCTATCACCTTCCCTTCCCTCGCTCTGTTAGGTAACACACAAATTCTGGGTCATTAAATGAGTGTAGAGGTGGCTGATTTTTAGTGGTTTTTTTTTAACTTTACATTAATAATTTCCATGTGCTCTCAGAAGGAAGAGGCTCAAGGCTGGGCAGTGGTTTGGAGGCTGTGACACAACAACCAGTTTTTGGGAAAAAAAAGGGGAACCTGGGGTGGCCCAAGGGGGACAGAACCCAGGATCAATTCCTCTCTGTAGTTACACAAAAAGAGCAAAACTGATAGTGGCAGTTTATTGATTGTACTCTCAGATTAATAATTAATAACGCAATTAAGAAGCGTGGTTATGTGTCTGTTTTAAATATGTATGTGGGTGTAAACACCAGGAAGCCCCCAGCCCCTGGGAAATTCATCCCTGCATCCCTCTGGGTAATCAAATTTCATACAGTCAGGGACAGCTGAAGCCCAAAGGCTGTGGGGATTTGCTCAGGAGCTTGATCCCAAGGAAAAAAACCCTTCAGCTTATCCCAAATTGATCTGACATTCATCTAAGAGCAAAGGATTCTGTATGAGATGGGAGGGGTGCTGCAATATCCCTACTTCTTTTTCCAAATTCCTTGCATTTTCCAGCATCACTGTGTGTTTTCACAGAGAGGGATTTTAAGTTTCCTAATTTAAGAACAAGCAGAGATGGCAAATCCTCCTTCGTGCTAAAATGTGGGGACGAGGAATTGGGAATGCAGCGAGTGAAACATGAATGAAATCCATTAGGAAGGGTTGAAATCGGTGCCAATTTATGGCAAATATTTTTGTAGTTTTGAAAACCCTCTGCAAGCTCAGCCAACTTGTTATTTTCTGGGGTTTGTGTGGGCAGAACTTAATAAGTACATGCAGAAACTGCACTGGAGAACCTCTATAAATATCACAAGCAATTATGCACCTCTAACCAGGGAGTTTTGATGCTTTCACCTGAGTGCACAATATTCCAAAGAAATGATGATCAGCTGGGGAGAGGAAGGAACAAATGAAGGAAAAAAAAAAATGGAGCTTCTGCTCCCAGTGAAATTAGTATTTGCTGCCACATGCCCCTTTTTGGAGGGGCTTTTGTTTTTAATAGCCATATTCACCCAGGACCAGGCGATTACCAAATGTGGAATGCATGAATAACTCCGACTACTACGCTGCTACACGCTGCATGGAAATGAGAGGGGAGATGCTGGGGGAATGAGAATGACCTGCCTGTGCCTCTCCCCCCCTGGATGCTGGCGGGGAGGCACTTGTTTGTGCTGGTGATGTGAGATAATCCGAGCTGACACCGTGCTCCGTGCCCACCCTGGGCTCTGATAAGGCTCTTTGCAGGGCCCCACTGATAGGCAGCAATTCAAGGCTCCTTCCTCCGTCCCAAAAAAAAACCCAAACCCCAAATATTTTGGTTCCTCCAGAGCGTGCCCAAAACAAGTTCCCTTTGCTTTTCATTCCTAAGCTTCGGCCTCGCTCGGTCTGCAGGAAACTTTGTTGAGGGCTAATGAGGGAGAGCTTTGTGGGAGCCAACCTGCCCTGGCAGGGGGAATGGCAAGAATGCAAACTAATCCCAGTAACCAGCCCGTGGGACCAGTGTGTGCTGGGCTGGGGACAAGCTGAAGGGCTGCAGGCCAAACTCACCCACCCTGGAGCAAAGCAGGACCCAGGGCAAACAGTTATCTCTGCCTCTGGAGCACGGCAGCAACTTCCACAGCAGAACAAACACCGTGTTCTGTCAGGAAGGACACTGGGCTGCCTTGCAGCCTCAAATCAAATTTCCCTGCCAGTTTGCAGCCTATTTCCACTCACTTCTAAATCTGTGGTTTCAGCAATTACTTTGCAGTGTTAGAAGTGAAAAATCATTTACATGAGAAGGGGAGGGGAAGGGGGGGGGGGTGAAAAAAAAAGCTGGGAAAAAGATAAATTACCAACGTTCTAATTCAGCCTGATGAAAACTTGTAGTTCATGAAATATTCAAGCACTGTGGGCTGAATTAGGGTTGTAACTGGTTGGTGCTTTTGATCTGTCCATTATGTTTTTGTGTAACTGCAATATGTATTTGCATGCCCTCACTGTACTGCCAGCACTGAACAAAAGGGAACAATTGCAGAATTTAATTGAAATGTGAGAGATTTCATACGATTTTTTTGCCATCTCACTAATACCAAGAAGTGGCTGAGTGATGCTTGTGACCTCCTGTGAGGTGGGGAGAGCTGGGGAGGCAGCAGGGACAGGTGCTGTGCTCCTCACAAAAGCTGCCTGGGAGCCTTCCCACCTTGTATTAAATAGCATTTTCTTCTGGGAATACCTAGAACTTGTTTAGAGTGACACAGGGAAATCTAACAGATTAAAAAAAAAAAAAAATATATATATTTATAGATTTATCTCAGGTATCATATAAAAGATACAATACATCAGAAAACAGAGGTCAAGCAGCTCAGATCTAAAACTCCTTAAAAAATATATATTTTTACAAAATATTACAAAGATCAATGCGGGAGAAGGGGAACAAGGGGGAATTCCACTCCAATGGAAGCACAAATATTCCTGTGGGATGTGCAGCGCTGAGCAGTGACTGGTGCACCAAGAGGAGGAAAGGGAGACCACAGGAACTGGCCTGGCTGGGGTATTCCCAGGGCCCAGCCCGAGTGACTTGCAGAAAATGCAATATGAAAGTAGTTTTCAAAAATTAATCTTGAACCCAGTGGGGTTTAACGTGTGGCAGGAAAACAAAGTGAGGATTTTCCTCCCAACCTGAGCCTTCCTTCGAGGCCCCACCTGGGTTAAAAAGGGCTATAAAATGTGTTAAAATGTGTCACATTCTCACCTTTACACCCAGGCTGCCTCACAGCCCCCTCTGCCCATCAGCTCAAAAAGCTCCTTAAACCACCCCAGCTCTCAAGGGACCACACGTTGAGCCATTTCCTGCCCCGTGGCCTCCAACATTTGGGTTGCAAAACTCTCTGGAGCAAAGTGGGCAGCTGAGCCCTTTAAAGCTGCAGCACAGGGAGGATGTGGCTCCTTCCTCTTCTTGTAATAAATCGCAGAACGAAAGATCTCATTCCAAATTCTTCGGGAAAGAATTCCTTCTCTCCCCGAGATGCCTCAAGTGAAAGGGGAAAAAAAAAGCTGGCTGCACCCTGGGACTTCATTTTTGGGAGGTTTTATCCTCTCTCACGTGGGCAGATCTGGGACAGCTGCGGGAAGGCAGATGCCAGAGTTCCTGGGCTCGGGGATCCAAAATGCAGCTGGTCACGCTGCACAACCTCTGCCAAGCACTCTGCACAGAGCAAATGCCCTGACATCCCTCCCCAAACACTGGAGACAACTGAAGGATGGAGCAGAGAACACCCAATGAAATTATCAGGCAAAAAATATTGGCCAGATGGGGGGGAAGTATTTTTTCACACGGCAGGTAATTGAATTGCGAACTCCTAACTCGATTGTGGAAGTCCCTGTTGCAGGATGTGCAGGAGCACAGGCAGATCCAGCTCCAGCAGGAGTTAGCAGAGCTCCTGGAGGGTGGGACCTGGCAGGAGAGGCCTCAGATGGCTGAGCTGTGCCTGGGAGGAAGGCAGGTGGAGGGCAGTGCTTGACTGAACGTGAACCTACCAGTGAATGTGCAGAAACAGGAGATGGTTTGGCTTTTTCAGTTCACCAGGACCCAGAAGAGGATGGAAGAGCAGAGAGCTGGCACAAGGAATCCCTGCCATGGCCTCAAGCCAGTCCCCCTCTCAATAAATGCTGAAAGGGGAGAGGCTGACATAGGACACTCAGAACCCTCCCTGAGCCAGGGGAGTTTGCATTCCTAAAGCTCCTGCGTGCACTGCTCAACTTCAAAACCGCTGTTCTCAACTTTGCCAACACTGTCTGTACCTAACAGGATTTGTCTGCCTCCAAGGGATGCAAAGGCTTTAGCTCAGAACTGCCTGACACAGATGGCAGAATTCTGAGGAATAAACACAGGACTTTTTAAACCCTGTGTGTACTTACAAACGTGGGGAAAAGCAGGATCTTTCCCTCCCTGTGGATTAAAATGTCACTTTGGTAATTCCCGTTATTTCATGTTATTAAGGCAGCCACGTCCACAGGAGCTCAGAGCAGGAACTGGGCTCATGCAAGCACCTTGACAATAAAAAGGAAGTTGTCACACACACAGCTGATGCTGCTCTAACTCAGGGCATGCTGAACATATTAAAAAATCACACAGCTTCGAGTCTAACACTTCTAATGTGTTTCACATAAACTACACACCTCCTTGCTGCCTGCATTAATACCTCCTCTGAGGGATTTAATGCATGAAAAAGCCAAACATTAAACCCCATACATTAAAAGTGTATGCTCCCTTTTCAAGTGCGTGGAGAAAGAGACCCAGTGGAAAGCTGCACAGGCACCTGAAACAGTTTTCAGACTGGGTACCAAAATATGGCACTTACCATGCAAAATGTCTGAATCATCTTCCACAAAATCAATATCTCTCAGATCCCACTCAGCATAGTTGTCAAACTCCTGTTCAGAGGTGATTAATACATTGTCACTAAGGAGCACTCAGATATTGGCCTCAGGTTTCAGGACATGCAGGAGCACTGGGAACAGGGGTATTTACTCAGGCTTGGGGCATGAGGTTCAATCCTTGAGCAACAAACAGCACAGGGGAGCTTTACCTGGGGAAAATGTGTGCAATGGCTGCAGCTGGAGCAGGATGTTGTGACAGGACAGTGGGAATTAATCAGGTCATGACTCCCTGACTGTGCTGGAAATCACTCAAAGAATGTCCTGAGTTGGAAGGGACTCACAAGGGTCACCAAGTTCAGCTCCTGGCCTGGCTCAGGACACTCCCAAGAGTCCCCTGAGAGCCTTGGGTGTGATTTTTGGGTGTGATTTTGTACAAAAACAAGCCCCTGTAGGGCTGAACTCCTTCCCCCATGGACAGGGGCAGTACCTGGGGCTTGGGCCCCCAGCCAAGAGGATGGAAAGCAGCTCCCAGGTGACGTCTGGAGCAGGGCTGTGTGTGCTCCCCTCGGGCAGGGGACAGTGCTGGAGCTGATCCTTTGCCTGAGCAGCCAATTCCCCGTGCCCAGCCCGCTGCAGGGCCACCCCCGGAGGGACTGATGGACAGAAGGACAGACGGACATCTGGTGGCAGCAGCACGTCCTGCAGCCTCTGCTGCCTCCCCCGGGCTCTGCAGGCCACCAGCGCCACCTCTGGCATCAAACCCTTGATTAATCCCGAGGTTAAATCACGGAATTTACATAATCCAGAGGTTTAATCTCTATTTGGAAGGCACCCATAAGGATCAGAGTCCAACTCCCTGCTCCTCGTGGGATAACCTTCAATTTAACCCCTCAGTCCTGTGCCCTCCTGGGATGTTTTATAAATGAAGAGCAGAGACAGACAGGGGCAAAGCAGGGCTGTGTGTGTGCTGAGCTTGCACGCAGCAGCAAATTTAAAATCATTTTTAAATTATCAGGAGAGTAATTCTTACCTCAACGAAGTCAGCTCTGGCTGGCATGTACCCAGCCATGTCCCTGGAGAGCAAGGAGTCAAAGGTGGGCCGTGGGGGATCATCAGCAGCTGAAAAAAACAAAGGTTTTCAGTTGTTGAATAGGCCTTGAGATACTTCTTTAAGGATCTGTAAATAAGTGTTTATTTTGCAGGAAAAGTGGGAATAATTAGGCGAAGAAAAACACCCTGGTTGGGCTTTTATTCAGCGTTAAGAGTCAGAAAAGACAGAGCTCATCCAGAGTAAAATGCAGCAGGCTGAGATCTCCGCAGCATTCTCAGGAGCCAAACACAAATTCAAGGTAATAAACAGGTAATAAAACGTAAACTTTGCATTTTGGAGCTAAGCATCCCACCTCTAAACCTCTGCAGATCCCTGGGGCTCAGCGTGCAGGTTCTTTTAGTTAATAGCAACAGGGGGTGTTAAATCTGCCTCCTTCTGGGGGCCATTGGCAGGGCTGCAATTAAAGGCAGAGAACCCCCAGTTTTTACTGCACTTCCCAGCTGAGGAGCTCGGTGTTTTACAGACAATAATAGTCTGAGGCTCACAATGCACTCGTGCAGGGGCTGAGCATTGTGTGTCCCAGGGCACAGATAAAACAGGCTGAGGCACAGAGAGTTTGTCTTGGCCCAGGGCACATAAAAATATCAATGACAGCCAGGGACAGAACCAAAATTGCCCAGTTCCTGCTGTTTAGCTCTGAGCACTTTAGTGGGAAATGCAAACCTCCAGCCAGCCAGCAACTGCCTCGCCCAGAGAGGCTGGGGAGCTCTGGAATGAACAGCTGCCAGACTAGGGGAATGCTAAAGATGTGAAATGCAAGGAAAGCTGAGAATTTGTTAACTTGCTGCAGACTGCTTTAACAGGCAGCTTTCAAGAGAGAGGTGTGAAATCAGCGTAGTTCAAAGGAGTGATTTTATGACAAATTAAATCAGCAGTCGGGCCTGGGACACGGTGTGTACACAGCAGTGTGCACACGATCAGAGGAAATGTCTGAAGGCAGGAAAGTTCTGCCTTTTCAGTTCTCTTTGCTGTGCTGGACAGGGTGAGAACCACTCTGGTGTTTATCCTGAGGGACACACGTGAAGGAGCTTTGGGGTGGATTGTAATCCAATGGATGAAACATCCAGGTTTCTGCTGGGGTGACTCCTCTGTCCTCTGGCTGTGGAGCAGGTTCTTCTTTTGAGATGTTTATGTCAGACCTTCCTGGGTCCTGCCTTTTCCCATGGAACTGGCAGCCAGGAATTAATCCAGAGTGAAGACAACCCTACTCCTGACATACTCCAAGCCAGTTCCCAGCACAGGTTTTCCCTTTGGGAATGAAAGCAAACAGGATCTGTGGTGCCTGTGTCCTCCCCAGAGCTGCTGATCCCCGGGGAGTGCAGGGACAGGGATACTCACAGTGGAAGGGAATGGCTGTCTCGTGGTGCTGAGCCTCCTCTGCCTGCTTCAGGTTCAGCAGGGTGGAGGCAAACAGGGGGTTGTTGATGAAGTGTTTCATGTAGTGCTTCTCACACTCCTCCTTGGATTTGGTGCACATCTGGTTGGCCACGTCCTGCCTGGAGCGGGGAGAGGGGGAGGCTTCATGTGAACAACACAGAAATGTTGGGTTTTTTTTTTTTTTAAATTCTCCAGTGGGAAAAGGAAATTTTGGACAAGAGATTGGCTGTGTGCAGAGAACTGGCCTGTGGTGGTGTCTGAACTCACATTCTCAGCACCAACACTGACGTGTTTGTGCCAGGGAGCATTTCTGGGTGTCCATGAACAATGAAATTCTGTTTCCATATGGGAAACTGTCTGGCTGATGGAATGTACCACATCTTTAACAGGCTGGAAATTTAATGATGGTATCTGAGAGCTTTTTACACATTTTACTGACTGCAGGTAAACTCTGTAATCAGTTATGAGTCTTCTGGCAGCAATGTGCACCTAAGAACCCTCAGTTCTGCTTCTGTGAATTCTGGGGTTCTGTACTTTTAACACAATTATTTTTAATTAAGGAGAAAACAGATAACTCATGAAAACAGGATCTGATACTCCACCCTTCCACTTCAGCTGCTGAATTAGTGTCTCACCCACAATAAGTCAATGTGCACTGATGATTTCAACAGTGAGATCCAGGGAGAAGAGAGGGAAAACTGCCCACCACTGACTGAACCACTAAATTCTCACCAGTTCCCAAATCCACAGTCCATCACAGCTTCCAGGAGAGACATCTCCTCCTGAGCTGTCCAGTTGGGATCCAGGACAGGGAAGTCAGATGTCTGGAGAAGAGAAAAGCAGAACAAACTGTGATCCTCTCTTCCAACCCACCTCAGAAAGGGCAAAGAAGTTCTGAACCACGGGGTGACACACGAGATAATTCTGGTAGTTTTCAACGTTCACAAAATCTGATTGAATAATTATTGGATTATTTAGGGCATTGGGTCATCAGTCACAGCCAAAGCTGGTACATGTTGTGTCTCCCAGCTCTAATTCCACAATGTTATACCATGAAACACAGTAAAATCACTGGAGACTTCAAGAATTATTAATTTTGAGGAGGAAGAACCAAGCCTAGAGAAACACAAGTCAATGCACCTGGTTAAAGGACTGCAAGTCTAGTGAGGTGCATTGTGCTATCCAGGCACAACAAAAAGATGCAGCTGTAAATGACTCCACTACTCCATTCTGTCCCAGGTGGGTATTTTCCTTTTTTTAATACTTTTGAACCTCTGAATCAAAGAATTGCATTACTTAACCTCTCAATGTAATATGGGTAAGCCACTCACTCCTGGGAAGTCGTGAGAGGCCAGGACTGAGTAGCTGTTATCCAAAAGGAATAATATTTACCATTATCTCATAGGTGTGATCACTTTGATGCTTCTTGTACTCAAACCCTCGGGTGAAACACTGCAGAACAAAAGATCAGAACTTTGTTACTCCTGCCCTGAGAAGATTTTCACTGGTCTCTTTTTTAACTTCCATTCTCTGCCCACCTGCCCATGTCTCCATCCTTCACCCTCCAAACCCCCTTTGCCATTTCCCTGGGCAAAGGAGTGTGCTGATCCATGTTTGGAGAGGGCAGTAATCCACGTGTCCCTGGCCCCAGGCAGGCTTTGGTGGCTGTCTCAGAGCAGGGAGAGGCTCTGCCCTGCTGCTGGCACTCACCTGCAGGCACAGCAGGAAGGGAGGAGGGCCACACTCAGCACACTTCACGTAGGGCTCCGTCAGGTACGAGGAGCAGCCTCGGCACGGGGGCTTATCAAAAGGGTCACCTGGCAGAACAGAAGGAAATCCTCCTGGGACACAAGCACAGCAATGCTTTGGCAGCCCCTAAATTCACCTGTGCCCAGCCCAGGCTGTTGTGGGTCCGGCTCAGGATGTTCTGTGATTCTGTGGGTTTAAATGAACTCAATTGTGCAACAAAATAAATAAGACTGTCAGGTTATAATGGCTTCAAACTCAAAGTGAGCAGGGTTAGATTGGAGTATTGGGAAGAAATCCTTCCCTGTGAGGGAGGTGAGGCCCTGGCACAGGTGCCCAGAGAAGCTGTGGCTGCCCCTGGATCCCTGGGAGTGTCCAAGGCCAGGTTGGATGGGGTTTGGAGCACCCTGGGACGGTGGCAGGTGTCCCTGGCCCTGGCAAGGTGTGTAATTGGATGAGCTTGAAGGTTTCTTCCAACCCAAACCAGTCTGGGACTCTGTGATTCTGATTTTTTTCCAAGAAAATGGATTTGAACCAGCTCAATTATAAGCAGAGAGAAATAAGACAAAACTCACACTGAACCATTTGTGTGGCCACTACACCACGTCCCCAAAGTGCCACATTTGCACATTTTTTGAACACTTTCAGGGATGGTGACCCCAAAATCCCACTGCTGCAAGAAATCCTTGCACCATGCAGGTTTTCCACAACCAGATGTGGGAGATGATTTATCTGATGGCACTTACTGCTGAAGGAGGCCAGGCGCTCCATCCCTCCCCCCTGGTGCTGGTCGTGCTCCTTGGAGTAAAACTTGGCCCAAACTGTGAATCCCAAAGGGAATTCTCTCCCTGCAGCCACCTCTTCCACAGCCCTCGTGGGTGTGATCCTCCCAGGATGTCCTGAGCAGGAAGCAGAAGGGCTGTCAGCAGCCTTCACACACGGATCACAGTCTGTTCTCTGGGTATGGGGAGAAATCAAACACGGAGATCTGGAGTGATGGGGATGTAACCCCAAAGGGACGGTTTCAGTGGGAATGGGTGTGCTGGGTGAAGGGCTATGAGCAAGTGTGCAAGGAAGTGCTCTGCACCTCCCAGAAGCAATCCCCATATCCCAATTCCCACTCCCCATATCCCACTCCCCATATCCCACTCTCCCACTCCTCCATATCCCATATCCCATATCCCATATCCCATACCCCATACCCCATGCCCCATGTCCCATACCCCATGTCCCAAACCCCATATCCCATGTCCCATATCCCATATCCCATATCCCATATCCCATATCCCATATCCCATATCCCATATCCCATATCCCATATCCCATGTCCCATGTCCCATG
>VXBN01013005.1:6737-56275 GCA_013397395.1 Sinosuthora webbiana | reverse complement strand
CATGCCGAGCCGTGCCGTGCCGTGCCGGCGGGAGGTGGCGGCACGCCGAGCCGAGCGGAGCAGCGCTGGGCCGAGCCGAGCCGGGGACGGGCCGGGATCTCCCGGGCCGGGGCCGCCCCTGCCCTCCGGAGGAGCCGCCGCCCGCTCCCCTCCCGGTACCACGCGCTCCGTCCGGGCCAGCGCGGCCGGTGCCGCCCCCGGAGCCGCCGGTGCCGCCGCTCGCGTGGCCTCGCCGGTCCCCCCCGTCCCCTGAAACAAACAGCACGTGGGCGGCGGCGGGTCCGGCACCGAGCGCCCCGCGGGCTGGAGCTCCGCGCCTGGAGCCCGGGGCATCCCTCCTCCATCCCATCCTTCTGCTATCCCTGCGGGAATTTCAGGATCCCGGGGAACAGCTGGCGTCTGGTTCTGCCCAGGGGCTGAGAGCAGCCCTGAGATGCTCAAAACCGGTGAAGTTTTGAAGGCAGATTGGCAGAGCAAACCAAATTGTTGTCCCAAATTGTTCTTGCCCCTTTCTTCTCCTAAATATTCGTGAAGAAGTTTAAAATGAGAAGCACTGTGTTAGAAAGTATCCGAAGCGTGAGTGGAGTCTGTTCCACTTTAGCAGGCAGGAAATATTCAGCAAACTGTTTAAGTGATGCCAAAATCTCTGAAAGACAGTGGGATTTAGGCAGTCTCGAGTGTTTTAGCAAACTGGGGTAGCTGTAAATACAGGCTCTTATTTTGGTCTCTATAGAGGTTTAGGCTGGATAATAGGAAACAGTTCTTCCCCCGGAGGGTGCCCAGGCTCCCCGGGGAATGGGCACGGCCTGAGGCTGCCAGAGCTCCAGGAGCTGCCAGGGATGCCCAGGCTGGGATTGCTGGGGGGTCTGGGCAGGGCTGGGAGTCACGCTGGATAATCCCTCTGGGTCCCTTCCAGCTCAGGGTGTTCCACGATTCTGCGATTCTGCATCCACAGGTGGGAAGTTCTAGGTAGTTGTTTCTCTCCCAGTATCCAGCCTAACCCTGCCCTGGCACAGCTCCGGCCGCTCCTTCGGGTCCCATCCCTGTCACAGGGAGCAGAAATCAGAGCAGCAGCCCCCGGTGAGTGTCCCCTCAGCCTCCTCCAGCTGGACAAACCCAGTGCCCTCCTCCTGAGGCCCCTCCAGACCCTTCCCCATCCTCGTGTCCCTCCTTTGGACACTCTCCATCAGCTTTGGATCTCGTGCTGTGGAGCCTGAGCCGCTCCCAGCAGCGGGCAGTGGACGTGGAGCAGGTGAGGGGCAGGTGAGGATCCTTTCCTCCAGCTCCTCTAGGGTGTCTGCTGTGTGCCCAGGCCGATTTGGGCCGGCAGTGAGGCAATGCCCAATGATTAACCAGGAGGCAGGCTCAGGTGGGGCCAGCGTGGGTTAAAACTGCGTGGCCAGGGAGCCACCGAGGCTGCTGAGAGCTGGGAACCCTCTGGGGCAGGAGCCATCCCTTCTCTCCCGACCTGGAAGTCCCCCCCCAGCCCTGGTATAGGTGAGCACGCTGCTGGTTTTTCTGGGGTCAGGAGAAGAGGCTCGATTTTAATTCGATTTTTACCTTTTCTTTGCCCCGTTGTTTTTCTGTGTTTCTCCAGGTAGGGCTGTGAGAGCACGGATTTAAAGTGATTCACATTGATCAGCAATGCCACATCTCCCTGGGCTTTAATCAGGAGACATTTGAATACAGCTAGTTTTATTAATTTCTACCATGTCAATATGGTAGAGGTGTTACTCTGATTCTTTGAAAGAGCCCATTTGAAATTCTGATGTCCTCTTCACTTGTGGATTTGCCTTTGGAGCGGGATGGCTTGGAGAAAAACAGGAAACTTTTAATTCCCACCTGTCATTGCCCAAGTTTCATGCCTGGGCGTATTTTACAGTATTGAAAGCGATTTTAACGTGAGGCTGTTGTAGAACTTCTGAAGTCTGGTATTCTTACAAGTGCATTTCAAAAGATGTGACTAATGGCAGCAGCAGAGCTGTGGAGGAGGGAAGTGGGGTTTGTTTCACCTCGAGCAAAAGCAGACACAACACTTTCTGGGTTTGGAGTGCAGAGTTTTCATTGCTGGTAGCACGGACAGGGGTTGGGTGTTAAATGTTGAACGCAGAGCTGGGAGCTGGAGCTGATTTCCCTGGGAGGAGGGAGCACAGTGAGTCTGTGTAGGTCCAGCTGTGCCTAAATGTGCTTCTGCATCTGAGCAGGCTCAGTGCTGTTACCTGTCCTTACATCATCACAGGGCTGAGCTCTCAATCCCCATCCTTCCATAAACTGCAGGTTTTTCCTCAGTCTCTGCAGCAGGTACCTGTTGGACGGGCCTTTGGCACCTGCAGAAGGCAGTGCAGGGGCTGTGCACAGCTGAGGATCTGGATGGTTTTGGGTTGTGGGGTCTAGTTCAGCCTTTTTGAGACCAGCAGTGTGTTTGCAGTGGTTTGTGGCACAGGAATTTGTCTTGGTGCTCAGCTGGACTCCAGGTGCTTGTGTAAAAATGGAACTGTGGCAGTTGCATTTCAGGGAGCCAATACAGCGTGCAGAGGTGCAGAAATATACCCCTTTATTTGTATATATATTATACACTCCTTTATTTGAATATATATAACATCCTCCTTTATTTGGAGGTATGTAACATACCTCTGTGTTTGTATATATATGAAATACACCTCTGTGTGTGTAGATATTACAAGCATATTTATAAAATGTGCCTCTATAGGTGTGTAGATGAGTATGTTTATAGAATATACCTCTATATGTGTACAGATAATATACGTATATTTATAAAATAATCGCTCCATATGGGTTTTGATTATATAAATGTATTTATGAAATATACCTCTGTAGGTGTATAGGTAATATATTTATAAAATACCACTCTATATGTGTATAGATAATAGAAGTGTATTTTTGTATGTGTAATACACCTATATTTATATGTAATTCACCCCTATAGTTATATATATATATAATTTACCTTTATATTTCTATATATGCAATCTACCAGTGTGCAGTGCACAGCCTTCTGTGTTCCACTCCCAGCACTGAAACCCAGAGGCTTCGGTGAGGAGATCTCTGAGAAAGTCCCTGTGTAATTTAGCCCCAGACAATGCTGGAATTAATTTAATTATGAACGAGGGCTCTTGGTGTGCTGAGAACAAGCTGAGCTTATCACTCCAGCCCAGCGCTGATTGCACAACCCCAGCAGAACTCCTGCCTTGTGGGACTGGGCTCCCAGGGCTTGGGAAGTGGATCTGAGTGGGGTTTCATGGATAACAACTGGGGTTTTTTGGAGCTGGATTGGGCAAACAAGGTGTTGGAGTGAAGCTGTGTGAGCGTGGCGGTGCCTGGCCTTGGGGTGGATGGGTTCTCATGGAATATTTGAGTGAAAACACTTCACTTCCTGCTCCTCTCTGCTTCCAAAAAAATTAAAAAAAAAACCCCAAAACCTTGAGACTTGGTTATCAATATATTAGTTATTGAACTTAGAAAAGGTTTTTCTTCAATGGAGCGGGGTTGAAGTCAGTTTGGCTGCGTCCCAACCTCTTCAGCGCCGGTGGTTGTGCCAGCAGTAAATCTGTCCGGGTGAAAACCTTTAGGAGTGATCTGATGCCAGGATAAATATCCACGTAAACACTGTCTGCATCTCTGTATGCACAAACAGAATTGGATTTGTGCTGTCTGAGCACCTCAGGTGGAGAAATAAATCTCCCTGCGCGGTTCAGCTTGCACATCACAGGTGGACGGGGAAACTTTCTGGTCATGCTTCCCCTTCTTCTCATCTCCACCCTCAAAAAAGAGGGTTTTTTTATGCTTTTAATGTCCGTGTCAGACAGATATGGGTGGCTTTTCAGTTATAAAATGGTTAATGATGCCTCTGTCAAACGAAGTGCCCGTGGCCCCAGGGCAACTGGAGTTTGTGGGAGGAGTGATGTCAACACAGGGCTTGATCTAAATAATTCAGCCCAGTACATTCATGGCAAAAGTGCATGAGCCAGTTGGATGAGTTTTTCCTTCTCAGTTACTGATGGAAAGCAGGAGTGTGGTGCTCAGGGATTGCTCTGGCTGTAAATCCTTGTCTGGGCCCTCATTAGAGGCCCCATCATGTCCCATTTGTGTGACACCAGGGGCCAGGTTTTCGTGCCCTGTCGCTGTTCCTGTCCAGCTCATTGTGCTGGGTCCTCGTGGCTGTAATTAGCAGGGCTGATGAGGTTTTCACTGGGATTTACTCCTTGGGAGTCAGCTGGAATCAGCCAGCGGGTGCAGAAGTGACAGGAAAGGTTTGACAGGAGTGAACTGGCAGCTGGGAGGGCCGGGTCTCTGGGAAGGTTCCAGAAGGATGGACCAGCAGGAGGTGCCACGTTGGACTCAGGTTTGGCTCCTGGGTTAATCTGTACCTGGAGCAAAGGAGCCAGTCCTGGTGTCCCTGGGGTTTTTTTTTTTTTGATGGTATAAGCAGGAAAACCCACGTGGAATATGCTTCATTATAACCCTAATGCTTACTGCCTAATTCTTTTCTTTTCCAGTTCGTTTTGGAAGTGGCTCACTGCTCAGATTGCACGGATATCCAGAGGTTAGTGCCTTCCTCATTTCCTGAGGAGGTGTTTCCAGCTGGGGTAGTTGTCATGTAAGTGCAGCAGAGTCAGGCAGAGCAGGGGGTATCAAATGTTTATTCCCCATCCCACCTTTGTGCTGTGGGGTGTTCCTTTCCACATCTCTCATGGCTCTTTCTCAGCTGATTTTTTTTTTTTTTTAAGGAAATGCTTTCTGTATTCCCTGCTGGAATACTGGAAAAGACCCATCCCTGGAAGTTTCCAAGGCCAGGAGCAGCCTGGACTGGTGGAAGGTGTCCCTGCCCATAGCAGGGGGTGGGATGAGATGAGATTGAAGGTCCCTTCCGACCCAAACCAGTCAGGGATTCTCCGATCCTGTGATTTTTGATTCTCGGAGTTCCCTGCCTTTTGTCTGTAGGTTTTGGGTCTGGTGTGTGGGGTTATTTTGGTGGGTTTTTTTTCTCCTTTAAGTGCCTCCTGCAGCTTTGGCTGAGGTAGGAGGTCCTGCAGCTGGTGAATCTCAGAGTCCCTTTGCAAACGGGGAAGTCAGTGCTTAGAGCAGAACTGTGTTGGATCCTGGACCTTTTAACGTTGCATTTCCCATCAGTGAACCCTGCTCTGTCCTCCTCCTTGCCCTCTCCAAGGGCAGGTATTCACCCCAGGTGTGGTTTTTTCCCTTCCCTTTGCCCCTCACAGTGTTGAGAGCCCAGTTTGGGGGAGCCATGGAGGAATCTTCAGAAGCCAACAAAGCCCTGGATGCCAACGCTCACTCCCGCTTCATCCTCGGCTCCGTGTCAGAGGATAACTCTGAAGATGAGACCAGCTCCTTGGTGAAGCTGGACCTGCTGGAGGAGAAGGAGAGGTCTTTGTCCCCCGCGTCCGTCTGCTCCGATTCCCTCTCGGACCTGGGGCTCCCAAACCCTCAGGATGGCCTGGCCAGCCACATGAGGTATGGACAAGTAGTTCTCCGGTCTTTTTTACCCCGTCAGTTCCAAAGATAATCCAAAGGTTCGGGTTTATGGCTTTATTTGTTTGCCTTCAGATGTTTTTGTTGTGCCAAGACACCTGCCGGCGTTCTGTTTCTGAATGACCTCTTGTTTGTTTCTCTGTATCAAACCCTTCCATTTTCCTTCGGTTCTGCTGAAATATTTGTGCCTAAATGCCTTAAGCCCCATGCCTGTCTTGTCCTGGCTATCAGAAAATGCAAGTGTCTTCACTGAGATACTTCAAGTTTTCACCTGTGTGTGGTTTTTCTGGGCCCTGTTTGTTGAGAGCAAGAACAATATTTGCTTATTTTTGTCTTTGCATGGGATTTGCTGCTTTAAGTGTGGCCAGAGGATTGGCAGTGGGTAGGATCAGTGGCTCCATGCTGGATTTTTTTTGGTTTGGGTAGGGAAAGCTGTGATGGTTGTAGGGAAGACTGGAGTCCTGCAATTAAACCAAGATTGAATGTGGGCACTGAGCTCGGGGTTGGTCTCAGGGCTGCCCCACTCCTGGTTCTTTGCGAATGAGCTGGGCTTTGGAGGTCGTGGTGTTTCCTTGTCCAAAGGTCCCTTTATTTTTAGGTGTTGCTCATTTGCATTCCAGCAATGGGATGTGCCTGTTGGATTTTCCCTGTTCTGCTCTGGGCACTTCTCACGTACAGATCACGGTTTCTCTGTCTGGTCAGTCTTGCTTCACTCTCCCGTGTATCCTTCATTTGTTTGCCATATTCCAGGAGGTCTGCTCTTCCAGGAACACCCAGGATAGTGTGAGTCCCACTCCAGTTTCTGCTGGACAATCCCTCAGTGCCTTCTCTGTGCTGCCCTTGAAGCAGTGCTTGATTCCAGAAAGGTTTACTGACCAGTGGGAGATGTTCACACAACCAGCTGATCCTTGTTCTTGTGTTTCACTGGTTTCTGTGCTTGTGCAGGTTAAGGAATTGCGTTTTCTCATTTTTTTTGGTGTCTCCCTTCCCAATTCAGGGAGAAGCCTGTGGGGAACACAGAGTCCCAAACTCCCAGTTTGGGGCAGAAGGGGGCCGTTGGTCTGTGCCTGTCAGGGCTGTGGTGGCCAGGCTGCTGGGCACGTTCAGCCAGCTGGCGCTTGCACAACTGATGCAAAACCTTAAAGCAAATTTACAGAGGGTTACCTTTCCATTCCTGCCAGCTGCAACGATCTGGCAGCACAAAAGGTGATTTTGAAGCAGGAAACTGTAACTATAAATACGTGTCTTAGGAACAGAAGAAGAAATTGAATGAGCACCTAACCACAAGTGTGTAAATGGACAATATCAGAGCAAGAAGCTTCCAGGACAGTGCCTGGCACCAGAGAGCCCCAGTGCAATAAATGTGCAACCTTGGGCACCTCTGTTGTAACCTGCTTACTTTGGCAGTCCCTTTGGGGAGCACTTGACTTTTGAGTTAAATGGGAGAGAAATGCCAATTCAAATAATAAAAAAAAAAAAAAAGTTACAGCATTATGGGCTGTTTTTCTAAGATAAACTCGGATGAGCTGAAATACTTTTCAGGATGGTTGTCCCTTTCATCAGGAGATTTCTAAATCATGTTTACAGATGGAGAAACTGAGGCAAAGACAACAGCAGGGACAAGTTCAACAACTTGCCTGGAGTCAGTTAATGGAACAGAGGTGCTCTTGCTTCCAGCTTCCTTTTGGGGATCACAAAGGTGCCACACTCTGTGAGGTGACAGAGGTGAATTCACAGGCAGTTCTGTACCCTTGGACACAAGCTGCAGGTCCAAGGGAGCACATCTTTTGGGAGAAGCTGCCAAAAATCTTTCCACTTGCTGGTGATTTTCCCACAGGATTAGAACAGAGATGGGCTCGTTCTCTGAGGTGGAGGGGCTTTGCTGCAGTGCAGTTCTCAGGGGACAATCATGATTAAAATGCAGGATTTACTCAGCTGCCAAAGGGTTTGTGAGGGGCAGGTTTGTGTGACCTTATTGATCTTGTGAAGTGTTCATGCTGTTGCCAAAGACACTCTTGCTGGGACAGGTTGTGCACTCTGGGCTCTGCTGCCACTGGACATCTGTGGAGACCTTCACTTGTGCCAGCTGGCTGCTGCTCTGGAGGCTTGAGAAATGAACTTTCAGTTGCTGTGTGGATCATCAGCACCTCAAAGTTGGTGTGTGGGGACAGTAACCACACAGGCTGAGCGTTCAGAGGGTCTTTGTTGGTTTTTGCACCTTTAAATAATAGAACCAAGCCTGCCGTTTTTTCCTTTTTTTCTGCCTGTGTTGTCTCTGAGTTCAAAAGTTTCCATCAGCACTTCCAGCCAGTCCTGCTGGGGTACAATTTTCCTTGTAGTGAGCTGTTCTAGGGCTGCTCTGCTCCTTTCTGAAGTTTTAGTGGCAGGTTAAATAACTCCATAAATGCCACTTGCAAAGTACTTCAGGCCCATCTGTTTTTGTTCAATAAATTGTTGCTGATTATTGCTGGATTTTAATTTCCAGCTTCCAGGGCGGTATCTTGTATCAAAGTCTTGTTTAAAATAGAACAAAACCTGGATGTCTTCTGGTGTTTGTACATCAGGGCTCTGGTTTCATAAGCAGTGACATGGGTGCACAGAGTCACCTGACAATCCACTTGTATCAGCTGAAAGGCAAATTTTTGGATGGAGTTCAGCTGTTACCTCATATGAAGCCCACAGAGTTTAGCTCGTTGCTCCTGACACTGGTTGGGCTTCCCAGTGCATTGTCCCCATAAATTATGGGGATGCTTAAGCAGAACTAATCATCTGCTAAAGGAAATTTGGACAAATGCCTCCAATTTTAGCCTGGACTGTAGTGGTTGAGCGTGCCCAGCCTGGCGCTGGGACAAGGTCCCTGCTTAGAAACCAGCCCCAGAGTGACTGCACAGAGTCCTGAACGTAATGAAAGATCCTTTTGAGCCTCTCCTGAGTGTGAAGAAATTCCTTTCCAGCTCAGCAGAGTGTGGCTGGGAGGCTGCACTGCGGGGCAGAGATGCTGTTGGTGCTGCTGTGGTTTGAGCCCAGCTGAGGGCAGGGAGGTACAAACGTGCTCTGGGCTCTGCAGGGCTGCTCCACAGAGGATTTCTGCTCTGCTGCACGGGGTCCTGGCTGTCTGCAGGGTCCTCCTGTGGCTCTGCCTGTGCTGTCAGGTGGTGCTGGAGGTTCTGTGTGCAAGGAACACCTTCCTCTATCCCAACCTGGCCCTGGACGCTTCCAGGGATGGGGCAGCCACAGCTTCTCTGAGCCAAGCCCTCACCACCCTCACAGGGCAGAATTTCTGCCCAGCTTCTAATCTAAACCTGCCCTCCTTCAGCTTAAGGCCATGAACTTCACCTGGAGTGAAAAGTTGATTTCCTCCTCTCTCTGTTGAAAGAAAAGGAGGCAGTTTGGACTTGTGGCTGTGCCTGGTTGTGCTGATAACAGTGAGAGGGAATTGCAGCTCTTCCCTTCCCTGGGAGGTGCCCTGCTGCCTGGACAAACACACTCTATACCTCTGCGTGCCTCTCAGAAGTTGCATTCTTATTTTGGTGTTGTTTTACTCCCTTTTACCTCAGGTAACAGGGGGAATGCCCTCTCTAAATTCAGTCGTTTGTTGGGAGATTTTGTGGAGGTTCCCTGGCTGAGAAACCACGGCGTGACAGCATCTGCCACGTGCTCACGTCTGACTGAAAAAAGATAAGGAATCTGTTACTTTGGGTGAATTTAAAGTGAGAGTCCCCCACCTGCCCCCTGACCCTGGTGTGAAAAGGTCCATTCTCGTGTTCCTGCAGATCAGATCTGTTCAACACCTGAACCTGGCCAGAGAGCACGGGGAGGGCTCCCTGCCAGGGACTCCAATTCCACTCCACTCTCTGCTGCAGAACTGTCTTGTGCTGCTCCTGTTGTTGTTGTTCACTTTTATCTTGGTGCCAGGGCTTGACCTGGGCAGTGCTGGGCTGTTTGCTGCTCCAGGAACATGTGGAATTTTACACTGCATGAGGATGTAAAGGTAAAGGTTGGTACTTTGCAGGTTTAGGAACTGCAGTATGGATATTGACTTGATTTAAACCTGGCTGTTTATTTGGACTGATGCTTGGATTCAGTGGGTAGTTTGAGTGTCAGGGTGTTGCTTTTGGACTTGCAAGGAACCTCATTGATTTGGGCTTTGTGTCCTGGGGATGGTCCTGCTCCAAATGCACCTGGCATGGCAGATAAACAGCCAGGTGTGTGGTTAGGAAAAGAGACTTCTGGCAGACTGTTGGCACTTGGTTATTTTGGGAGGAATCCTGGCAGCCTGTACCCATTTGGGCTCTGTAAAAGTTCCTGCTTTGGGCTACAGACCTGCCTGGACTGATGCTGGAATTCTGTGTTAGCATGGAACGGAAGTTATTTACCAGGCACTGCAGGGGAGGGCTGGTTTTGTTCTGTGCTGCATCCTTTATTTAATTTCCTGAAATCCTGAGGCTCAATTCATTGTCAGGGCTGAGTCAAGTTTCAGTTGTCTTGACCTCTAGGTGAAGCCCTGGTTTTGACAGTGTCTGTGTTGAAGCCAATTCTGGCTCCTTAAAACACGGGCAAAGCTGTGTCTGACAGAGTGCAGATCGCTGCCTGCAGTGCCTGTTGGTGGAGGGAACCATTTATTCCAGCTGTGGAATTCTGCATCCCTTGCTGGACAGCGTTTCTGCTTGTTCCTTCCCTCTGCCTGCCTGTGAAATCAGATGCAAGGGCAGAGCTAAAACTGGAGCAGATCTTAGGCGAGTGAAAAGTGCCTGAGTCTTATCACCCGGCTGGAATACGTGTTCTCATCGCCTTTCCAAAACACAGAGCCCAAAGGGATGGGGAGAGCTGCCCCTTGCACACCCTTCCCAGGCCACATCCAGAGGGAAGCAATCCCCAGCCCTTTCCCTGGGGATTTTGTGTGTGTGTGTGTGTGTGTGCTGCAGTCTGCTCCAGGCTGCCTTGCACACGAGGCAGCTCATGCATCCCTGCCCCTGGAATCCACGGGAGCGTCGCCCACAGCCCCTGGCATGTGGCAGTGCTGGGATCAGTGCCGGCTCCTGGCTGGGATGTGCCTCAGGTACGTGGCCCTGAGGAAGGGTTTTCCCTCGGGGGCTGCAGCAGAGGAGCAGGCACGGCCTTTCCCTTTGTCTGCCGGCGCCGAGGAGGGGGTGGATTCCTCGGGACGGGGGGATTTGGGGAGCACTGCCTGCGGGAAACGAGCCCTGGGGAGCCTGTGTGTGCTGGGGGTGTGTGTGATCCGGCCCTGGATCACTGGCACATCCTTGTGCAGCTCGTTCTTTGGGGATGCTGCAGCGAACCGTGGCCATTGATTTCCCAGCAGCGAATTCAGCTGGCAGAGTGGGGTTTTTTTAACCAATGCTGAAGCTGCTCCTCTGGGTGTGCTCCTCCAGCAGCAAATCGTGGCCATTTCTCTCCCGGCAGTGGATTCCTCTGGTGGAAGGCACAGGGAATGTTTCTAGCATTGAGCTGTGTGCGGATTTGTTTCCTTGCAGCCACGACAGGCAGAACCTGTTTGGACTGGGGGCTGCGGGTGGGGGGTTTGGGAATGAATTAAATGGGGAATTTGTGGGGTACCTGATGGTTGGGTATTTTGAGATGATTTTCCAGGAGGAATAAAGGCTGGCAAGTGCCAGGTGTGGAGTTCTGGGGTAGATACCTGGTGTTGGGGTGCTCCTGTTGGTTAAACTGTGTTCTCTCTCAGACCCCTTGGCTCTGCTGAGGTTTGTGTGCAGGGTGAGGCTGTGGTCACCCCACACCCTGTTCCCTGCTGGTCCCTGGATGTGCCTGGAGCTGGCAGCACGTGGCACTGCTCCTGCCCCTCACTGTGTCACCGTGTCACCTCCTGTCACAGGTTAATGTGGCACTTCTCCCCGGATACTTGTTCCTTTGTTGAGTGATCCCCTCCTGGCTGGATGCATTTTGGGATTCTGTGCCCCAAATCAAAGCTGTGCTGCCTGGCTATGGCCCTCCACCAGGACAGACCCAGATATCCCCAAATTAAAAAATTTCCAGCTGCTGTGCCTGTCCCTGGGTGCTGTCCCTGTCACCTCCCCACCCCTCCTGAAAAACCCCATACGAAATCCTACAAAGGGACTGAATTCCTGGGGTCGCAGACCCTGCAGCTGGGGATGTGCTCCTGGACCAGCATCCCTGTGGGTGCTGATGGAGGATGTGGGAATTGTCACCTCCCCACCCCTCCTGAAAATCCCATATAAAATCCTACAAGGGGACTGAATATCTGGGGTTGCAGAGCCCTTGCAGAGCCTGCAGCTGGGGATGTGCTCCTGGACCAGCATCCCTGTGGGTGCTGCTGCATCCCTGTGGGTGCTGATGGAGGATGTGGGAATTGTCACCTCCCCACCCCTCCTGAAAACCCCATATGAAATCCTACAAAGGGATTGAATTCCGGGGGTCTCAGAGCCCTTGTAGAGCCTGCAGCTGGCGATGTGCTCCCGGAGCAGAATCCCCGTGGGCGCTGCATCCCCGTGGGTGCTGCTGGAGGACATGGGGTCCTGTCAATGAAAAACCTCATATGAAATCCTACAAAGGGATTGAATTCCTGGGGTCGCAGAGCCTGCAGCTGGGGATGTGCTCCCGGAGCAGAATCCCCGTGGGCGCTGCATCCCCGTGGGCGCTGCATCCCCGTGGGCGCTGCATCCCCGTGGGCGCTGCATCCCCGTGGGCGCTGCATCCCCGTGGGCGCTGCATCCCCGTGGGCGCTGCATCCCCGTGGGCGCTGCATCCCCGTGGGCGCTGCATCCCCGTGGGCGCTGCATCCCCGTGGGCGCTGCATCCCCGTGGGCGCTGCATCCCCGTGGGCGCTGCATCCCCGTGGGCGCTGCATCCCCGTGGGCGCTGCATCCCCGTGGGCGCTGCATCCCCGTGGGCGCTGCATCCCCGTGGGTGCTGCTGGAGGACATGGGGTCCTGTCAATGAAAAACCTCATATGAAATCCTACAAATCGGTTGAATTCCTGGGGTCGCAGAGCCCTTGCAGACCCTGCAGCTGGGGATGTGCTCCTGGAGCAGCATCCCCGTGGGTGCTGCTGCATCCCCGTGGGCGCTGCGGGCGGGCGCGGGGAGCTGTGCCGCCCGCTCCCGGTGCTGCCCCGGTTCGGGCGCGGGTCCCGTGGCTCGGAGCCGCCGCCGTGCAGGCGCTCTGGAGCTCCTTCATTACGTAACCTGTGGCTGCTCCCGTCCCTGCGCTGCTCCGGGTGACAGCGAGGGGAGGCCGGTCCCCTCCGCTGCGTCACCGCCGGGGTGACACTGGCGGGGGGAGCCCGGGACAAAGGTCAGGGGATCTGGAGCAGCCGGGGAAGCGCCGCTGCTGGGAGGAGAGAGCGCCCGAGGCTCTCTGCGGCTCCTCCTTTGAGCTGCGGAGCTGGCAGGCTTGGAGGAGCTGCGGAGAGGAGCCGGGAGCCAGCCCGAAATCCATTGATTGCTGCGCTCGGGCGGCATGGAGGATTCCGCAGAGCAGAGCCAGGAGATGAGGTACCACATGCTGCAAAGGTAGGTAGGGATCGCCTGCGTGCCCCTGCTGGGGATGCCCGCCGAGCTTTGGGTGTTGGTTTTGTCCTCTGCTGTTCGTTTGTGTGCCCGGGGGCTGTCCCTGCAGGCAGCCCGGGACAGAGATGCCGGGGGGGTCAGGGGTTGTTGGAGCCTCTGCACAACTTCTGCCCCCCCTGTGAGCTCTGAAGGATGGGAAAGCGTTTTGGAAATTCCTCCATCACAGAACATGGCAGTGCTGATTAACGGGGATGGCAGTCACTAACTCAGCATTTATTCTGTTTTGTTTAGAGCTCTGTGCTTCCTTCCTTCCTTCCTGTCCAGCTTCTACCTCATCTTATCCTGCAAAAAAAAACCAAAAAAAACCCAACCCAACTCTTCTGTTTTGATTACAATGTGTGGCCTGTGGTTATTGATAAATAAACTTTATGTTCTCGGCATGCTCACATATCAAACTGTAGTTGTTTATGTCCAAGTGCTTGTTGTATTTATTGTATCCTGGATGATGAACCTCAGGCTCTATTGACGTGTTGCCTGTAGCAGTATCTTTGTGTGTAGTAATTTCCTGGTGGGACAGTTCATATTTATGCAAAAAAGCAAATTCTCACCTGGGATAAGGGATAAATTTTTATCCCTTCTTATTATTTTTTGTTGAGACTGGTCTCAATAAACTTGTAATGCATAAACCTCTCTCACTCCTTGGACTGTGCTCCTTCCTTGCCAGAAAGAAAGACTCTGACCCTTAAATGCACAAATTTAGTAGAAATTCAACCTTGATGACACAATTGCTGTTTCTTTCCCGCTGGCTCCTGTCCTTGTATTCCCAGGCTGAGTTCACAGGACTGTGAGAACTTTTGCTCGCAGGGACACTAAAGTTCTAAGTTTGGTGACAATGTCTGGAAGTGCAGCTGACTGGAAGAAGGGAAAGTATGAGGGGAGGGACCTCAGAGCTCATTCTTTGCCTTTCTCTGGCTGTCAGCTCCCTGCTCTTCCCTGAGATAAGATACTCGGCTGGATGGAGTTGGCGTGACCCAGCAGAGCCATTTCTGTGTCCCAGAATGTCCCTGGGAGTGGCAGTATTGCTCTGTGGTGGTCCTGTGCTCCTGGTGAAGGGGGGATCTGTGATCCACGGGGGTAAATCTTCGTGGGCCAGAAGGTGTTTCTGAGGGAAAATCTGTGTGTTCCCTGGAACAGCAGCTCATTCATTCCAGCAGGGATGCTCCAGCTCTTGGCCTCCCTGGCCTTGGTGCTGTGATGGTAAAAGCAAATCTGTAAATGTGCCTTGGCTTCTCCTGGCGTTGGTTTTCCCCTTGTGCCCTCCCCCAGCTGCTCCATCCCATCCCGTCCCATTCCCAATGGAATTACCCAATGGAGCAGCCCTCCAGCAGCTGATTAGGCCAGAGGTTCCACCCAGAGGGCTCCTGGGCACGGATCTGCCAGTGACCAGCACCGACCCCTTGGTGCTTCCCAAAGCTCTGGGCTGAGCCCTTCCTTCCTGCAGAAGGGTGCCAGGGGCAGGGAAAGGGCTTCCCTGTTATCCTGGGAAGGGAAACTGTTGGGGGAAAGCACAGCAAGTAAACTGTGGGGTGAGCAGAGAGGGTGAAGCTTCAGTGCAGTAAAAAGTGTCTCATTAATTCCCCGGTTCCCAGTCCTGCTGCGCCATGGCAGACACTCTGTGTGAGGGGCAGCTCTGTGCTTTTCCCTGGAATTTCCTCTCACAGGCTCAGCTTTGTAAACTCCAGCAAATGAAAGCCAAAGGGTGATGTGTCCCCGTGTTGTTGCTGTGGAAGCTGGGGCAGAAGGAGGGGATGTGGCTGTGCCATTCCCACACAGAAGGGCTGTGGCAGGACACGGGGTTGGTCTTGGCAGGCACAAAATTGGCTTTCTGTGTTTGTAGTAGGAGTAACGTGATTAATTTGTCCTCTGGCTCTCGGAGCTTTTGAGGAAGGTATTAAAGGCTGGAGTAGAGGAAAACTCTTGGAAAATGATTTCCGTAGCCAGTCTGAGTCTCTCGTTTGCACCTGGAGATAAATTTGCTGTGCTTCCCAAGAGGATTTCCTTAGAGAATCTGATCTTTATGGCTTGTTTTGCCAAAGCCAGGAATCACTGTTGTTTCCAGCTTCTCTAGATGGATTGAAAGCAATCCTGGTGGGGCGTTGTTGTTGATGTGTTAGGCAGCAACACACAGCAAATGTAATTTTACCTATTTATATTTTGGCATAGCTGGAATTTTTCCAGATGACCTGAAACTTTTGCATGGAAATAACTGAAAAGTAGTTTAAAAGGAGTCAATCCCTGTAAAACTGAGGACCAGACCGTGAGGCTCTGGAGGAAAGGAGAGATTCTGCTTGTCTGACTGGGGAATGTGGTCAAAGAGAACTTTGATGTTATTCACATACTTTCTTTTCCTGGTGTCCAGCTGCACTGACAGGTTGTTTCCAGCTGCACTGACAGGTTGTTTCTGTCTCCCCCTGTTTCCTCAGGCCCAGCATGTCTGGTTTGCACCTTGTCAAGCAAGGCAGGGACAGGAAGAAGGTGGATGTGCAGCGAGATTTCACCGTGGCTTCTCCAGCAGAATTTGTTACTCGTTTTGGAGGGAATAAAGTTATTGAGAAGGTAACGCCCTGACCTTTTTTAACACATTACAGCTCCTCTCTGGAGCCCTGGCTTGTCTCTCTCTCTAAGGCTGTGCGTTGCAGGTATCAAATTGCTAATATTTCTGAGCTTGGAAGTTGTGCTTCCACCTGGAATCATTGTGTTTCCTTTTTCTATGTGATAAACAAACATCTCATTATTTCATTTCTATGTGATAAACAAACATTTCTCATTACAGCTTAATCTAATAAGAAAAAAAAAGTGAGCGAGCCAGAGCACTTCTGCAGAAGGATTTCTAGTAGATAAAACAAAATCCAGTCTAGATTTCTACACTGGAAAAACACTAAGAAATGTATTTAAAAATGCATAATAATTTGATTTGAGTCCTTCTGCTCCTGAATCCAGCCAAGGCGTAACACATTAAAATTTTATGGTGAAACAAGAGCCGCTCACTGACTTGACAGATGGGCCACGAGCTGGATGCTGGCTGAGGAAACTGCACAGCCCAAAACTGGGCAAAAAGAGTCTGTGGGGTTGGGGTTGGGGGGAGAAAAACTTCTTTCAGGATTATTGTTTTGTGCTGTTTAGACTCTATTTCATCCCAGCTTCTAATGCACCCAGGTCCTGATAGCGAACAACGGCATTGCAGCGGTGAAGTGCATGAGGTCCATCCGGCGCTGGTCCTACGAGATGTTCAGGAATGAGAGGGCCATCAGGTTCGTGGTCATGGTCACTCCTGAGGACCTGAAGGCCAATGCAGGTGAGCTGGGGAAAGGTCACAGCCTTCTCCTTGCACAGCCCTGGGGTTGTAAAGGGTGGCATGTCCAGCTGATGTTCTGGAGCAGGTCAGTGCTTCTGAGAGGGTCAGCCCTGCGAGGAGCAGCTGAGGGAGCTGGGAGGGCTCAGCCTGGGGAAAGGGAGGATTTTAGAGCAGAATTTTTAGCCCTGTTGTTGGATTTGCAGCCTGAGTGGCTCCTCCTCTGTTGTTTGCAGAGTACATTAAAATGGCAGATCACTACGTGCCCGTGCCAGGAGGACCCAACAACAACAACTATGCAAACGTGGAGCTCATCCTCGATATTGCCAAGAGGATTCCAGTGCAGGCGAGAAAAGTGTCACACACACTACTGAGCAGTCTCCTCTCCTTCCACAAGGAGTTGTGCCTGGGGAGCAAGGCAGGGCGAAGGAACTGCAGTTCCAAACCAAATTAGCACCCAAAGGCAACGCGTGTGACAGTGCAGTGGCTGTCCCAGGAGGAATATCTGCAGGACAGGGAGGTTCCCTTGCACTTCCCTGCACCCAGCTCCTCCTCAGCAGGGTGCTGCAGCAGCCTGCTTGCACTTGTCTGCAAGGTGCAAGTCATGCTTTAAATTCAGCACACCCCTGCAGCTCAGAGGCTGCTCTGGCTCCTGGGTGTTCTGTTTTCCACGAGGAAGAGAAAGGCTTGGAGTGTTTGCGTGTGTCTGTTCCTGCTCACTTGCTTGTTTTACTCAAACAAAGAGCAAATTGTTTCTTTTCTCCTGCAGGCTGTGTGGGCTGGCTGGGGCCACGCATCAGAGAACCCCAAACTGCCAGAACTTCTCCACAAGAACGGGATTGCCTTCATGGGTGAGGAGATGGGCTGCCCATCTGATGTCTAGGCCTTGTCTGGAGGTGGGGGTGTTCAGGGAGATAGAAAATCCTGGGTCCAGGAAAGAACCATGAGGAATGGTCTGCAGTGCAAGATGGATGATCTGTTCTTTACAGTAGTTCTCCAAAATAGCCTTTAATGTTGAGATAAAACAATCAGGAAAGATTCCTGTTAAACCAGATTGTCCCTGTTCCCATTTTAAGGTGGGTTCAGTTTTATGGGAAGAGTGGGGTTTCTCCTAAATCAGAATTTCCCCAGTGTCTGATACCCCTTGTGCCTCTCTCATGCGCTGTCTTTGCTCTTTGCAGGTCCTCCCAGCCAAGCCATGTGGGCCTTAGGAGATAAAATTGCCTCTTCCATCGTGGCTCAGACTGCTGGCATTCCTACTCTTCCTTGGAGTGGCAGTGGTAAGAAGGAAATTGTCCCGTGTTTATCCAGATCATCCTGATCTTTTTTTTCCTTCAACATGTCAGGTTTTTAAGAAGCTCCATGCTCAGAAGTGTGTTCCAGGAGGTGTTCCATCTGCTCAGGGTTTCCCATTTGTGCTGTTTGCCCAGCACACCAGTGAGGTGCCTTGGAAGCAGTGACATTAGGGATGGAATGAGCCTGGAGGTGGTGGGAGAAGCTGGCAGCGTGCAGAGGAGGACAGGGAGGAGGGACTGGGAGGAGAAGGGAGGAAACATGGAAGAGGTTGTTTCCTAGAGAGCAGCTGATGCTCACAGACCCACCTGGTACACCCAGGGCTTGGAGACGCCTGGTCCAATGGAAGGGAGAGAAACTTTCACAGTTTCTGGAAGTCTTCTCACCTTTCCTGTTTCCCACAGAAGGTGTCCCTGCCATGGCAGGGGGTTGGAACAAGATGATCTCTAAAGTCCTTTCCAACCCAAACCATCCCATGATTCTGTGTCATTTTGGAACCCATACCCTGCTTCCATGGACGTTCCTCTGCAGTTTCAAACCACTGTAAATAACAGCCTGCTCCTCACAGATAAATGGAGGAGGATACAATGGACTGGATAAAAATACTTTCTCCCCAGAGATCGGGAACGTCCGTTTCCATTCCGAGGGCTCCCAGGCTGGTTCCTCAGGCTGCCGTGACTGTTCCTTGCGTCACCCACCTCCCACAGGTGGCCCCTCACAGCCTGGCAGGCACAGGGAGCTCACAGGGTGCTGTTTGTGTTCCAGGCCTTCGGGTGGACTGGCAGGAGAACGACCTGCAGAAGCGCATCCTGAGCGTCCCGCAGGAGCTCTACGAGAAGGGCTACGTCAAGGACGCCGACGACGGGCTGCGGGTGGGTCTGGGGGGCTCTGGGGGCTCAGGGGGCTGGGGCTGAGTTGTCCTCCTCATGGCAGCACAAACTGCAGCCCCACAGCTGCCTCTTGCCAACTGGGAGGTGATCGTTCCCGTGTCTTTTTGGCCTGCAGAATTAGGTGGGGATCAGCAGCAAAATACAGGACGAAGGTTGTGTTGCATTAAAAGCTGTCACCTAGGTTTTGTTTAGTGCTGGAGGAAGGTGTTTTTAGCCTCACACTTCATCTTTTGAGTTTCTCCTTGGGGGAGTTTTTTAGAATAAGGAATATTCCTGGCACAATACAGGATTTGGAGTTTTCCTTTGTGAAGAGCAGGGGTAGGGATGTGATTTTTCCATGTCACCCAGATTAATGGTTTTCTGTATTATACAAAAGCTTTTCTTGTGAGTTTGTAGATTCTGTGGCGTGGAAGCACTGACAAGAGATTTTGTGGTCACTTGGGGAGGTCAGGAGTTCTCTGTAATCACAAAATCCCTGCTGATTTTTCCAGCTACAGGCAATCTCTCCAATGGGATATTTGGTTCCTACCCCATTGGTTGCTGAATAGTCAGATCTGGAAGCTTGGACGTGAATCAGCAGGGACATAATGATCTTTTCACTGGGTTCTGCTGCCTCTTTGTACTTACCCCGTTGTTCTGCCCATCTTGCCAGGCTGCTGAGGAGGTTGGCTACCCTGTCATGATCAAGGCTTCTGAAGGAGGAGGAGGAAAAGGAATCAGGAAAGTGAACAATGCAGATGACTTCCCCAATCTGTTCAGACAGGTGACTTGTCCCTCTGATCTATCCAGGCTGGGTGTCTGTGAGACCTCAGCACTGACCGCCCATCTCACACCAGGTGCTCTGCCTGTCCATTCTGTCCCTGCTGTAGGTTCAAACTGAAGTCCCAGGCTCTCCCATCTTTGGGCTGAGGCTGGCCAGGCAGCCCAGGCACCTGGAGGTGCAGATCCTGGCAGACCAGTACGGCAACGCCATCTCCCTCTTCGGCCGCGACTGCTCCGTGCAGCGCCGGCACCAGAAGATCATCGAGGAAGCTCCAGCCTCTATTGCAACCTCAGCAGTGTTTGAGCACATGGAGCAGGTGAGAGCGTGGCTCTGCAGCTCCCCCCTGCCCTGGCCAGGCTCCAGGAACAGGCAGGGCTTTGTGTTTTCATTTTACGTCACCCAGAGTTTTGCGTTGTTGGGTGTTTTCATGGAGCAATAGGGGGTGGTGTGTCTCGAGCTGCTTAGTGTGGGCAGCCACTCCACATTTCCACACTAAATCTCACCAACAGCTCCTTTCAAAGATAGGAGAGGGGAGGGAAGTGCGTTTTAAACGTGTGTTACCGTATTAAAAGCAAGTTTCGGGAGTTGCAGGAATTGCCTCACGTTGAGAGTAGCAAATACTTGCTTCAAACTCTGCCTTCTGTAAACTGTAGATGGAATAAGTTGGAAATCAAAATTCCTGTGCCACAGGCTTGTCTCTGGGCACGCCTTGGGCCTGTTACAAGTTTTGGGGTGTTTCAGAACGCCGGAAAAAAACTAAAGTGGGTGTGGTGGATGAGCAGAGACAGCAGGGGTAACTGGCAATGCAATATTCTTTTTTTTCCTGTGTCCCAGTGTGCAGTGAAGCTGGCCAAAATGGTGGGATACGTGAGTGCAGGCACTGTGGAGTACCTGTACAGCCAGGACGGCAGCTTCTACTTCCTGGAGCTGAACCCCCGGCTGCAGGTGGAGCATCCCTGCACCGAGATGGTGGCAGATGTCAACCTGCCAGCAGCACAGCTCCAGGTGAGCACAGAACGTGGAGTTTCTCAGCTTTCAGCGGGTTCAGGGGTTGTTTGGAGCTCCCCCAAGCCACGGGGGGGTCCCTCAGAGATCCTGCAGAGAGCAGTTGTTGGTGTGCTGTGGCTTTTCAGTCCCCTGTGTGTCCCCCCAAACTCCTGAGCCCCAACTTTCCACAGTCCCCTCACACCTCATTAAGGCTCTGTATGATTTTTCTACTTCTTTTTTGGACTCTATCTATAAAAAATACCCCACTAATGAACAGGGCAAGTGGGATTTTGCTCCATAAGGATGCAGCCAGCAGCTGCTGCTCTCCCCACAGTTTATAATTGCAAAATTCCACCGTTTCCTATAACCAATTAGGGCCCTTCTGTCTCACTGGGACCTCAGTATATTTTTAACAGCCCTAATGCATGCCCATCCTCAGCTGACCTGGCACTGCCAGCTTTCCCTGGAGCCTTTTAATCAGTCAATGGAAAATACTGGCTGAAGGGCTTAGGGTGGATATTACACTGAGCTGACTTGTCCTGGGAACTGTGAATGTTTGACTCTGCGAGGAGAGAAGCTCAGTGCTGGGGTTTTTTTTTTTTATCATTATTATTTTTTCTCCTTAGATCGCCATGGGTGTCCCCCTGCACAGGATCAAGGATATCAGGGTGATGTATGGGGTTTCTCCCTGGGGAGACACGACCATTGATTTTGAGAACTCAGCCCACGTCCCCAGCCCCCGTGGCCACGTCATCGCCGCCCGCATCACCAGCGAGAATCCTGACGAGGTGAGAGCTCAGCTTCTGTGCCTGGTGCTCACTGTGGGCTCTGCAGGGCCAGCCCCTGCTGCTGCTGCTGGAAATGCTGGCAGCAAATTCAACAGATTCTTCCCTTACCTCACTTAGACTCTGGTTAGACACAGCCTGGACTTGTTTTACCACGTTGCAGCACGAAGAGGTGTTCTCAGAGCCTTCAGAACCCTAATTCTGCATTATTCACCCTTTCTTTGGGGCCTAGAGCAGTGTCTGTGTGTCTTTGCAGGGGTTCAAGCCCAGCTCTGGCACGGTTCAGGAGCTGAATTTCCGCAGCAATAAGAATGTCTGGGGCTATTTCAGCGTGGCTGCTGCAGGAGGGCTCCACGAGTTTGCTGATTCCCAGTTTGGTCACTGCTTCTCCTGGGGAGAGAACCGTGAGGAAGCCATCTCGTAAGTCAGGAATGGGGGAGAGCCTTGGGAATGGCTCGGGCTTGTCCTCTGTGATCCAAAGTGCCACAGGAAAACAAGGCTCCTCGCTTCTAGGAGTTTCCAGAGAAGTTTCCTTGTCTTTGTCTTGTTTTCCATTTCGTGGTCAGGCTTCTCGTCCTGTCTTGCTTTGCAATTCCACTGTGTTGCACCTACATTTCTACACTTTTTGCTTAGTTTTCTTTCTTTTTCTTCCTTTCTCTTTCACCCCTGCCTTGTATAGCTGCTGCTGGGCTATGGCGCAGCTACCACAGTGTGAAAGTCTCTCTTTAAAGCATCCAGGTGAAGGCTTCTAACAGGAACTAACCTGATTTACCAATGCTTCAGCATGGTTTGTGAACCATGGAGTGTCCTCTGTGGTGTGGGAATTTAAAGCACCTGGTCCTAAGGCAGACCTGTCTGACCTGTCATCCACATTTTTCATCCAGAGCCTTTCCCCAGTTCCACTCTGGGGGTGGACACCATGTCTGTCTGTCTGTTGTACCCCCCTGACATGTGCCAGGGCCCTGGGTGATGATAACAGGGGGAACTCCTGATGCCACTGAGCTGCTCTTCACACCAGCAGCGGGGAAATCCATCTTCCCCCATTCCCAAACATTCCCACAGGGTCCTGCTCTGGTGCCTGCGCTCTTCTGCTCTGACCTTTCCTGTCTGGAGCTGCCAGCTTGTGATGGGATAGCTAACAGGGCTTCTTTCCCCCTTTCAGAAACATGGTGGTGGCTCTGAAGGAGCTGTCCATCCGAGGGGACTTCAGGACCACTGTGGAATACCTGATCAAGCTGCTGGAGACGGAGAGCTTCCAGCAGAACCGCATCGACACGGGCTGGCTGGACCGGCTCATCGCCGAGAAAGTGCAGGTGCAGCTGCTTCCCCTTGCAGGGACACACGTGGCAGGGAGCAGGGGAGGGGGTGGCTGCCTGCTGCTGCTGCTGCTGCAGAAGGGTTTAGGAGTGCTGAATGTCCATTTAATGAATAAACATTTTGGGTGGCGTCACTTCCCTACGTATATCGAAATCCTAGGTCGTCCCTGTTGGGGGGAAGTTGGTCTTAAAGTTGTCCAGAAAAGCATTTGGGGCCAGTGTTATGTTTGGAATCTGGGGCTGATGACTGTGGAGATGTTGTTGGGACCTCGAGATTTGATCCAGGCAGAAGGAAATGGAGTTTTAAGGAGTTACAGGAATAATGGCTTCTGTGTAGAGTTCACGTGGCTGCTGCACTGACTTGATTTTAAAGAGAGATGGCCATGAACCAAAAACAGAGCTGAGGCTGCTGATTCTCCTGGCTGGGTGTTCAGAGTGGGCTGAGGCTGGAGGAGGTGTGACTGTGTCTGTCCCCTTTTTTAGGCTGAGAGGCCTGACACCATGCTGGGGGTGGTGTGTGGGGCTCTGCACGTGGCTGACGTCAGCTTCCGAAACAGCGTCTCCAACTTCCTGCACTCCCTGGAAAGGTAAAAGTTCAAGCTGCTCTCTAGTAATTACTCCTGGTGTACCAGTTATGTTCAGGTCCAGTGCAGGAATGCTCAGGGCTTGTTATCTGCTGACTGTTCCCTGGCCCCAGGGAGCCCTTTATCTACTGAGAAAACTGGCAGGTATCTGCATCTCCTCGAAGTATCCCCTGCTGTCTGCATAGATTGCTTTGGTTTCTAGCTGGAGCTCCAGGAAATGGCTCAGAAACACGGAGTTCTTTCTCTGTGTGCTGCTAGGGCAGCATTAGGGAGCCTTGAATCACCCAGGAGTGAATGGAAAGGAGGGCAGAGCTGGCCTGTGTGGCTGGAGGGACTTTATTTGACTTGGTCCAACTGATCCGTGTCTCTCCTAAGAAAAGACTCTATAAAAACCCACTCCCATCTCTCTGCCGGTGTTTCCTAAAGCCTTGCACGCATCTCTGAAGCTCTGTGGACCCTTGGCAGTCATTTGGTGTCTTGTGGAAGATGAGTTTTTTGTTTTTGTGCCTCCCTTTCCAGGGGCCAGGTCCTCCCTGCTCACACCCTGCTCAACACGGTGGACGTGGAGCTCATCTACGAGGGACGGAAATACGTGCTGAAGGTACAGTGTGGGACCCCCCTCCTGCCTCTGAGCTGGGCATGGCTGTGTGTGCTGCTCCGGCCTCATCTCTGCACAGGTCTCCACAGGGGATTCTGGCTGAGCTGGGTTTGTTTTCTCTGCTTTAGTGGGTGAAGAAATGAGCACGGCCTCCCTTAGGATAACACCCCTCACGTCGCTCCATTGCAGTGTCTCTGTAAACATTTCAGCCTCTTGCTCTGAGGAGGGTGAAAATTACATTGTTGCAGGCAAAGATTACTACAGCTTGACCAAAGCTTCCAGCTGATTTTTCTGAATACCTAGGTCTGCTCTGCTGGGGTTTTGACACAACCAACGTGACGGAATTTGCGGCAGTTTTTCCCCCGTGGTGTTGCTTTTTTTGCTGCGTGCAAAACCCCGTGTTGCAAAACAAAACATTGGAAAGTTAGGAAATGTTAGACTTAAGGTTGCCTGTGCAATCTTCGTTAGCTTCCTTGGGCAGATTTGTGGTGGTGGAGTTTTTAATGACAAGGCCACGGGCTGGTTTTTGCAGTGGTGAGGATTCTGCACCTCTGCGCCTGCCTGGGTTTATCTTTGGTGAGGAATAGAGGCATTGAGGAACAGCTGAAGAGTTCTGTAAAGGACTTACCCAGCTTCAAAATGGAGCTCTGAGGTGGAGGCTGGGATAGGATTCCTTTCTCCAGGGATCTCCGAGGATCCCTTGTTGCTTTCCCTGTGAGACAATCTCTCTTTTTTCTCCCCAAGTGATCTCCTCCATTGTGCAGTTTTAGTACACGACTGTGACTTTTAAGTAGATGAGGGTGAGAAAATGGTCTGTGGTTGCACAATCAAACCTCAGCCATTGGTGTAAAAGTGTGAGAGGATTAAATCAACAATCCTGGACAGCGCTGGTTCTGGTGTCTCTTGACTGCTGTGTCACAGAATCCCAGACTGGGTTGGGTTGGCCCTTGTAAAACGTCTCTCTCCCTCTTTCTTGTGGGCTCCCTTCAGGCACTGGAAGACCACAATTAAATCACCCCTGAACTTCTCTTCTCCAGGTTGAACAATCCAAATTCTCTCAGCCTTTCCTCACAGGAGAGGTGCACCATCCCTCTGATCAGCTTGGCTGCTTGCCTTTGTGACCCCAATTTTTTTTTCCGTGACAACGAACACCTCCGTTCCTCTTCATTAATCCCCACTACTGCAGCACTTGGAAAACTCCGTGCTGTGGCAGCCAAGGCACTCAAAGCTGTGTCCAATTCACTGGGTAACTCCCATTCTTGTGGGTTTGCAGGTGACCAGGCAGTCCCCCAATTCCTACGTGGTCATCATGAACAGCTCCTGTGTGGAAGTGGATGTGCATCGCCTGAGCGACGGGGGGCTGCTCCTCTCCTACGATGGCAGCAGCTACACCACCTACATGAAAGAAGAAGTGGACAGGTAGCAGCCTGTGCAGCTTCATGTTCAGCATTTACACAGCCAGAACGAGGTGTATTTGTAGCTTCAGGCTTGCCAAAAAGATCAGCTGGGAGTGGGATTCTCTCCTGGAAAGGGTTTGCTAGGTGGACTGTGGGTGAGTTTTAAGGCAGAAGAGAACTTGGCTGCTGTTAGAAGAAGGATCCAGCTGTGTACTACGTCCATATTCCTCTGCTTGGTCCTTAAAAGTGACTTTTGGGATTGTAAAAACCAAAAAAACAGAACGTGGAAGTTTTTAAAATTCTTGGAATTCCGCGGCTGCTTTAGAAGTAAAGAGAAGCTCTACTGTTTCAGTGCATCCCCTCCAAATTCCCTGCAAGGATCGTAGCAGTAAGGGCAGCAAAGGGCATCCCCAGGTCTGGAATGTGAACTCTGCCCCCTCTGCTGTGTTATCTTCCGGGAAAAGTAATGGATCTGCTCAGGAGGACAAAGGATTTGGGGAACCTTCTGGGTTTGAATCTCCACCTCTCAGTTGGTTGAGGTGTTTTCCCATCTTGTTTCGAAGTAGAATGGGGAAGGGAGACTGGATTTTCCCTTTCCCCTGCCTTCCCCAAGGAGTTCTGTCGTTGATCTGTCCTGTTGCTCCCTAGGTATCGCATCACCATTGGGAACAAGACGTGTGTGTTTGAGAAGGAGAACGATCCCTCCATCCTGCGCTCGCCCTCCGCTGGGAAGCTGATCCAGTATGTGGTGGAGGATGGGGGACACGTGTTTGCAGGCCAGTGCTTTGCAGAAATTGAGGTAAAAGTCTCAGAGGGCTGCTTTGGCTGCCCAGGAAAAAGCTCAAGGGGGAGGGATGTTGGATGTTTTGGGACTGGGAGTTGAGCGTGAGGGGTAATTCACAGTGTTTCATTTACAAGTTTTAACCTGAACTACAGCAGGAATCATCAGTGAGAGTGATGGGGTGGGGAAGGAATTACTTAACAGCTGGAATTTGAGTTTTAATGACTGTACACCAAGTGATGAGCAAAACTTCTCAGCAGTGAGACCATGGTTATCACCTTCCTGAGATTCCAAGGGGAGGTGGGATCCACGTGTTACCCAGCTGTGCTGAAGAAGGCCTTCCCCTGGTAGTACTGACACAGAGTCAGGATGAAGCAACAAACTTCATCCTGGCTAGCTGCTCATTTATCAGGTCAATCCCATGAGTTAATAAGTGTCACTCCTCCCTTCTCCCTGAGAAGTTACTTAACTCTTACAGAGGAGGAGGATGAGCAATTTCTGCATCACGGTGAGGAAAGCACAGGGGGTTGTGTAGGAGTGTGTGGCTCAAAACAGATTTGAGGGAGGGGAAGGTGTGTGATAACAGAGGGGCAATTAAACCAGTTGGGGACAATGTGTAGGAGAAAAAATATCAAGACACAGATCCTGCTGTTGTATGTAAGTGCTTTTGCACTGCAACAGGTCATGGCTAAGGAGGCACCACCCACACAATCCCTGTGGCTCACAGTGGTGTGGAGCAGAGCAAGGGTAAAACCAGACTGGCTCCCCCATACCCAGCCCCTCTGCTCCAAAGGCAGCAGCTCTTGATCCAAGGAAGCATTTCTGTCTGGGAAGAGCTGTCTGAGAGCTCTAGGAAGCCATGCTGGTTCCCTCTGCTTGAAGTGAAGGTGTGGCTGTAGCCTTTGAGAGCAGCCTTTGGAATGCAGCAGAAAAATTGTCTGCTTTGTTCATTGTGCTGAGTGTGGGACCTTCCTGAGTCACCTGTTGGTTCAGGGAGTGTGAGCAGTGACATTCCTGAAGTTCCTGCTGAACTATTTTCTGGCCAGTTGTTTTGTTCTCCCATTCACTTTAGTTGTCTGGGCTTTGTTCCCAACATCTGTGCTTGGAAGTTTTGGGAACACCTGAATACCAGAGGTGCTCATGCAGGTCTGTCTGTGTTGGGACGCTGCCTGCTGGCTCCCTAAACTAGAACCATTTTGGGGCACATAGAGCTGAGTGTGTAACCCGTTTTCCTTGCTACAGGTGATGAAAATGGTGATGACGATAACAGCAGGAGAATCTGGCTGCATCCACTATGTCAAACGGCCAGGGGCAGTCCTGGATCCAGGCTGTGTGATTGCCAAGCTCCAGCTGGACGATCCCAGCAGGGTTCAGCAGGTGAGGAGGTGCAGAAGGCACAGGTCCTGTGGGGTTTTAATGCAGGAGGGATGTTGAGAGTTTCCTCACAGGAACCAGTTCCCAGTGAGCAGTTCCCCGTTTGTGCGTTGTACTGGCATTGTCACTTCACCGTTTATTTGTCTCAGATGAAGATGGGGACTGAGATTTTTCTCTCTCTCTGTGATTCAGGCTAAACTTACCTGCTGCTCTCTGCTTTAGCTCAGTGCTGCTGTGGGGATGTGTCTCTCAACCAAGTGCATTTCCCACTCTGGGAATCCTTGCAGGTTAAACCTTGGCTCCGTTTGGGGGTAGCTGGCTGTTCCCCCTGGCTGCTGCCCCACAGGAGGCTCAGTGGGGCTGTTCCTTGTTGCAGGCTGAGCTGCACACGGGCACCCTGCCCCAGATCCAGAGCACGGCGCTGCGGGGCGAGAAGCTCCACCGCATCTTCCACTACGTCCTGGACAACCTGGTCAACGTGATGAACGGCTACTGCCTGCCAGAGCCCTTCTTCAGCAGCAAGGTACTGGGGGCCTCTTCTGCCAGAGCCAAAACACAACGTTCTTGCAGCTCAGGGAAGGGTTGGGCAGTTCTTCTGCCACGGGGCAGCACCCATGAGATGGGAGGTTGGACATCACCCGTCTCCTTTTTCCACTTCTTGTTGTTTATTCTCTCCTTCACTCTTCCCTTCACACTGCCTTGTCTGTCTCCAGGTGAAGGGCTGGGTTGAGAGGTTGATGAAGACCCTGAGGGATCCATCTTTGCCCCTGCTGGAGCTTCAGGACATCATGACCAGTGTTTCTGGACGGATACCACCCAACGTAGAGAAGTCCATCAAGAAGGAGATGGCCCAGTACGCCAGCAACATCACCTCGGTCCTCTGCCAGTTTCCCAGCCAGCAGGTGACCAACCACGCCTCATGGAGGGAATAAAAATCGGTTTGTGGTGGGGCAAAAAGAGGGAGAAAGTTCCTTTAAATGACGTGGAGGTTAATTGAACCTGAAGGTGTGTTTGAACGTGGGGTCCCCATGATGAAACCTCCTTGTCTCTGTCACTTCAAGGCTTGTCCCTACCCGTGCTGAAGGGTACGTGTTCCCTGCTCAGTGTGGCTTTAACCAGGCACTTCGGGGACACTTTAATCCTACCAGTGGCCCTGTGGGCATTTATTTGCTTTTTGCATGGTACATGTGCTGCAGTGCAATTTGTGGTGCCAGTGTAAGCTCAAAAAAAGAATGATTGCAGCCAAGGGAGGGTAAGGAGATGCTGGAAGCTGATTTCTCCACTGCATGATACAGTGATTTCTGTATCACTGCCACGTCTTGCATTTCCTTTGCTAGAGTCTGCTGGGGCTCTGGTGTGTGGCTGGCTGTCCAGCCCATCGAGGGCTTTTCCCTGTGCTTTTTTTTCCACATTTTGGGTTTTTTTTCCCCCTTTCAGATCGCCAACATCCTGGACAGCCACGCGGCCACCCTGAACCGCAAGTCGGAGCGCGAGGTTTTCTTCATGAACACCCAGAGCATCGTGCAGCTGGTGCAGAGGTGAGCCTTCCCCAGGGGAAGCTGCCCCCAGCAGGGGTGGCAGGGCTTGCTCTGCGTGCCTCCAGCCTCGCTCAGGGCCGGGTTTGGTGTCTGTGCCCCTGCAGGTACCGCAGTGGCATCCGGGGCCACATGAAGGCCGTGGTGATGGATCTGCTCCGGCAGTACCTCAAGGTGGAGACTCAGTTCCAGCACGGTGAGTTCCTGGGCACACCAGGGATTTGATTTGTTAAAGAGCTGTGTTTGGTCCTGGAAAAGTCCATGTGGGCCCTTTGGAGGAGGTTTGCACTCACTTTGTGCTCAGGGTAAGGTGCACAGCCTTGTTTTTAAGGGCCTGCAGTCAGATCCTGGGTTCTGCAGAGGAGATTCTGTCCCCAAAGCTCTGCTGAAGCTGGGAGGTGAAATCAATGCCTTGCACTGCTGTATCCAGGCACAAGATGGCAATGAAGCCCTGGCTAATTCCAGGGCTCTGGCTCTTACAGGTAGTTCAGATTCCTCTCTTCTTTTGTCCTGCTCCATTACCTGCCCCAGCCTAATGGTACTGCAGATTCATTTCCACTTCAATTTGCTGGCAGCAGAGGATGGTGCAAGGCTTTCTGCTGTTATTTCATTTTGGTTGTCATTTGAATGAAAGTCTGAGCTCCCTATTCCTCTGTCAGTATTGCTCACAAAGGAGGCATTTGGTGTTGGAGCTGTTTAATAAGAGTGGGATGTTAGAATTAAAGTTTGCAGTAGGTGATGGTGGGAATGATTCCTTCCCAAATTGATTGTGTGGGCCACAGAGAAACACAGAATGGTCTGGGTTGGAAGGGAGTTTAAAGCAAATCTCATTCCACTATTCCACACCTTCCACTATCCCAGGTGGCTCCAAGCCCTGTCCAGCCTGGCCTTGGACACTTCCAGGGATCCAGAGGCAGCCACAGCTTCTCTGGGCACCCTGTGCCAGGCCTTCCCCACCCTCATGGGGAGGAATTTTTTTTAATACCCAACCTAACCCTGCTCCTGTCAGTGTGAAGCCATTCCCCCTTGTCCTGTCACTCCATCCCTTGTGAATAGTCTCTCTCCATCTTCCTTGTCGGCTCCCTTCAGCCCAAGGAGATTCTCAAAAAATAATAGTAGAAAAACAAAGACACATCTATCTGGTAACTTGGAATCCTTGCCACAGAGGTGTGAAGGCTGGAACAGAAACGTGCATTTCTGCCTGCAGGTCACTATGACAAGTGTGTCTTCACCCTTCGTGAGGAGAACAAGAGTGACATGAACGCGGTGCTGAACTACATCTTCTCCCATGCCCAGGTCACCAAGAAGAACCTGCTGGTTACAATGCTCATTGTAAGTGTCTTCTGCCTTCCCTCCTTCCCTCCTTCACCTTTTATTTTACAAGCATAATGTGGCCTCTTACCGCCAAAAAACACATCCAAAGTAGCCGTCCCCCAAATAACTCTCCAAAGCAAAAAAAAAAAAAAGTGTCATAATTTTCCTACACCGAGGCTGAGTTTCTTAAATTCTCATTTGTAAGATGCGAGGATCCTGGTGTTCTTTCTTCCTGGCCCTCCTTTTTTCCCCTTTCCTTTTTCCCCCCTTTTCCCTTCTTTGGTGTGTGGTGTGATTGTAAGTAACGCTTGCCTTAAGAATCTCATTATTTGAACACGGAGCCATATTTCCTCTGAGAATTCTGGAGTAGCTTTGAGCCGGGGCTGTTCATTTCTCAAGTAATCACGCTGGCGTGATGGAGAGAGAAAATGGCAGCTGTTCACAGCTCAGGCCTTCAATTTTCTTCAGAGTCCAGTCACTCAAGTGTGTAATTACACGGGGGTGCCGGCGAGGCGTTAGCCCTTGTCAGGGAGCTGGGCTGAGGCTTTGCTGCTGCCTTTGCCAATCAGTGCAGGCACAGCCAGAGCCTGGCTTTGGGCTCTTGTTGTCATCCTGATTATTCCTTGCTAAAATGGGACTGGAACTTTGGGGCTGCTCTGTCGCCTCGCTGGCTCTGGGTGCTGGCCCGTGTGAGGGGCATGTGGGGAGACCTCAGGGAGCCTCCCTTGTCCCTCTCCTCTTCGGTCACTCTTCCCACCACTGCTGCCAGCTAGTTCTGCTCGAGTAAAGGCCAACATCCCAGGTTGCCAGAACCTGAAACTGCAGGGAGACCATGGTGGAAGAGCCTCTCCTGGTTATCCTGGTGCCATCGGTGCCACCTCAGGGATTTCTGCTCTGGGGTGGGGACAGCAGCCCAGGAGGGACAGTGTGCCTGTGGTCACCCTTGGCACAGCTGGTTTGAACTGCTGGCTTTGGAGCTGACAGCTCAGGGTGTCCCTGAGCTTCCAGGCACTCCATGAACTAGGAGACCATCACTCCTCTCCCTCCCAGCTCTTTGTGTCCCCCCTCGTGGCACGTTTGGTGTCACCAGGGTGACAGCTGTGGTGTTTTATGGGTGGCCAGGCTGTGTGTGTGGGGTGAGGCCTGTGTGGCTGTTATTGATGTGTCCCAGGAATCCATCATTAGCCAGGGGCTCTGAGGATGGCTTTAGCAGTGGTGTTACGCTGCCATCACTCACCTTTTTTAGCCAGCAGGCACTGGAGGCAGGGTGGGAACTGCTCCATCCTTCATGCAGCAGTTGAAGTGTGGTGTGATTTGTTGTTGTAGGTTCGTTTTCTGTGCTTAACTTATGCACATCCTGGCCTGAGCAGGGTGGGGTGGCTGGTGGCGTGGCAGGGGCCCCTGTCCTGTTGGATTTCTGTTCCCTGGAGCAGCAACACAACAACACCCAGGAGTTTGTGTTTCAAACCCAGCAGCTCATGAATTACTCCCTGTGAGTCCCCACAGTGTCCTGGAGTGGATAAATACACAGAACTTTCTTTGGGAGCAATCACACTCGTGTTTGGTGGCCCAGGACTGGAGATTTGTGTCACCATTCCTGGAGGTGCCATCGTGCCTGAGTGGGGCTGGAGAGACAGGGATCAAGAGCAGTGTGAGGGAAAAGCTGTTGAGCCTTGGAATCTCGTGGACTAGGAGCTGTTGTGGGGCTTTTGTATTATTTGGCTTTGGTTTTGACTTTATTCTCCCTGGCAGGTTTGTCAATCCCACCTGCTGCTCTGAGGGTTTTCCCCTTATCCTTTTCTATTTCTTGGATCTTCAAGTGGCCTATTCTGGTCTGTAGGTGTTTAAGATCTCTTTAAACTTTTAGGCACCAGCTCTTTCTCGTGGCAAATCCCTGTTTCATCTCACATTTCCCTCCTATGATTAATTTATCAAGACAAGCTGTTAAGTGCTGTGTGGAAGAATCACGTTAGAGGCTCCTAGAGAGTTCCAGCTTTGGGGTGGGAGGGAAGAGGCTCACAAGAAGTGCTGAAGACTGTGGGATTATTCATGGGAATCAAAACTATTTTTGGAAGAAAGCCTTCACTGTTGGCATCTTTTTTTTTGAATGGATGAATTCAGGAGAGTTTTGGAACAGCATTAACACTGGAAGTTTATGCTCTTCGGTTTTGTTGTTTTATCCAGCCAGTTTGGACAGGAAGGTAAGCTCGTGGATTTCCTCAGATCCAGGATTCTCTGGGTAGAAGAAACATTATGGAGTCAGTCCTGCACCGTGGCAGGAAATCCAGTACATTATTCATGGGTTTAGTTAGCTTTGCTTAGCCTTGTCAGAGGAGTGACAGATCTTTTTTCTGGTGTCGGCTGAAGCTGCACAAAGCTTGGGTGGTTTGTGGAGTTGTGGAGACTTCTGAGGTTTGGGGTGTTTTTTTAAGTGGACATCAGGAGGTTCTCTGGCAGTGTGACTCTGGTCACCCTTCATGGAGGAGGTTTGCTGACGTTTACATGTTCCACAAGGTGTCTGGCTACAATTTAAGCTCTTGGAATTTTGCATTGGTGCGAGGAGAAACTTCTGGTACCGACCTGAAACTGGGTAATGGGAAAAGGTTTTCTGAGTCTCTCTGACAAGTCAGCATTTCTGATGTTTGAGTGCCAAAACATGTGCCACAAATAGGAGAATGGGAGATGCTGCCTGTCCCTTCTTTCACCTTTTATTTGTGTGGGTAAAATCGTTGAATGCTGAATATTTGTGTCCTTGTCAGCCCAGAATTCCAGGATGATCCAGGCCAGGACTCCTGGGGATGGTGTGATCCAGCCCTAAGCGTGTGTCCGTGTTCCAGGCTCAGACTCCTTTGGGGGGAGCACAGATGATGTTTTCCCTCTGTTCTAAGCATTTCCTGCTCTCTCTGTTCCCAGGACCAGCTCTGTGGCCGTGACCCCACCTTGACAGACGAGCTGATCAATATCCTGACAGAGCTGACCCAGCTCAGCAAGACGACCAACGCCAAGGTGGCCCTGCGGGCGCGGCAGGTGAGGGATCCCTGCCCGGGCTGCCCCTGCCTGCAGCTCACCCCTTCGGGAAATCCATGGCTCCTGGTGTTTATTTTGATCACTATGCAAATGGGGAGAGTGGGTTCCTGCGAGCAGCACTTTGACAGCGGAGCTAATTAACAGTGATTAACCGCGGTGACAGGCGAAGATTGCGGCGCCTTCCCGAGCACTGGGATATTTAAATTCAACGTGCCTTCCTTTGTCACTGCTCCTCCAGAAAGTTTTGTCTGGCTCACACGGGAGTTAGCCCATGGTTTGTGTGTGATGGAGGAAGTGGAAATGCTTGGTCACCGTGGTTTTAGGTGGTTCTGTCATCTGCAAACCTGACCAGCACAGGCTGCCTGGGTTGTGCAGGAGCAACGTGGACGGGCTCTCCAGGTTCCTCAGCTGCCTTCCAGTTGTGGATCCACGTGTGCAGAGAGCAGGGAGAGCCATTTGCACAAGAGCCAGATGTTCTTGGCAGCTGCTAAGGAATCACCACAAAGAACGATGCTGGCCTTTTGTTTCTTCCCTCTTTGAGTTGCGCTTTGTCGGTTTTGTTTTAACCTGGAAATAACTGGAAAAACTCCGGGTACTGTAAATTCCAAGGGTCTGCTACAGAACTGATTTGAATGTCACACAGGCACCCAGATACTGTTGTGGGCTTCCTCTTCAGCAGTTCAGTTTAACCCTCCCTCTGTTGCCAGGAAGGGGTGAGAGAGCGCAGCGGTTTCCTGATAAGGCTGACCCCGGGGTGTGATCACTCCTCTCGCTCCACAGTCCCCGTCTCCAGCCTAAAGCAGGGAAGCTCACACTTCGGGGGTCTCTCCTTTCATTTCAAAGCTTGACTATTGAAAACGAGCACGGTGTTTGAAGCTGCTCAGTGACCTTCTGTTTCCTTCAGGATTGTGTTTGTGTCCTTGAACCTCCCCGCAGCAACTGGGGATGCTGCTGCAGTCCTCGTGTTGCTCTTCCGCTTCATTCTCCCTGCTAGCTGCTTCCATTTCCTACCTCTGCATCCTCCACGTTGGGCATTCCATACCTGGCCCTGGTGTGTGTTCCCTGCCCTGCCCGGGAGCAGAGCCTGGCTCCAGCACGGGGCCTCCCCGCAGCTGCTCCCCAAAGCCAGCTCTGCTCCCCAATTAACAGCTGGGCAGGCAATCCCCAGGACCAGCAGCTCTGCCCTGCTCAATCACATGCACTGATGGAACTTGATTGGAGCTGCTCCCTGTTCTCCGTGGGGAATTGCCAATAACACAAAACGGAGCAGAGACACAAATGAGGCCGGGGAGGGGAGAGGCTTTGCGGCATCGCCCGGGTGCCAGCGGGGAGGACCTGGCTGTGCCCCTTGGGGGATGGAGCAGACTGCTCCTGCCTGGAGGTGCCAGCCCCCTGCTGCTGGCCCAGCGGGGCTCCTTTTCTCTGACACTCCCCGTGTTTTTCCCCAGGTTCTCATTGCTTCCCACCTGCCCTCCTACGAGCTGCGCCACAACCAGGTGGAGTCCATCTTCCTGTCGGCCATCGACATGTACGGCCACCAGTTCTGCATTGAGAACCTGCAGGTACCCACCAGCCCCCTCCCCCTGGCCCCCTGCCTCCCCCTCGCTGTCCTTCACGTCCCAAGGTCCTTGTGGTGTTCAGTTGTGTTGGTCTGGACACATCCTGTTGTGTCCAGCTTTGCCCTGGTCTTTGTTTTCATCCCAATGTGGGGATCGCCTCGTGCCAGTTCTGCACAATCAGAATCGTTAGGTTGGAGGAGACCTCCGGGATCATCAAGGCCAACCCAGCCCTCACCTCAGCTAAACCTCCCAGGGGACAGCAGAGGAGAGGCGCTGCTTCCTCCCTCTGGTCACCAGACACGAGGAGATGGAGTGGAGCTGTGCCAGTGGAGGTTCAGATTGGACATCAGGAAAAGATCCTTCCCCCAGAGGGTGGTGGGGCACTGAGCAGGGAATGGGCACAGCCCCGAGGCTGCTGGAGCTCCAGGAGCACCTGGATCAGCCCCTCTCATGTGGTTTTAGTTTTAGTCCTGTGAGGAGCGGGGAGCTGGACTCAGGTGTCCCTCCCACCTTCAGCTTTTCTGTGGTTTAATATAAAAAAGTCATAATCCTTGATGGACAGCAGGAAAAGTGTAGAAATCAGAACTAGCCAGGCTTGATTTGGGGTTTTTCCTTTTCTGCCTGATCCTGGTTGCAAGTCAGAGTTCTCTTTCAAACCTCTGCTTAATGTGATCTCTCCTAGAAACTCATTTTGTCCGAGACGTCCATCTTCGATGTGCTTCCCAACTTCTTCTACCACAGTAACCAGGTGGTAAGAATGGCAGCTTTGGAGGTGAGTTTATTCCCATTGAAAAAAAAAAAATCAGTATTTTTAATTTTCCTGTGGATTTGGTTTGTTTTGAGCACTGTCACCCTGCAAGATCCAAGAGAGCTGTAGGTTGTGTGGGGTTGGGCGTGCTTGGAATCTGGTATTTAACAGCGTTAACACTGATAATTGAATGAAATGTAAATTCAAATTATGTTTGTGTGAAGACTGAGGTGGTGAAGGCAGAAAGGGAAGCTGCTGTCAGAGGACAGGCTCATAATCCTCATGCTTCTGGCCTTCCTCAAAGAATAATTCTAGTTCTGGTTGAATAAGAGTCTATCTAGCTGCTCCTTTGGAGGCACCTGTTTGTTTTTTAACACTTCTGGGCTCTCTGGGGTGTGCCCTGGCCTCGGGCCAGTGCTCTGATGGAATTTCTGTGTCCCCAGGTGTATGTTAGGAGGGCCTACATTGCCTATGAGCTGAACAGTGTCCAGCACCGCCAGCTGAAGGACAACACCTGCGTGGTGGAGTTCCAGTTCATGCTGCCCACCTCCCACCCCAACAGGTCAGATCCCCTCCCTCTGCAGCTGGGAGTTTGGGAGGGGCTTGTCCTGCCCTGGCAGAGAAAACTTGTGCTAGGACTGCTGGAGAAGGGGGGTTCATTTAAGTGTGATGCAGTTTTCATGTGTTTTCTGGTTTTTAGCTTCAGCTTGGGTGGTAAATATTCTCTGGGATGTCGGCTCTAGCTGAATCCCGAGCCTTCCAAAGGATACAATTCCAGACAGAACTGTCAATTAATTGGAATTGTAATGCAGAACAGTCAAACAGGCTCTGTCCCCTTCCTGCCAGCCCCTTCTGACTGCTTGTGTGGCTCTGCTCCTCCCTGGCTTTGCTGGATGAGGTGACATCATGTGTAGCACACCGTTTCTTGGTGGAGCAGACCGAGATGAGAGTTTAATCCACAACTCTGGGGCTGACACAGTTTCATTTCCAGTTTGCCATTCCTTGTGACTGCGACCAAAATCACCATCTCTTGCTGCCTCCTCCTGGAGAGGAGGGTGGCATCTCTAGTTCGCTAAAAAAAAGAAAAAACATGAATATCAGAACTTACAGGAGCATTGAATCAGCGTGGTTTGGTTCGGGTTGGAAGGACCTTAAAGCTCATCTCCTTCCACCCCCCTGCCCTGGGCCAGGCTGTTCCTGGGGGTCAGTGGGGTCAGCCCGTGCCGTGTTTTGCCCCGGAGGGTGTTTGAGCTGTCCCCTGGGTTTGTCCCTGCCGCCTCTGAGGTCGCAGTGAGTCCCCGCAGCCACCGGGTGCCACTGTCGGTCCGTGCCGGGCCTTTCCTCCCTCCTTTGTTCCCCAACATCTTCTCCCTGCTTTTCGTTTTTCGGCGGGGTCCGGTCTCGCTCCGCTGAGGATCCATCGGTGCCTTTTCATGAGATGGTTCTCGGGGTCTGCTTGGCTGGAAGTGAATGGCTGTCCCCAGCCAGCCCCTGAGCCACTCCTGCTGCACATGGGACACGTGTTGGGGCTCATCTGGCCCCTGCATTTCTGGGATATTTGTGAATGATTGCATGCTATTTTTAGTGCCCCTTCACAATGCTTCTCTTCTCCCCTTCATTCTTCCTCCATTTCTCCTCCGCTGGCCTCAGTTGCCTTTGCTGCAAAGGGGATTTTTGGCCTTGCCAGTGCTGCCCGCTGCTCCGTGCACAGGCTTAGTCAGACAAGGTCAGCTGGGAGAGGGGAGATGTTCCCTGCTCCAGGAGCAGCCCTTTGGCCTGAAATCTCCTCTCCCCTCACACTGAATCGGCTGGGACAGTGTTCTGAGCTCAGCTCTGCTCCCCCAGGCTGCTGGAAAATGCACCGAGTTCCTCGTGCAGGGGGAAGCAGCTTCAGCTCCTTGGGGGTGCCTCCAGTGATGAATTTGGCTCCTGGTGCTTGGGGCAGCTTCTTGCTCTCCCCCTGGGGTGGCTGCAGGGTGCCCAGGGGTGCCTCAGGGTTTAAGGAGCTCTGGAAGCCACCCCTGGTGTTAAACCCAGGACGAGGAAATCTCAAAACTCTGACATTGTCCTGCTTAAGTCTTCTCTGTTGTTCTGCACCACGGGCTGTGTTCATCATGTGCTTTTCTGTATCTTCTGTGGCACAAATCCTTAGGCTGAAAAGCTAAAAACGCGTTCCAAGGGCAAACCCCAAAGCCAAAATATCCCAAGACGTCCCTCGAGGCCCTGCAGGGCTGGTGACCCAGGAGCAGATGCCCTTAGGGCAGCATTCCCTTTGGGAGCTGCTGTTACATGATGCCACCCGTTTTTCACCACTGCCTGGATATTTTTAAACCCTGGTCCCTTTTGTGTCAGATGTCTGTGAACCTTCCGGAGCCCGAGTTTTTACTGAAGCCAATATTCACGTAGAGAAGGCGGCAAACTGCTAATGGTTTAAATTCTAATTGGGTTTTTAAATTTACATTTCAATTCTTCAGTTATTGGTGTTTAACCCTGCCATGCCTCCACTTAATTGTGGCAGAAACAATCCCAGTCACTCCTCCTGAGCTGCCTGATCGCGGCTCGGGCTCGGGCTTTTGTGTTTTTTGGCCATGGAAGGATTGCCATCAGCTGCCCACAGGGAAGCAGGGAGGACAGAAAAGCTGTTAAATCTGCTGACAAAGTCACAGAAGTGCAACCTGCTCCTGGTGGGTTTTGTGGGCAGAAAACTGTCTGGGGAATTATTTGTCGAAATTAACAGCAAACATCCTAATGTGAGCATCCCCACCGAACGGCGAGAGGGAGTCACAGGGAGGAAAAATATCTCCTGATGGGAATCACCGAGGGTTCTGTGGCTCCATCAGCACTCCCTGTGCCCGGTGCAGGGCAGATGAGGAGTGCAGTGTCACCATCTGGCAGCAAATGGAGTTTGGGAGCCCTCTGCCAGCAGAAATCCAATCTGGGGGCGTGGATCCAGGGGGATCTCTGCCGTGCTGACGGCCCCACGCTGCAGAGCCCTTGCCTGGGGATGGAGAACCTGCCTGGAGCTGCCAGGAAGGGTCCTGGGGAGAGGGCATGGGAGGGAGGGAGGGATGAGCCCTGCTCGGAGCTGTGCTCTGCTCCCGGCTCGTTCTGCCAGCCCTGCTGCCAGGGCTGGGCTATTGACTGGGGCTCAGAGGGCTCAGCTGCCTTTGTGAGCCTGGCAGCCCAGGTGACAGACTCTGAAAGGCCTTTCTGAGGTGTGCATGGAACTGGCCCTGCCTAATCTTAGCTCAAAATCTCCTGTTCAAAGAAACATTGTGTGTGGAGGAGAGGGAATTACGGTGCTCTCTCAACAAAAGTGCTGCCCTCTAATCCCCTCTCCTCTCCTCTCCTGCTTTCCAGCAGCCTTTCTTATGGCTGAAGCTGTAAGGTTTAAATTAAACTGGGACATTGTCTGCTGCAGCCAGCTCTGCTGCTGCCCTGCTCCTCCCAGAGCATCCCCTTCCCTCCAGCTCCCCCAGCCAGGCTGCTCAGCTGCTTCCTCGAGCCCCCGTTCCCCAGGAGCAGATGTGCTGGGGGAATCAGGAGGGAAGAACTCGGAGATAAATGTGCTCCCACAGAACACTTCCCTGTTTTTCTCAGAGCTGGATGTGTCCCCTGTGTCAGGTGCTGAGACAAGGAGGCCTAGAGGTGCTGCATGTGTCCTGATTTTGCTCTTGGGGGTGGATATATCCTGGTTTTGGGGTGTGGCAGGGATAGCCCAGGGGCTCTGCCTTCTGCTTCCTTGAGCCCCAGAGGAAACTGAAATAGAACCCAGCCTGGTTTTGGTCCCTGCTGCCTTCCCAACCCCTCTGGGCACTGAGCCCACACCTTCCCTCTGCCCCATGGACACCCCCAGCTGCCACACTGGGCCTTGGGATGTCCTGAGGGATCCTGGATCAGGCTCTAGCCTCGGGAGGAGGCAGTAAGGAAGGGTTTGGCACTGCAGGTGAAGTTTTGATGATGGGCCTGGCTTGGCTCCAGGGCAGGTGTGACCAAGGAGATGTGTGATGGCAGCACACCCCGGGTGCCCCTGGAGCCAGGGGTGCACACACTCCACAAACATGGGTGCAGAGGTGTGGGCTGGATTCCTGCCTGGGGCTGCATCCCCATGTCCATGGGGCTCCCAAGGGTGCCATTCAAGCCCAGGCACGAGCTGCTCTGCATTTCATCAAACCACAGAGTGACCTGGGGTGGAAGGACCTTAAAACTCATCTCATCCCACCCCCTGCAATGGACAGGGAACTTCCCACCAGACCAGGCTGCTCCGAGCCCCATCCAAAGGGAATTTCCATCAGCATAAATGTCTCATCTTGTGCTTGGTTTTGCCTGGAATCTGCTCCCCCTGTGCTCGTGGGTGTTTGTTCATGCCCCACCTTGGGCTCTGGTGTTGCTGATTTCAAGGCTTACGAGTGGTGCATGATCTCTCCTTTGCTGCCTCCTGATGTTTTATCATCTGTGGGGTATTTTGGGTGCTCCTTTCTGTCTTTCTGTTCCTTAGCTGACAGGTAGAAACCATCTGGAAGGCTGAAAGGCGGGTTAAATACCCCTGGTCCCAAACTGGGCTGTTTTAGGAACCCCACACTCACTCCCATGGAGAGCAGCGTGTAGAGGTTTTTTTTTTCCTGCTATCATTTTGCAACGATCAGCTCGTAAAATGTGAATTTCTGGCAGAGTTGAAAGCGTTTTCTAGTCGCTGGAGCAGCCTCTGGCATCAGTTTTGGATGCCAGGAGTGACCCAGCTGTGCTGCTGTGGGCCCTGACCCTACCTGCAGCCCCAAAGGGAAAACTCCCGGGGTGTCAGGAGGCCTGAGGGTCCCCTCCTTGTTGTGAGAGTGGTTTGCACGGGGAGGGAGGAGGGGAAAAAATGATTCCAGGACACCTGTAAATCCCTGCAGCCCCGTGCTGAGGTTTGATGTTAATTAGGCAGCAGGCAGCAGTAATGTGCTGCTGTTCCCTTGGCTTGCCTGCCTCGGAAAGGGCAAAATCTTCCAGCAGAGCAAAGAAGGGGCTGTGGAAGGGGCAGCAAACTGAATGGAACGACGATAATTTTATGCAAATTGGACTTCTGTAGCAGATTCAGCTTGGCTGAATCACAGGGGGAGCAGAAGAATAAGGGAAGAAAGAGGGAGAGGGGGGAAAAAAAAAAAACCAACCCAATCAAAATGTATGGTTTGAGGCATGTTTCACAGCCTTCTGGTTAGATTCTTCTGCTGAAATGAAGAAACATAAGAGGAATGGCACTGGTCAGAGCCAGTGGAATTGCTCTTTCTCCTGTGGTACTGCTGTTAATAACTACAAGTGGGTTATTGAGCCAACCTCTGCTGATTCTGCTTTGCTGCCTCATTTCCAAAGCCTTGCCCTGTGCTGGCACTCGCTCGCAGCTGCAGCTCTGCATGCATGGGGGGAGAGCTCCTGTTCCTCGCTGGAAAAGGGGGAGAAAGGGAGGAGGGGGCAAGGGGACCGGAATTCAGAGTGCCCAGGGGGTGCAGGAGCAGTGGGGCTGGAGCTGAGGATGGATCAGAGCAGGGCTGGGGCTGCTGTGGGGCACAGGGTGTGAGGCTGGGGGTGCCAGCACTGCCCCGTGGCTGTGCCCATCTCACCCCTGGTGCTGCTGGGGGCTCTGGTGTGGCCCTGGCACTGAACCAGGACGTGGTTTGGGCTGGAAAGGACCTTAAAGATGTTTTATTCCAGCCCAGCCATGGGCAGGGACACCTTCCCCTGTCCCAGGCTGCTCCAAGCCCCGTCCAACCTGGAGCACTTCCAGGGATCCAGGGGCAGCCACAGCTGATCTGGGCACCCTGAGCCAGGCCCTCACCTGGAACTCCTCCCTGACATCCCGTTTGAACCTGCTCTCTCTCAGTTCCAACCCTCTCCTCCTTGTCTTGTTTCCCTCCCTGCCATTCCTGCCTGAGCCTCTTCAGCTCCGTGTGTGGAGTGGCAGGAGCAGCTCCCAGAGCACAGCACCAGGGTGCCCTTCTTGAGGCTGAGCTGAACATTTGTTCCTCTGTGGTTTTTTTTTGTCCCTCTCTTTCCTGAAAGCCTTCCAGGGACGGCCACAGGAGTGTTCCTGCCGGGGGTAGGAACTGCCAGTCCTCTCCAGACTATTTTTTCCGACTGAAGGAGATCACATGCGGCTTTCCCACTCCTTGCCAAGCTCAAAAAATAGTCCCAACCCCCCGAGGGCTGGAGGCCCGTTCTGTGCTGGCCACAGGCTCTGCAGCACAGGGTCTGTCCCCGCCATCCCCCCCAAAAAATTAAATACTTGTGTTACTTACACCATAACTGATATGTTTTTAGGGATTTTTTTTCCCTCCCTCATACAGTTTAAGGAGATTATGGGGATTTTTTTTGTGCCTCTCCCAGTAAAGCACCCAGCACATCTCCTTGTGGTGAAGGTGACTGTGCTGTGAGCAAACCAGTCTGGGGCAGGAGCAGGGCAGGCAGGCCCTGAGCAGGGTGACCACGGAGTTCACTGCTCATTGGGCACTGAGCTCAGTAACTTGGGGTCTTGCCCTTGGTCCAGGGTGTCAAAAACGTTTTTGGTTTGATCTCCTGAAGGGAAGGGGGTGAATGTCCACTCAGGTGTTCCTCAAAGCTCTCCTTTCCACCTTTTAATTCTTGCTGACCCCTTTGCACGAGCCTCCTGCGTGCAAGGACTTTTTTTTTTTAAATTTAATCCATGCTGCTTTGCATGTCAGATCCCAGCAGCTTTCCCATCTTGCATGGAGCACTCTCCTGGCTGTCCCTGGTGTGGGCTGGGCTGTGCTGCTGCTCTGCTGGTGTGACAACGTGCCCCTCACTCCTCTCTGCCTTGTGTGCATCCCTGAGCCCTGGGCTGCACGCAAACACAGGGAGGGCTGGTGTTACAGAAGAATTGGTGAAGTTTCCCTCAAATTAGCCTGAAGCTTGTTCCTTTCAGCCCTGAGGTTGTTCTTTTTAGTGCTGAAAACGCAGCGTGTTCCGTGGTGCTGTGTGTGTGTGTTTGCTTTGTCCCTGCCTTGTGGGAGCCTGTGCGTGGGCTGCTGCTCAGCCTGGGGCTCTGGCACTGAGGATTTGGCTTGTTTTCCTGAACCTGTTGCAATTTTTCCTGTGTGAGATGATAATTTATTTTATTTTTTTATTATTTTTTGTTTGCATCTCTGCCGTTTGCTGGTCTGTCAGGGGGCGCAGGCTCCCCTCCCCTCTTGCTTTGCCCTTGGTGTGTGCAGGGGGCTCCAAGTGGGGACAGTGGAAGGTGGGGTCCCTCGCAGATGCCAAGAGCTTTCCTGGGGCCATTCCATGGTTTTCCTGCTCTGGGCATGGCCTGGCTGTGCCCCTGGCAGGCGGTGGGTGCCTCCCCGGGGCCCCTGGCAGACGTGGGAGAGTCAGTTGTAGAGGTGTTGCTGGTTGTGTGCATCGGTTTGATGATGGTTCTTTATGACGGCCTTCACTAACCAGTGTGTGACTAACTGTGGTTGTTTGATTACAGAGGGAACATCCCCACGCTAAACAGGTACGGTACTCGTCATCTTTTCAAATTTCCAAAGCCACCCCTAGACAGAAGTAGCCTAATCCTGAATGTTTTAACACGTTTTTTGTTGTAGTGCCCCTCTCTTTACTTGGGAAACTCTCAGCCGTAACTCATCCTTTACCTTCCCTTTTCCTCTGCCTTTGTCTAAAACATGTTTTCAGCTTTTCCTTAAAAAAAAAAAAAAAAAAAGAATAACATCTTTGCATGCAGCAGTCCTTGAAATCAGATTTGCTGGGTGACTCAGCTCGTCTTGCAGTGTGTTACACAGCAAAGTGCTGTCCCTGGGTCTGTTTTGGCACTGGATTCCCTGGTGGTGACCCTCTGGCAGTTCCTCCCAGCCCAACCTGGTGCTACCCTGGTTTCTTGCCCGTAGCTTAGAATTTATCAAGGCTGCTTCACCTCCCTCACGCCATAGATGAACCTGCATCTCAAACAGCTGACAGCATGTTTTGTTGTGGTTTGGACGCTCATTTTTCCTCCTGTGTCTCAGTTGAAAACTATTCCTTGTTTTAAATAATACATGAGAAATGTGTCTGCTGTCTTCTCGTTCCGTTCCTGTTCTGTGATAGTTTTTGTATTAGCTGTAAGAAATGTACACCAAGGCGTGTCCTGAAAAATCCCTCTCTTCCAAAACGTGAATACCTATTATTTATTACTGCTTACAAGCCTATTTAGGGAAAAAATAGTAAAAATGGGCTTGGAAGTCTCACGGCTCTTAATCAGAGATAAATTGCGGAAACAGAGAGTGACTTTAAGCACGGAGAGCCATTAATCACACTGATGATACTTTAGACTTGTTAACACTGTACTCAGGGCCATATCACAGAGGGTTTGGTGTGTGGGAAGGAGGGGATCTCAGCAAAGCTGGGAGGTGGCTGTGGCAGGAGTGGCTGGCCCTGCTTTTCCCCACACAGCTCTGAGGCACCCTGGGTGGTGGGGAGTCCATTCCCTGAGTGTTTTCCCCATCTCCTCCTGTTGTGGCAGCAGTTGGGAGGAGCAGAATTCCTGTGTCCCCAGGCCCCAGGGAGGGAGAGTGAGGAGCGTGTGGTCCCTGGGCCAGCTCCCTGCCTGTGTCTCCTCAGAAGTGTCACCACGTTGCAGGCAGCTCTTGAGGGATGTCTGAATTAAGATGAGTCTGTAGCACAGCTCAGAAATTGGTGATAATTACTGCAGAGGAGGCAAAGCCCAGCTGTGGTCACTGAGAAAGGTCCCATCTAATCGTGGGCTTTTTTCCTCACTGTGTGAGAGGCTTCCTAAGTCCTGACCGTGGCATTGTGAGTCTTTAGAAAACCATAAAAATCACAGGATCAGTGAGGTTGGAAAAGACCTTCAAAACCATTGAGCCCAACCTGTGACTGATCCCCACCTTGTCAACCAGCCCAGAGCACTGAGTGCCACGTCCAGTTGTTTCCTGAGCGGAAAGAGTAGGAATGTGAGTGTCAGACTCAGGAAGGAATTTTGGAGAAGTCACTGTACCATACTGCATTTGGGGAGTGCAAATTACAGTGTGATCAGAAAAGTCCTGGAATCAATAAGATAATACAGCATATTTTTCAACCTAATTTGCAAAGATGTACTGAATCCTTCAAGTGTCAAATCTTAACATTGTCGCTGTTTGAATCGTGTTCCACCTGTAAGGCAAAAAACATAAAGACAGGAGGAAAAATCAGTTCAGCTTTGCATAGCCAGAGTTCTCCTGTCATCTCAAGAAATGCTTCTATTAAGGGGTTATAACATCATTTGCTAACTCTTGAGTGCTCCTGTCGTTGGGGACAACACCCAGGTGAGGGTGGCACCAGGGGCGTGGCAGGGAAATCCACCGTGGATGGCACAGGAGGTCAGAGCACGTGCCCAAACTGCTCCCAGTGCTGTCCCCCCCCTTCCCCTGTCCCTGCTGACTGTGCTCTTGTTGCCTTGCTGTTTAGAATGTCCTTCTCCTCCAACCTCAACCACTATGGGATGGTGCACGTGGCCAGCGTGAGCGACGTGCTGCTGGACAACTCCTTCACGCCGCCGTGCCAGCGCATGGGGGGCATGGTGTCCTTCCGCACCTTCGAGGACTTTGTCAGGTCTGTGGGCAGCCCTGGGCCTTCCTTCTGTGGCCACCTCCCCACCTGGGCCCTGGCAGAGCTGGGGGAAGGCTTTGCTAGGTCTGGAGTCGGGTTTAGGCTGGTCCTGAGCGCGTTTCCCTGTGTGTGTCCCCGTGCCATCCCAGGCTGCGGTCTGCAGGCAGAGGGATCAGCATCCCGGGTTCCTGCTGGTTGGAAACCATTTGGGATCGTGCTGATGTCTCCTAATGCTCTGTAGATGTGTGTGGGGGGGAGTTCTTTCTGCTTCCAATATTTTTGGGCTAGGCAAACCCCCAGCAGAGCCCTCAGCCCGCACCCAGGAGGTCTCTGCCAAACGTTGGACAATCCACACTCCGGCTTGAGGAATTCCCTCCTCACCTTTGAGCCCAGCAGGGGAAGGAGCCCTCTCCTCCCAGGGCTGGTGGGCTCAGGGCTGGGTGCTCCGTGGGCTGGCAGTGTGGTGGTGGTGACTGCTCCTTCCCTGCTGTGTTCCAGGATCTTTGATGAAGTCATGGGGTGCTTCTGCGACTCTCCCCCGCAGAGCCCGACGTTCCCCGAGGCCGGCCACGCTTCCCTGTACGATGAAGACAAGGTAGGGAGGGGTTTTATTCTGGAAGGCACTCTCAGGCTGGCAGCAGGGCTGAGGCTGGGCGCTCCTCCCCGCCTGGAGTGCTGGGAGCAGGAGTTGGGAGCTCTGTGTATTTATGGCAGTGATTTGCTTGCTTGTTCCACAGCAGGTGACTCGGCGTAGGCGGCCGCTTTCCGGCTCCGTTCTGAAGCTACGGCTCAGCCTCTTGCTCTCCGTGTAAATTTAGTTTATGGCTTTTAGCATCAGCAGAATCGCTGGATCCACAGCAGCATAACAGAGTTTAAACCCACCATTAAGTCTCCAGACCCTCTCTCTGCAGCAGGATGTTGAACTGCATCTTCAGCCGTCTTTGTCCTGCGTCTGGCTTGCCTTGTTTCCTGTCTTACACCCTTCCCAGCCACCTTAAATCCTGATTCTTCCCTCTGTTGTGCCCCTTGGAACTGGTTTTGGGAGGAAAAGCTGAGTGGAGCGGCTCAGTTTTTGCAGGGATGTGGAGAACAGGTGCAGGGGAAGCAGGTGGTCCCTAATCCGTAGGGATAGAAGTCCAGTTGCCCTTAGAGACACAGGTAGCTGCTCCACAAGAGTGGGAAGCTCTGCTGGAATAGAGCCTGTGTCCAGAACAGGGCTTTGTTTTGCACTGATCCGTTGATCCTGATGTGTGGAAGCACTGTAGCCTTTTCCAGAATATCACTGCCAACCTTAATGTCCCCAGATCCCTCTCTTTACGTCCCCCTCACCTCACCAAGGTGATTTCCTGTCCAGACTCAGTTTTTCCCAGTTAATCACAGGCTCCTGAAGGCTGAATTTGTAATTGCTGGGAGCTCTAATGGAATTGATGTTTCCACGTTATTTCACGCTGTTGTAGATATGAAAACTCGCATTGTTTTGCCCCTGCAATTGGATTAATTTACTTTCCTTGATGTCAAAGCCCTCTACTATCCTTGTGCTGCTCCTGGTGAAGAGAGGCCCTGACCCTGTGCCCTGTGTCATCCTCACACCTGGATTCTCCAAAGGAGGCTCCTGTTTGATGTCTGTGGACATTGACTTGTGTGAAACTGCAGATTTATGAGGCTCTTTGGTCGAGGATTCCCCTCAGAGTGTTCCCTGCTGCTCCTCTGAGGTCGTTTCCCCCAGAGCATCTCTGCTTTAAGGCTGGGTTTAGGGAGCCTGTTCTGAGGACTGGCAGGTGTTAAGCTGGTGATTATTTAACCACGGGGAATATTCCCTTGTGCCTGCAGAGTGCCCGGGAGGAGCCCATCCACATCCTCAACGTGGCCATCAAAACCGACAGCGACGTCGACGACGACAGCCTGGCTGCCATGTTCAGGGAGTTCACCCAGAGCAAGGTGAGCCCCCTGCGTCCCCCCTCTGCCTCTCTGGGCTTCTGCAGGGCAGGAAAAGCCCGTCTGTTCCCCAGGTTTGGGCTGGTTTTGTTTGATTTCCAAACAGATGTGCTACAGTTACATCCTTGATTTATCCCATTTAAAGCCCACCCATTTTTTTGACTGGGTGTAGCTGCACCTTCCTGAAGCCACCAGGTCGTTGTTTGTCCTCCTGATCTGTTGGGTCAGGACTTCTTCCCTTGAATTTTTGGTGGGATGAAAGACTTGGGAGGTTTTAAACACATCAGGTCAATGTTCAGTAACTGAAGTTTTAAACGCATCAGGTCAATCTTCAGTTACTGTCTCCATGTGCTCTGAAAAATGTGCTCTGTCCCCTTCCCTGGTGATAAGGTTGTTGTAAGAGCAACAGAAGCATGTAAAATGACATTAAAATGTCCTGGATTGGTGTATCACCATAGTCTTAATGCAATTAACATTTATTGCCCTTGTTGGCATGCTGGAGCATCCACCTTAGACGATATTCCTGGCACGAGGAGGAATTATTTGGCATTTTCTGTGGCCCCTTCCTAAGTGTGGGACACACTTTGGAGACCCAGATGTGAGTGCTGGCTCAGCTGTGAGACAGCCTGGGTTGGGAACAGCCTCCTTGTGTCCACTCTGGGCTCTGCCAGCACCTGACTTTCTGGTGGTGTGAAGAACTCCAGCAGTTTGTGGAACTGGGATTCCTGGTACTGCCTTGGGGAGCACTGAGAGAGCACCTCCAGCCTCTCAGTGTGGGAGGTGGGAACACATCCTGCAGAAATCAGGGCTTCCAAAATGGGACTGGCACCCACGTGGCTGCAGCAGCTCCCTGTCTCTTTAAACAAGGAAAACAATCAAATCTAAGAGTTAAAACTACTTCTGCTTTTCATCTGCTTGATCATGCTCCAGGCGTTTTATGGGAGGGGGATAAAAGGAAAGAAATAAAATATATATTAAAAAAAAAAAAAGAGAGAGAAAAAAAAAATCCAAAACGGCATTAAACTATCAAATAGGTTGATCCAAATTGTCCAAATAATCTTCTAGTCCCAGCATGTTGTGTGGGGCTTTTTTAATAGAAATTAGGATCATATACTTGTAAATGACTTGTGGAGGAGATTGAGGCAGTCAGTGGAAATGGAGTTTCTCCAGGTGCTGATGGCTAATCGCTCTCTAATAGCTGTGGCCTTGCTGGGAGACCCACATTATTACCATGTAATCAGAATCCTGTTGCTCTGCTGTTATTGTCTTGCCACTTGTGGAATTTTAAAAGCAATAACAATTTTTTTCTTTTTTTTTTTTTTTTTTTTTTTTAAATCGCGGCGTTATTAAAGTTATTTTCTTCCTCTTGCCGTGGATGCAGTCGCTGCTGCTCATTTTCAAAGGGCTTAACCTTAGTGAAACATCACAGTCTGTGCCGAGAGGGGCTGGTTTGCTCCTGCTTGAGCTGAGGTGTTGTTGCTTCTTTTTGAATTGGAAGAGGGAAGAGGAAGGAGGAAAGTTTGAAAAAGAGGAGAATTACGAGATCTCAGCACTTCAGAGGATCAGTGGCGTGGCGAATTCTGATGTGGCAGCACTCCTCTGAGAGGGGGCTCGGGGGAAAATGAGGGAGAAGCAACCAGACTGGAAATCCTGGGATCTGTTTGGAAAAAAATAACTGACTTGCTTCACCTTTGCAGTGTGGAATCTCAGGATGGTTTGGGTTGGAAGGGACCTCAAGGCCCTGCCTGACATCCCATCTAACCCTTGTCCATCTAATTCTCTGCCCATACAAAAAGCCCCTCTCCCTTCTGTTCTAATGCCCTTAAAGCACTGGGGGGGTCACAGTGAGGGCCCCCCAAAGGCTTCTCCAGGCTGAGAGCCTGGATGTGTCCTTTGGGCTGGCTTATCCACGAGCTTTCTGTGCCCAAGGCAAGCATGAGCTACGTGCTTCCATGGGATAGCTCCTTCAAAACTCCTTTTCCATCATCTTCCATGACTTTGCCACGTCTGCACCGTGCTCCCTTCAAAAAGCAAATCCTGGCAGATGAACGAGGATATTTCCTGCAGGATTTGGGTGTGACTCTTCTGGCTTCCAGCTCAGCCAGGCTCAGCTGGAATTCACTGTTCCTGAGATTCAGTTATTTACCTGCTCAGGTGGAATCGGGGTTTCGGGTCAGGATTTGGGTGTTTGTGCTGCTAAAGGAGCATCTGGTGGGAAATCCTGGCTCAGGGGAGGCTGGAGGGGAGCAGGAGCTCAGAGGCAGAAGGATCAGCAGGGCTTTTTCACTTCCCAGAGGATTTCAGCATGTTTTTAGCCTGTTCTTTTTCTGCCAGCCCAGTCACCTGTTCCCATGCTTGTTTTTTGCAGAAATCAGTCCTGATTGAACATGGCATTCGGAGGCTGACTTTCCTTGTAGCACAAAAGGTATTTCAGTGTCTCTCCTGATGCTCAGAACTCTTTGGTTTCTAGCTCATTATAATGTTGGCATCTGACAAGTTGGGTTTTTTTTTCCCCAAATTGAACACTGTATTTACTGTATTTAGTTCTGTCTTCACTGTTTTTGTCCTCTAAAACTTGAGATGGTTTTCATGAATTCGCTTAAGACAATGAATTTACAATTGTGAACAATCTTGACGCCTCTTGTATTCTTGAATTAATTAATTTTTTTGATTTTAATCCTAATTGCTAGCTGTCTTCTGCTTTT
>VXBN01013004.1:604987-621173 GCA_013397395.1 Sinosuthora webbiana | reverse complement strand
CCCGTTCCATCCCTCCCCATCCCTCTCTCTCCATCCCTCCCTCCCCATCCCTCTCTCCCCATCCCTTCCTCCCCATCCCTCCCGTTCCGTCCCGCGGTCCCCGGCCCGGGCGGAGCTGCGGACGCCGCGGGCGCCACCTGGTGCTGCCGGGGCGGCGGGAGCGGGGCCGGGATTGTCCCTCGCGGCGCTCCGGGGACAAACCCTCGGCAGAGGGACTCCGCTTCCCCCGGGTCTCCCCCGGGGACTCGGTCCCACGGAGCGGCCGGGTCTCTTCAAAACGAAACCAGGGACCCCAAAACTTGGGGGTTCTTTCCCCACCCCACAAGGCGATGGCGTTTAATTCCTCCGCGCTGAGAATTTCAGCACGACGGCAGGAGGAGGGACGAGCGGGTTTGTGTCCTTTACCGCCCTTGGTGCTGCCACGAGCGGGATCCCTGCGGGAGCCACTGACCCCCTGGGCTGGGGGTGACACCGGGGACACTGCTCCCCTCCGGCCGCGGGTCCATAGCCGTGGGCACCGTGCCCGCTGTCCTGACCCCCCCGGGGCCTGTCCCCACGGGGTGACAATCCCGGGATGTCCTGGATCCGAGGAGAGGGAGATGCGAAGGATGGGGTGTGGGGAAGGAACGGGACCGGGGCCAGGAGGGGTGACAGCAGGGCCGTGGGGACACGGCAGTGGGGCAGGGAGGGGACAGCAGGGCTGTGGGGACATGGCAGCAGGGCAGGGGGTGACAGCAGGGCCGTGGGGACACGGCAGTGGGGCAGGGAAGGGACAGCAGGGCTGTGGGGACACGGCAGCAGGGCAGGGGGTGACAGCAGGGCCGTGGGGACACGGCAGTGGGACCGGGAGGGGTGACAGCAGGGCCGTGGGGACACGGCAGTGGGACCGGGAGGGGTGACAGCAGGGCCGTGGGGACACGGCAGCGGGGCCGGGAGGGGTGACAGCAGGGCCGTGGGGACATGGCAGCGGGGCAGGGGTGACAGCAGGGCCGTGGGGACACGGCAGCAGGGCAGGGGGTGACAGCGGGGCCGTGGGGACATGCCAGGTTCCAGCACAGCTGAACCAGCCCCTGGCAAGTGCCGGGTCCCGCAGCCCCCCGCGCTGCCCCGCGGGCACTGCCATCCCTTTGGGGCTGTCCTGCTCCACCCCGCCGCCCCTGGGCACAGCCCCTGCTGTCACAGCTCTGTCCGGGGTGTGACAAGGAGCACCCGGGGCGCTGGGCGGTTTTTCTCCCCCCAGAGCGCGTTTGCAGCCCGCGGGGCCGGCCGCCGCTGCCTCGCCGTGGCTCCTCGCCAAACGTTACTCACCACACGCTACAAGACTTTTATATTTAGCCGATGCAGAGACAATATCACCGGCTTAAAAATAGGTACGAATGAGGCTGCAGCTCTCCTGGGCGGCTCTCGGTGCACAGGAGGGGCCGTGGCCGTGGCCAGCCCCGGGCAGGGCGGTGTTGGTGTGGTGCCACCACCGAGGCCACAGCCACCTCTGCCATGCACATGTGGGTCTGTGCTGAGCCCGGCGGGGGGCTGAGGCTGGGGATGTGCCCCTGGGGAAGGGAACCCACCCGTGCCACCTTCCCACGGGCTGGTTTGGGGCCCTGCCCGGCGGGGGAGCCCGGCCAGCCCCGAGCCCCCCGAGCGGGAGCCGCACGGCGCAGTCACCATGGAGATCCGGCAGCTCCGGGCCCGTCCTCGGGGGGAACGCACAGGAGCAGAAAGGCTGCTCTGCAGCAGGATGATTAGCAATGATTCCTATTTCTGTTTCAATTAATATTTTCATTCGTCCCCTTGCTGTTGTGTGGTGGATGTCCCTCCCAGTGCCGGAGCCCTGCTCTGCCCCAGCAGGGCCAGCGTGTCCCCCGAGCCAGGGCTGTCCCCTGCAGCCTGGGACACTGCAGCCTGTGCCAGGGACAAGCCCTCAGCTGTGCCCGTCCCTCAGAGCCCCTGGGGCAGCTGTGCCCCGCCAGCCCTGCAGGCTGCACCGGGGCTGCTCAGGAGGGGAGGCACAGACAGTTCCCTCACGGGCTCTGCTCGTGGTCATGCTTCCCACAAAGGGGTGGATCTAAAGCAGATTTCACAGCAATTACCTGTGCTTGGGAAGTTTTGCCAGGGGCTTTCACAGCCCTCCCTGAGCCAGCCCATTCCGAGGTGTTTTGGTGAGGGGGTTCATCACACCACTCTGTGCTGTGCTAAACACAGTGACAATCTGAGCCAGGACCAGGCCAGCTCCATGGAATAGTGGCAGATGTCATGCTCTGTCCACACTTTGAAGGAGAAAACGCTGCCTTGAACTGCCCAGCGCAGTTCCTGGGCCGCTCCTGAGATTCTGAGGGCGACAGGAGAGCAAGTGGCACTGACAAAACGACCTGTTGTTCCCACAGCTCCCTCTCTGCAGAGGACAGCTCGGCCTTGGAAGGCACGGGCCCACCAGAAACAACAAGCCCAGCTGTTGCCAGGCGTCTGTGAGGTGGGCTGGGGCAGCGGGCACTCGGTACCTGAGGCACCGGGAGCCAAGGGGTGCATCAGCATTCCTGCAGGGAATACAACCCCTCCACACCAAACCGTGCTGTGGCGTGCATTTGTAAATCGGTTTGTGGCACATCATTCAGGAGCTCACATCATAAGACCGTCGTTCTTTTAGCGGGATTAGGAAATTGTTGTGATCAGGAGGAGCAATACATCATCTTTCCAAAAATAAACCACCTCATGATTTTAATGTGACTTCTTATTACTGACACACGTGAACAGCCCATGGTAGCAGAGCCTCTCCCTTCCCCTGCCAAGGTTCTCAGAGAACGTGACATTTACCCTGCTCCATCCCGGTGGATTTCCTTTCACAGAGGATTGCTGTTTGCTGAGTGTGCTGCTACAGCTCTAATTTGCACTTCCCAAACATCACGACTCCTTTCTCAGCCCCGTTCCACCCACCTCGTTTGGGGGAGCTCATCCTGCTGTGCGTGGTGCAGGTTCTGTGCCTGCAGACACAGAGTGCTGTTCCCTGAGCCACCTCCCCGTGCCTCGGGCACACCTTTGGTGTCCCTTCCCTTTGTGTCCCGTCGTGTTTTCCCCACACTCCCCAGGGTGTCTTCCCTCTGGGGCCCTGCTGTGCTGGGCTCTGGGGTGTGGGGAGGGCAGGCTCAGGAATGGCAATGGGGAAGGGCTGGGGGCTGCCAGCGCCGTGCCCAGCCCAGCCCGGGGAGGGCAGGGGGCTGCTCGTGGCACACGAAATCCTGCACCAAGGGTTGACTCCAGCCCAGGAGTTTTCCTGGCAGAGCTGCTTCTTCTCGTGAAGTCCAGCTGGAGATCAGCAAAGCCCAGGAGGATCCTGAGCAGGAGAGACACAAACCCCTCAGCTGTGCTAAGTGGGACTTGCCTAAACCAGCAGTGGGTTTGTGTCTGTGAAGGTGACACAGAACTACTTTGACATCTCCTTGCCTCAGCTCCTTACAGCTCTGACATATTTTCCCCGAGTTTTTATAAATAATAAGTGCAGAACACACAGTGGTTGTAGGGAACTGGCTCTGGCAGCAAATCTCCCCTAATGGTTTCAGCTCCTGTGGGAAGAGGGATTCTTATCCCCAATGCATTTGTCAAAGAAGCTTTGCTAAGATATAAAATTAAGCTACTTTTTTTTTTTTTTTAAATGGTACTAATCAGCTTAACACCGTGAAAGACACCATGGAGAAGTTGCTTTGTAATTTTAGAAAACCTTGGAATCCTGACCCTGCTGTGGAATTACCCCAGGGTGTGTCTCCAAAGCTGCGTGTCGCCAGTGGGAGGGGAAGGGGATGGAGAGGGATGCATTGTCCTTCCCAATCTCTGCCAGAAATGCCCTGGGTGGGGGTCCCAATGCCCCTGGGATGGACGTGGGGACCCCAAGGACATCCAACGTCCTGGGGTGTCCCCCCAGCACGGGGGGCTCCATCGGAGCTGAGCTCCCTGCTCACAGCCAAGGGAAATGTTTCACTGCTGCTCTTCTCCAGGGCAGGTTTTATGGTAAAGGGACATCAGTGCAAAAAGGGACGTGTCCTGGTCCTGGACTGTTTGATTCTGCTATAAACACCTAATCCGTTTTATTTAAGGAACGTTTGCCCGTAATTATTTCTTCCCCAGGTCTGGACATGAGTTTCTGTGCACTTCCAGCTGCCTGCCCTGGATGCCAGCACGGATCCTGTCCCTCGGCTGCAGCACGGCTCTGGGGGCAGCCTGTGCACTGCAGCAGCTCCTCGGTGGCCAGCAGAGGAAAAAAACCACCCTGATACTTAAATAAACCTGCAGATAAATATGGATATTGCAATGGAGCAGCACCCGCCCCCTCCCGTGCTGCTCCAGCCCTTCCATTTGCATTCCCGGCTCCTGGAGTATTTATAAGCCCTGGAAATGTGCATCTCTAGGAAGGCACAGCTTGGCGCCGGCCCCTGACCCAGAGGGGCTCAGCACTGACCCAGAGAGGCTCTGCCGGGGCCAGTGCAGCCCCACTCGGGAGCAGCTCTCTCCCAAAGTGCGAAACCACATTTCCAGCAGAAGGGATCCTGCTCCAGGTGTCTGGGAACCATGAGGTGAGGGAGCATGAGAGTTGGATTTCAAGCCACAGGCAGCGAATGCCCCAGCAGAGCTGAGATGCAGCAGCTCAGAGACTTGTGGAAGGCAAGGGAGGAAAAAAAACCAAGAGAGAAATAAACCCAGGCAGATTCCTCCTTCCTCAGGGGGTTATAAATGCGGTCTTTGGAGGCCCAGGGATGCTGATTAACTTGCACAGGCAGACAAAGACCCTGACATCAATTAAATACTGCTGATGAGGTGAGGTCAATAATAATTATAATCTGCTCATATCTTCACACATTAGAGACATGTTTAATCTTTTTATTGAAAGGCTTTTTGCTGAAATTAAGTAGTACGATAATTTCCCGCAGTGTCCTGTTTCTAATTAAGTAGGTGGAAAGCCGGTGGCTTGCACTTCATCAGCTCTGCTTCTGTCAAGTTCCTGCTGAAGAAAATACCTTTAGGACTCGTTAGGTGTTTTGGCTGTCCATTAAAAAAAAGGGGAAAAGTCTTTTAAGTGGCTTTGAAAAGAGCTCACGCTGATGTCGGTATTTACACACCCTTTCCATCAGCAGCCTCACAGTCACTGGGCACAGGACAGCCGTACCCCTGTGTTTTCCAGGGCGATGCCCGCGGTGTTTCTGTGCTCCCCGAGGAGCAGGAGCGCCGGGCGGCTCTCGGAGCTGCAGAGGGAGCTGTGCCCGCCTGCCCCCGCACACTCTCCCGTACCCGGCTCCGCTCCGGGGGCTGCCCGGGGCGGCTCCGGCCCCGCAGAGCTCCCGCAGCCAGAGCAGGAGAAGGGAAATCCTGGTTTTGGCTGGCTGGGGACGTGCTGCATGCCCGGGGCAGCGGCAGCACCGCGTGGTGCCATCGAGGACAGGGGTGGCACAGGTGTGCCAGCTCCTGCCACCTCTGCTGAGCCAGTGACCGTGCCCGAGGTGCTCCCCCAGCTCCGTAAACTGCCTGTGGCGCCTCGCATCCCCTAACCCGGGCGATTCGGAGAGAGCGGGGGCTAAATATAGCCCTGGAGCAGCGACAGCAGCAGGGCTGGGAAGAGGTTTGGAAGGGAGCTGGGAGCGCTGGGGAGGGGGCGGCCGCCGGTTCTCACTTGGCTGCCGGAGCTGGAGGTGCCTCCGGGAAAGGAGCGCTGCTGCTCCTCGGCTGCGGGCTGCCAGCGCTCCGCGGCCCCCCAGCTCCGTCTGGGACGGCTCTGGAGCTCCGACCGGGCCGGGGGTGTGCGAGCAGCCGGGGAAGGGCCGGGCAGGGCCGGGAGCCAGCCCGGGGCAGGCAGGGACAGCTCCCCGCCGCTGCCCCGGGGCGTTCCGGCCCCTCCCCTGCTCGGCTCCGCTCCGCTCCTTCTCCAGAGGCTCTGCGGGGCTTTGTCCAAAGCTCCTGTGACCTCCGGCGGTGGCGGCAGCCACCGTGAGCATCCCTGCTCGGGCTGCAGCACAGGACAATCAGGGGTTTGGGGCCAGGGCAGCGCTGCCTGCCCACACCCGGCCCTGGGGCATCCCCCCGGGGCTGCTGGTGGTGAGGACAGTCCCTGCCCCCGCAGGATGAAGCTGCTCTGCCCGCCACGAGCCTCATCACCAGCTCACACAGCCCGGGCTGGAGCCGGCCCCTCACACCCCCGGGACACGTGGGGATGGGCTAATGGGGGTTTTGGATCCTGTTCACTCCATGGTCACCTGGCACCCAGACAAATGTATTGGATTAGTCAGGGAAAGGTTCTATCCCGGTGAAGTGGCTTTCACAGAGAGCTGGTGGAGTTGGTGCTCCTGACTCAGTGCTTGGCTGCTCCACAGTTCCCACCTTTGGGGTGGCCCCACCATCCCTGGCCACCCTTCTGTCCTGCTGGCACTGTCCCCTGAGCCCGGGAGAGGCAGATCCTAAAGGCACCAGGGCTCAGACACACCAGTGAGCAGAGGGACTGAAACACTTGTGGTGGCTTTGGTGACCCCAGGAGAGGCAGGGAGTGCCCAGCCAGGCTCAGGGCATCCTGCAGAGGAAAATGGCAGTGCCAGAGCCTCGGGGCCTCCCAGAGGTGTCACTGCCACCTGCCCCAAAAAAACACCTCATTCAGCTGGATACAACATGTCTACAGCTCTGCAGGTCTGCAGCTGATGGGAATGGGCACCACATTTAATCCCTTTCAGAGCAGAGACCTTGGGGAGCACCGGGGCCTGGCACAGCTCTCCAGGTGTTATGTAAAGTGACTGTTCACAGCACGAGCTGACAAACATCGTGTGCAGTATCTAATAATTAAATGGCACTGAAATGTGACTCATTTCCAGTGACTCCAGGGGATGTTTATACCCTCACAATGATGCTGGGAAAGAGGAGCAGAGGCCTCTGGAGGGCCCAGCCTGGCGTGTCCCTGTTCCATGGGTGGCCCTGGGGCACAGAGCCCTGCTCAGCCCCGGGGTGCAGAGCCCCAGCTGGGGCTGCAGCCAGCCTCACATCCCTGGGGCAGGGAGAGGGGAGCTGTGGCTGCTGCCGGGAGCACCCTGGCTCCAAAATCCATCTGGGAGCCTCCGTGGCCCAGCAAGGCTCCTCCGGGCTGTGCTGCTGCCCCGTCACCTGTGCAGCTGCAGATGTTCAGCCTGGTGTGTGATTTCAGGTGGTGCTGCCAGCAGGGTCAGTCACAGCCCCGTGCTCAGCCTGGCTCTGTGCTGGCTGCCTGCAGCAGGCAGGAGCAGTGCTGTGGCTGCTGGGGCACACAGCTCACACAGCCCATACCAGTGAGGGCTGGGGGCATTTCACAACCTGCAGATCACTCCTGGGGTTTGCTGTGAGTTAACTGGAGTTCATCACACGCTGAGAGGCAAACTCTTCTGTTTGCTGTTTTAAACAATCCAGCCAAAGAGGCAAAGCCAAGCCCAGAATGCAACCCCTCAACTCTTGGCGTTGGATGAGGAGAATGGGGCAGAGTGGCTCTGGCTCCTCTCTCCTTATGGAGGTTCCCCACCACTGTGAACTCAGCAATGCTTCTGGATCTGCTCCTGAGGCTTATGGGTGCAGGGTCTTCAGGGCAAGGACAAAGGCCCCATCTGTGCACTGCCAGGGCCTTGTGTTTTCTGCCTCCCCATCCTTTACAGGAAAGTGTCAGGAATTTGTGTAAATCACGAGTGTGTCTTAGAGCTCTAGGGACATGTGCACATGCACGTAGTTACACACACACCCCTTAGATCCATCTGTGTGTAGCCAATGGGGTATTTTTAGATGTGGTGTAAATTGATCCTGTTCGTGGGCTCTGGTCAGTGCGATTTGATCAAGGAAAGGAACAACTGTAATTTGTGTTTAATACATCCCCTCAACAGAGGGGATTAATGTCTGGGAGTTTACTTTGGAATCCCCTCCTGGGCTGAGGGTAACAGCGGGTGAAAAGCCACTGTCACACCTGTGCCACACCACCAGCTCCCAGGGGTGTGGGGAACGTTCCTGCCTGACCTGCCCCCAGAGCCCCGAGCTGCTGCAGGGCTGGGCTCTATTTTGGGTGCAGGTAACTATACTTAGGGCTGAGTCATCCCTTCCAGGATCACTTACAGGAGAGCTCAGAGGAGCAGAGCTGGTGGCCACAGCCGGTGGCCAAGGATCGGGACGCTGAGCTGGAGCCTCTGTGGCTCGGCAGCCCCAGCCCTGTCCCTTGTCCCTGGGTGAGCCCAGCCCTGTCCTTGTCCCTGGGTGAGTCCAGCCCTGTCCCTTGTCCCTGGCTGAGTCCAGCCCTGTCCCTTGTCCCTGGGTGAGTCCAGCCCTGTCCCTTGTCCCTGGCTGAGCCCAGCACGGGCCCAGGGGGTGAACCACAGCTGGCAGCCCAGGGGTGGGTGCTGCCCCTGCCCAGCTCCAGCCCTGCTGTGGGCAGGGCACCCAGGAGTCCCCACGGGGGCTTTAAAGGCAATGTCCCCTCTGTGGAGCCATCCTTGATGTCACCATGGCCTGGCCTGCTGGAGAGAGCTGCTGAATTCAGCCAAAAATTCAGGTCTGCTTCCTGATGCACATGCACTAAGGGCAGCGGCTCATGGAGCCATTTACTGGGGATGGGACTCTGGTATTTAACCTCTCCTGGTTCTGGGTGACCCCGGTGCAGCTTCCAGAGCACCCCATGAGGAACGTGCCCGAGGGGCTGTGGCAGGGCTGGATCCCACTGCTGTGGCACCAGCCCTGCCAGCACACAGCACCCAGAAATGTTTTCCTCTGCAGATTTATCCCCGTGCAGAAAGGGAAGGGTAGAAAACATTTTCGTTGAATCACAGCCAGAGAGACAAGTCAGCTCCTCCATCTGCTCCCAGCGGGGGTTTGGCTGTTGATTTGCCTCTGTGGGTCCCTCTGGACCTGCTCGCTCTGCCTTCTACAAGGATACCTGTGGGTCAGGTTTCTTCTGATTTTTCACTGTTCTCAGCTGTCCCAATCAAGTGACACTTTGCCCAGAGCCTGAAGGAGAGGAGACAACTCAGAGACAAAGGAATATCTTGGTGAAAAGCTGTTCTGACGGTAGCGAGAGCTGGTTTGAAAACCCAGAATTTTCTGAGTCGAGTCCCTCAAGTAATATCTGAATATTGGCATAATTTGTTTTTAAAAGTGTTTAACTTTATTTTTAGTGTGTCAATGTCAAGGTGAATGACAGGTTTTCAATCTTGCCTTGGCTCCTCTTGCTCTGTGCTCAAAGCTCCCCTCCATCCCCCTCCGAGGGGCCAGCAGCCCCTCCATGGCAGACGAGGAGGAGGAGGAGGAGGAGGAGGAGGACACTGCACCCTCCAGGGCCAGGAGGTGACAGAGTGGGGGAGATGGATGGGGGTGACCGGGGGGGGGGGGAGGGGGGGTGGTCGAGGTGATGGGACTGGGGAGGGCAGGGGGAGGAAGCAATCCTCTCCCAGCTCTCTCCCTTCCCCAAAGGACTTTGTTTTAAAACAAGTAGTCTTTTAAAAATCTAGGGCAAGTCAGCCTTCTGCCAAAATTAGTCTTTGTGCAAGAGCATGAGAAGGAATTTTAATGGGTAGCTGGTATGTGGGGACGAGGGGAATGACTGCTTTTACTATCTAAATGCTGTTTAAATAAGGCTGTAACATCAAACAGCTTTGCCACGCTCGCAGCTCTGTTTTACAGGAAGCATCACTGCCACCGCTCACAAATACACAAGAATGTTAAACAACAACTTTTGATTTGTGCCAAACGTGTCCTGACACATTGCTGAGGAGGAGGAGGAGAGCTGCAGTGCCAGGGGAGCTCGGGCAGCACCAGGACCTGCTCCCCTCTGGCCTGGCTGCTGCCCCAGCCTTGGAAACTGCTACAAACCCCAGCCGGGACATTTGTCCTGTTGGATTGGCCCAGCTGCAGCCGAGGGGAGCAGGGAGAGGTGAAACCCATCCTGCTGCAGCCACCTGCCTCCTGGGGCCCTGTACAGAGCCCACAGCAGGGGTGGGGACAGTGATGGGCCAGTAACACCAAACAAATAAATCATTTGCCCTCTACAATGCAAAGCTTTATTATCTTCAATGTATGACTGAACTACTCTGGTGTTTTCACTGAGGATATTAAAGCTCAATAGTTTGATGAGAATTTAACTTCTGCGAAGTCTTAAAAGTACTCCTTAATCCTGAAATTAGCAGTAACACAATGTTTGGTACAAAAACTGTGCCAAAATCCCCAAGAACTTCTCCCAGCTGGGTCCCAGAGACACCAAGTGAGCAAATCCTCATCCGTCGGTCCCAGGGCTGTGCCCCAAGCCTCTGGCATGGGCATTTGGGACGCTTGGCTGGGTGCAGGAGCATCCCTTCCCCTCCTCTGCCAGTCCCTGGGGTCTGTTTGGGTGGTGTCAGGGCTGGGTGTCTCTGCACAGCTCCTCCACGCCCCTGCCTGCCCCAGCACCTGACACCGGCCCCGGTCCCCTGAGCCAGCCCTGGCTCCACGGCCAGTTCCTCAGCCCTGTGGTGGAGAAAGAGCAGCTCCCCACAAAAGGCCATTATTCACAGCGGGAGGAAGTGTCTGTGTGACCGAGCAGCCCGGCTCCCGCAGGGGAATCTCTGTCAGTGCCTGCCTGGGTGCCAGCACAGCACGGGCACAGCCCTGCCACCCACCAGGAGCCGGCCTGGCCCTGAGCACTGCCAGGGCAGGGGCAGCCACAGCTCCGGAGAGACCCGGGCCAGGGCTGTGCCACCCGCATCGTGGAAGTTAGGACCCGGTTTTGGTTAAGAATAGATGCAGAGTGAGGCTCTCGGCCGGCTGGGGAAGGTCCCTGGGAGCAGCAGGGTTTGATGGGTTTCATCCACCCAGCTCAGGGAGGAGGGAGCGGGGCAGACCTGGGGCTGCTGCCTGGAGGAGACACAAACTGAAGGGAGAAGTCCTCCATGAATTATTAACATAAACAGCTCTGCTGTTCCTTGGCTGTGGGGGAATGCCAGGAAGGGTAAATGGTGCTTCCAGCACTTTAAATGAGCACATTTCCTGATGATCACTCAGGGATGCGAGGCTGCTCCCACGGGCAGGCAGCAGCCGCCCGGGATCCTGGGGATGGGTTTCCTGGTGGGAGTCTCTGCCTGGCTCTCCTTTGGGACATCCGGCCGGCACTGCCCTGGCTCCACGGCCAGCTGGTGCTGTGGCAGGCCGTGGGTCACTCACAGAGGGGTGTGAGCCCCCAGGGAGCGCTGCCGGGGGCCGTGTGCCCCGGGGGATGAAAACGCAGCCAGCACTTCTGTGTGCCCCACGCAGGCACTGCTGCTGCTGGTGCCACCCACAGCCAGCTGCCACGGGCAGAGCAGCCCCGCTGTTCCTGCCGTACCGCAGACACAGCTCAGCTCCCAGAGCAGCCCCGGGCTCTGCTGCCTCACCCCAGGCCGCTCCAGCCCCGCGGGGACGGGCACGGGCCGGGCACCGCTCCCACATCCCCGCCTGGGACGGTCTGGGGTGAACCCACAGGTGTGTCCCTTGTGCCAGCGGGCTCCGTGTGTTCCTGGCCGTGCTCTGTGCTCCCTGAGGAGCAGGAATGCCAGGCAGCTCAGGAGGAATGGTGTGTCTCCTGAACGTCTCCTGCCGTGTCCATGCTCGGCTCCATCCCAGCGGTGCTCCCGGCATCCCTGGTGCTGCCGGCACAAACCCGAGCTGCACAGTCTGAAAACCCCCATTTATTTCATCATTTACCTCTTCCACCCACTGCCTCCACAGGCTGCTCTTGGCTTTCCAATTGCTGTAAATTAAAGTTTAGAAACAAATGTCCCCGTGCCCACGCACCGCCTCACCTCTGCAGGGTCACAAACTGCCTTTGCCTGCTCGGGCCAGGGTTAAAGGAAGCCATGGAACTGGACTTGATCCTCTTGGAGACCTTTCCCAACGTAAATTATTGCCCCATGGTTTTGTGGAACCAGAGATAAACGCACAGTCAGCTCAGATATTAAATCTGGTGTTCACACACTGCCTGAGTCTGCTCAAGGCAAACACACACAGCCAGAGCAGGGCCCTGGGCCTGCCTGACGTGGAGCATTTAAAGGTTTGTGTGCTGGGGGAAGACAAGGTCTTTGGGCCTCGGCAGGTTCTGGAATGGGAAGGAAATTTTGGAAAGGCATGGAGCAGCATGATTTGTTGAAGATGGAATTCATTTACTGGTAAGAAAATACAGTTTTAATGGAATCATTTTAATGGGTAGCTGAACCATTTGCATGAAGGGCAAAGATAAATGAAGAGGAAGAAAATGAAGAGAAAGGTAAATAAATCTTAAAATAAATCAGGTGAAATCAGTGAAGTACCCACAGTACCCACATGGTGAGGAGGGAAGGAGAGTGCACATGGTGTGAAGCTGGGGCAGCTGCAGGCAGCCAGAGGAGACAGCGGCACAGAAATACAGCCCAGCATAAAACCTGAAACACCCACACGGCAGGGAAGGCACAGCTAACAGGGGGGTTCCAGGTTTTCTTCAGATTTGACATGTTAACTTGTTTGGGAAGGAACAGTCCCTCAACATCCTGCAAGGAAACCGACACTGCAGCCGCTGCCAGGGGGGAAAAGGCAGCTCCTGTAGGACAGATTTACCTTTGGTCTGCACAGGGAGAGGGGCGGGGAGCAGGTTCATCTCTGCCTGAATTCTGGGAATGGGAGAGGGCTTGGAGGGGGTGGCAATGGGGCAGCAAGTCAGGCTGTGCCTCTGGGGCTCCACAGGTGTGTCCCTGGCTTGTGACACCTGCGGACACGCTGACCCCAACATCACAGAAGGGCTTGGGTTGGGACAGACCCTAATGCCCACCCAGTGCCACCCCAGCCATGGCAGGGACACCTCCCACTGCCCCAGGTGCCCCAAGCCCCAGTGTCCAACCTGGCCTGGGACACTGCCAGGGATCCAGGGGCAGCCACAGCTGCTCTGGGCACCCTGTGCCAGGGCCTGCCCACCCTGCCAGGGAACAACTTTCTTCTAAAATCTGATCTCTGTTTACCTTCCCTCAGCCTAAAGCCTTTCGCCCTTGCTCTGTCACCACACCTCTACATGCCTCCTTTGTCTCTGAAGGCTAAGCATCACTCATTTATTCACTTTTTTTTGATTCTCATTTGGCCTGCCTGGTTCCTCTGGAGGTTTTAAGTTGCATGTATTTTGTAAGCCTTTTATTACCTATTTTTAAAGACATATCAGTGCCGGAAGAATCTCCTGGAAGCATGAATTAACAACACAAAAGGCAGCAGGAGTGTTTCATAATGTTACTGGGGCGGCTCCAACACGAGTTGCTCGGTGCCGTGGTGCAGCGCCAGCAACGCTGGGGCCACACTCCTGCTGCCACTGAAAATAGTTGCAACCTCAACCCCAAATATATTTTTGTTCATTAAAACCGTAGACAAACAAGAGGATTTTTTTGTTCTTTAATTAAAGCAGCTACATAACCCGAGTGTAAATAAAAGGTAGCACTGTCCCTGCAGATGTTGCAGTCAGAGTTCAGTAGCGTTTACAAAAAAAAAAAAGAATTTAATAACATTAAAATCACAGCACATCAGAAAAATAAGCATTTTCACACAGTAATTCACAGCCACATGCCAAGTAACATCCTGTGTCTTCAGAGTGTTTGAAAGTGCTGTGCCCATGCAGCCAGGCCCCAGACACCCCAGGAGTGCCTGAGCCCCGCGTCCTTCCTCACCCCAGAGAGGAGCACAGCAAGGCCAGGGGAGCTGCCCGTGACCCCTCCTGGGGCTGGCACAGCCCAGGGCCGGGGTTTGGCTCTGGGGCCTCACTGTGGAGCCAAATCCTGGTGTGTTCCTGGGGCTGCAGGGGCAGGGGGTGCTCTGCAGGGCTGGCACAGGGCTGGCACAGGGCTGGCATGGCTCTACAGCACTGGCACAGCTCTGCAGCATTGGCACAGCTCTGCAGCACTGGCACAGCTCTGCAGCACTGGCACAGCACTGGCACAGCCCTTGCACAGCTCTGCAGCATTGGCACAGCCCTGGCACAGCTCTGCAGCACTGGCACAGCCTTGGCACAGCCCTGCAGCCCTGGCACAGCTCTGCAGCCCTGGCACAGCCCTGGCACAGCTCTGCAGCCCTGGCACAGCCCTGGCACAGCTCTGCTGCCCTGGCACAGGGGCTGCAGCCACCAGAGCAGCCCTGCAGCTGCCCCAACACCTTGCAGGCAGGGCAGGGCAGGGCTGGCAGCCGGGCTCACCAGCACACCCAGGGCGCCCTGCTGCTGAAAGCAGGGCCAGGTGCTGCTCCTTCCCCACTCTGCTCAGGAGCTCATTCATCTGGTGTCATATGAAGCGGATTAAAACAAAAAAAGTCCACGGTGCTGTGTTATGCAAATGTCCAAACGGACAGCAGTTCACGTGTGGGCTTCGTGCTGACTTCACGTTGTGTTGAAATATGTAAGAGTTACTGGGCATAAATGGGAAAAAAACATTAACCCATGAGCTGCAGGAAGCAAATACAGCCCGTGAATGAGAATTGGCGTTGGCGTGGATCTGGCAAAGGTTAAGCTCTAAATAACTGTTTACTTCAAACTTTGTGGTGTCTTAAGAGAATGATTTGCAGTTAGAAGATTCCCAAACATACCCAGGAGGAAAATAGGTTACAAGCGTGACCACAACACCAGAACAGGTTCAATCTCATTTGCCAGTCAAAGATTGCACAGCATGAGGGAAGGTGGAACTTCTGGGTGGTCACAGGAGTGAGATAATGAGCTGAATCTCGTCCTTAGTAATCACAACCCATCGTTGTCACTGATTATTAATTAGCAGCCCAAAGGCCGGAGCTGCAGTTGCATTCCCTTGGCACATTGGATGGATTAGAAACTCCAGGTGAGTGGCTCAGGGAAAGGCCTCTTCAGCAGCACCCACCTCTGAGGTTTATGGATAACCACAGCGATCACCTTGGTGCTGCTGGGCTGATGCCTTCCACAGGTACACCACGGAAAGGATCAGTTTAGTGACACTGGCAGCTCCAGGAGCTCCTGCCCCAGCCCTCACTCTGCAGATCTGCTGGGGAGCCCAGCCCCTGGCTGAGCAGCATCCCCTCAGCTGGGACACCAGGGCACGGTTCTGGCCTGTCCCGGGTGAAAAGGAGGTGTGGGGGCAGAGAGAGTTTGGTGGGGTTTTGCAATGGCTCCAACCGCCCCGTGGCAGGTACAGCACGGCTCGAAAAGCCAGCAGGGGCTGTGCAGGAGGTTGTGAGGCTCAGCCACAACCCCAGCGGGATTCAGCCGTGGCAGTGACAGCTCGGCACTCACACAGGGCGTGGGGAGACGAGTCACCTCCGCAGGGCACAGCAGCCGCGAGGTGCAGAACCAGCCGCGTGTAAAACGCGTTTAATGATCTGCTCAGTGCGCCTGGGGAGCTGCGAGGGCTGCTTCCTGCCCTGCTGCCGGGCGGTGACACTGCCGGGCAGTGACAGTGACCCGTGTGCCGTGCAGTGCCCCAGCAGAGCCATCACCTGCCGGATCACCTGGCCACTGTCACCATTCCCTCTGGCGGGGCTGCCAGGTAGTGACCCTGCTGGGCAGTGACCCTGCCGGGCAGTGACAGTGACCCGTGTGCCGTGCAGTGCCCCAGCAGAGCCATCACCTGCCGGATCACCTGGCCACTGTCACCATTCCCTCTGGCGGGGCTGCCGGGGGGCAGTGACAGTGCTGGGCAGTGACTCCCCTGGGCAGTGACAGTGACCCGTGTGCCCTGCAGTGCCCCAGCAGAGCCATCACCTGCCGGATCACCTGGCCACTGTCACCATTCCCTCTGGCGGGGCTGCCGGGGGGCAGTGACAGTGCTGGGCAGTGACCCTGCCGGGCAGTGACAGTGCTGGACAGTGACAGTGACCCGTGTGCCCTGCAGTGCCCCAGCAGAGCCATCACCTGCCGGATCACCTGGCCGCTGTCACCATTCCCTCTGGCGGGGCTGCCAGGTAGTGACCCTGCTGGGCAGTGACCCTGCTGGACAGTGACCCTGCCGGGCAGTGACAGTGACCCATGTGCCGTGCAGTGCCCCAGCACAGCCATCACCTGCTGGATCACCTGGCCGCTGTCACCATTCCCTCTGGCGGGGCTGCTGGGCAGTGACAGTGACCCGTGTGCTGTACAGTGTCTCAGCAGAGCCATCACCTCCCGGATCACCCCACCACCCGCCCCGCTCCCCCGGCCGGGGGTCCCCGAGCGAGCCCCGGGGGCACGGCCAGCCCGCAGCCGTGCGGG
>VXBN01013004.1:591644-604967 GCA_013397395.1 Sinosuthora webbiana | reverse complement strand
GCTGTCGCTGTCGCTGTCGCTGTCGCCGTCCCCGGCCTGGCTGGACGCGGGGCAGTCCCCTGCCCTTCCCCTGCACACCGGCAAGGGCGGGACCCTAAAGCCACACCAGGAGCCCCAGTGCAGACAGGCTGCAGGGAGCCGCACAAAGCCCGACCCGCGTGGGGTCTGCCTGCTGCTGCGGCTGCTCGGCACCTTTGTCAAACAGGAATTAGCGGAACATTTCGTTTCCTAACTGAAAGCGAGGGGTTGACCACAGAATGTTTGGAAAAGAACAGGATTTTCAACACAGAGCAGCAGATTCAAAGAATATCCTATTTTTATGCTCCCTCTCCGTGTAATTCATCTGCCATTCCAAACAAGACGTGCCTCAGCTGAATGAAGCCTCAAAGAATCACATAATAGGAGAAGTCATTTATTGTGAATCAGGCTCTTTCTGTGGTATATAAATAGTCCGTGCTGTTCCACAGGCTTTGTCAGTCAGGATTAATTAGCAATTGACCCTTGCTTGAGATTTCTTCACTACCTTTACATTTTTCATAGGGCTAAATGAGCTCTCCACATTGCTTTAAGAGGCTTCCTAAGCTGGAGTTTCATTTACCTCTAGGCTATAAATCAGTAGTTTAATTTATCACCAGGTTACATTATGAGCAGTGAATAGTCAGGGTGGAATTGAGTTTATTATAAAGATGTTCTGTTAGAAGACACAGTAGTACAGTGATTGAAACATGCTCTTCAATTTTCCATTAATGCCCAATTCTGAATATGACCACAGAGAACCACACTTTACAAACTTTACATTTAGCATTCTAATAAATAAGTTCAATAAATAGGGACTCTGCAGAGGAAGCCGTACATGTGAACAGAAGCTGCTTAACAATGTTGTCAAAAATAACTAGAGCTACTCTCATTTGTAACCAATCACTGGAAATTGGTAAGTAAAATATAAATATTTTACTCTTGTGGTGCAGACCAGAGGAACAAAGATCTGTTAAAAATCACCCTTAGGATTACATCAAACTTAATTTTGTACACTAAATCCATAATTCAGAGCATGCTTTTATACCGCTTTTAGCACAAAATATTTTCAAATACATTTATTAAAAATATGAGAAACGAGTGAGACTGCCCATGTAGAATTTCATCTGTGCCTGATCACTAGCTCTTGTATTACACAATGTTGCAGTTTGGCTAATTTTGGATGAACTATTCCACATTTGGAGAAGGTCTATAGTAAAGGGCCGGATTTAGCCTGTAGTATATTGCAACATCTTGTTAATACAGCAACTTATTTGTCAAAGTACAAAAAAAATTAATTCCCCCCCAATTACTGTTATATATATATATAATATATAATATATATATAATCCATTTATATTATCCATTTTGATAGCCACCGTTCTGGGGACACGACTCTTGTGTTGTCTGTAACGCCTGCAGGAGCAGAACCACCCTGGTACCGTGCAGGAGCAGAACCACTCCAGTAACACACAGGAGCAGAACCACCCTGGTACCGTGCAGGAGCAGAACCACCTTGGTACTGTACAGGAGCAGAACCACCCTGGTACTGTGCAGGAGCAGAACCACTCTGGAGCCACACAGGAGTAGAACCACCCTGGTACTGTGCAGGAGCAGAACCACTCTGGTGGCATACAGGAGCAGAACCACTCTGGTGGCATGCAGGAGCAGAACCAGTCCGGTACCATGCAGGAGCAGAACCACTCTGGTACCATGCAGGAGCACGTGTTCCCTGCTGGCCTCAAGGCTCAGCTGTTCCAGCACATTCACCTCCGGTGGAGCCTCCAGTTCTGCATCAGGCTGCCATGCCACCGAGGTGCCACCGAGGTGCCACCGAGGTGCCAGCACAGTGCCACCAAGGTGCCAGCACAGTGCCTGCACAGTGCCAGCATGGTGCCAGAGCAATACCAGCACAGTGCCAGCACAGTGGCAGCATGGTGCCAGAGCAATACCAGCACAGTGCCAGAGCAATACCAGCACAGTGCCAGCACAGTGCCAGCACGGTGCCAGCACGGTGCCAGCACGGTGCCAGCGCTCCCCAGCCATCCAGGCCACACTGGGCCTGTCCCTGCAGCTGGCACGGTGCCACTGCCCTGGCATGGGGACAGCCCCGGAGCCGTGACCCTGCACAGCCCGGCTCCCCACGCCTGGCAGCACCAGGGACACACCGGGGAGCCCCGGGCACCAAGGGGGCCAGCTCTGCCATCAACAACCATCGCAACCCCAAAGCACGACCATGCACACACCAGTAAAGCCTACCTTGACTAGAACACCGGCACTGAAAGAGGACTGAACCATAAATGCCACCAAACTATCAAGTCATTATCAGCACTAGAAGTAGATGAAAAGAAATAATAAAACTGAAAATGATAACTGCGTCGTGGCTTTGATTTAAATCCTTGCGTACGACAGCGAGAGAGCAGAGAGCCTGGTCTGTGACTGAGCCCCAGAAGACAAGACACTGCTCTTATTTTTATTTCCTGTTCTTAAAGACAGGCTGACTGAGAACATTTTCAAATGTGGGAGACTAAGTCATTAAACCAGATGCACTTGGATTGCTCTCCTCCTTTAGGGGATTTACTTCATTTTCCTTCATCTGACACAAGTCAGAAATAAATGAAACTACTGAAGGAAAGCTGAATTTTGACACATTATTTTCCATTAAAATTCTTCCACTGACTTTGTTAAGCTTTTTCTAACACCAGAAAAATGAGGCTTTATCTAAAAAAGAATCTGAGACTGTTAGATTTTCCTCACACACTCGTAAGCCCTACAGTCTCCTACTGCCTCAAAGCGGAGGATTTTTCCAAACTGTTCCCAAATCTTCTGCATTTGTTCACAAACTGGTATCTCCGTTCTGTTTATACTCTGTTAAAATATTGAGAGTCATTTCCTCACTTTTGGACTGCACGTTCTGTTCGCTCCTTCTGGACGATTTCCTGGTGGCCCTGGAAAGGCGCCTTCGGAAGGTGTCACCTGCCAGGAAGTAAAGGATGGGGTCAACGCAGCTGTTGAGGCTGGCCAGGCCCCTCGTCACTTGGTAAGTGGCATAAACCTTATCGTTGAAGGCACACATATCTGGGGTTTGGAAATCCACCCTGGCCCTTAGATTTAAGGTCTTCATCACGTGGAAGGGAAGGTAAGACACTGCAAAGACCGTCAACACAATAATGACCAGGTAAATCGATTTTCTCCTGAGAGGAGAATTGTCCAAATCTTTGTAAATCAAAGCTTTCACGATGAGCCCATAGCAACCAAGAATCACTATGAAGGGGATGCAGAACATCAGCACCGTGGTGCACATGCTGTAAATGAAGTAACTTCTCAGGTAATCATCAGCCGTTGTGTCGTAGCACGTTATGGTTTTGTTTTTCCTTATGCCCGTCCCCGAGTAGAAGAGTATTGGAGAAATCACGCCCACCACGAGGACCCAGACCAGGCTGCTGATGTACACGGCGTTCTTCTTCTTCAGCCTCCCCAGGGACTTCAGGGGGTGCACCACCCCCGTGTACCTGTGCACGCTGATGCAGGTCAGGAACAGGATACTGCCGTACAGGTTCACGTGGAAGATGAACCTCTGCAGCTTGCACATGATGTCTCCGAAGATCCAGTCAGTTTTGTTGAAGTAGTAAAAGATGAGGGCGGGCAGAGTCAAGACATACAAGAAATCGGCCAGCGCCAGGTTGAACATGTAAACCGAGATGCCGCTCCAAGGCCTCATGTGGAAGACAAACATCCAGATAGCCACACTGTTGCCCAAAAAGCCCGTGATGAAGACCAGAATGTAGACGGTGGGCAGGTAATAGAACTGGAAGCCGGTTTTGGTCAGGGAGCACTTGGTGGTGACGTTTCCCGCAGACCAGCCGCTGCCGGATAACAGGTTGGGTTCAGTTCCGTTCAGAGCAGCAGAGAGAAGGACTTCAGTCATGATCCTTCCCCCAGAGTCACATAGGTCTGAGGCGAAGCAACGAAGTCTCTACAGGCACAGCAACGCATCTAGAGAAATAAGAGAGCCAAGGAAACCTAGCTGGAAGGTGAGCCCTGCCCTGCTTTTCCTCGGAGGTTTCCAAGCGGCGGTACCGGGCCCCGCTGCGCTCCCCGCCCCGCTCCCCGCCCGGTACCATCCCGCTCTCCATCCCCAAAGCTGGAGGTCGGCAGCATCCCCGCTGTGCCCCATCCCGCCCCCGCACAGTGTGTGGGACTACAGATGGACTTCGGGGGCCTGCCAGGAGGCGGACCGGTCTGGGGACAGCAGCTTTGGCCCATCCCCTCCCCATTCCTTGCCGACACAGGCTGTGGGACACACCCTCCCCCCAGCTCTGGGAACTCCCCAGCCAGCAGCGGGTCCTGCATCTCCCATGTCTGAGCGTGGTGGTTCCCACCTGATGGGGGGCAGGCGGTGCCATGGGGACCCGCAGACAAAACCCAACTCAAGCCTGCAAGCACAGGCCCCTCTCTGGACAAAGCCCAGCGAGCACCTCCTGGAAGGCCCATCCTCGGGGCCCGGGCAGCCTTCACAGCCACGCTACAGGGGACCCTCAGTCCCTGCAGCCACGGAGGAGCCGTGCGGTGCTGGGGCAGGATCCAGCCCTTTTCTCTCCAGCGGGAACAAGGCTGCACTGCTCATGCTCTCACAGCCGTGGGGCATTGGCTGGCCGGTGCAGGGGGGCAGTGCTGGGGCACAAGCCTTGCGCGCCCATCCGAGCAGCACCGGAGCCCAGTGCAGGCATCCCGTGCTGGTGGAGGCAGCTCCTCAGCACAGAGTGAGCATATGGCCATCCCATTGCACCTGTCCAGGCAGGTCCCACAGGAGCCAGGATCTCAGCAAGTAGGTAGGTAGGTAGGAAGGGGGTGAGAACACAGGAGCATGGTGTTATCACCTTCTCCTTAAATATCCGTGCCATCCTCACGCAGCAGAATAAAGGAGGCCAAGGGGCCCGGCCCGCAGCTCCCCTCACCGGGACTTGGCCCCGGCTGGGAGCACCGGCGAGTCACTGCCAGGATGAACAAACCCGGGAGCAGCACACGGGCAGGGGGAGGCAGCCTCCTGCTGCCGGCTTGGCCAGGGATGGGCTCTGGCTCAGCCGAGCTGCTTGGCTGCCGTGTGCTACAACGGCCTCATCCTCAGCAGGGATTGTTTGGGGCACCTTCTTCCCCGCCCCGCGAAGGCAGCACCAGCCCCAGGCTGGGCAGCCCCAGTACCTGCGCAGCACTGAGCCACGTTTGGGCCTCGGAGCAGGGCACAGAGCGGGGCGGCAGCACAGGTGTCCCCTGGGCTGTGCTGGATCTGTGCCGTGGCTGACACTTGGCCCCTGCTCCAGGGATGAGGTAGTCTGCAGAGGGCTGCGGTCATCCTTCCGGAGAGAGCCGCAAAGGGCGGGCAGGTGCGGCAGAGGGTCGCACCAGCTCCGCAGCCTGCTGCCGATTGCTGCCGGGAAAGAGAGGAGCTGTTCCGGCAGTCATGGTGCCAACACCTCCCTTGGAAACATGAGCCCACCAAGTGATCCCTCTTCCTACACGCCCACAGCAGGACAGCCCATATTGCCAGGAATGGGGGAGAAGACCAAGACTCTTGGGGTCAGAAGACGGGACTCATTGCCCCATGGGCACTTTTTAGGTTTTCAGGCTTCTGTAGTAGTGATTTTTAGCAAGAGGGGCAAGAGAGGGTGTGGGGCACAGCCCCGACAAGAAGCGGGAGCAGAGTGAGGAAGCAGTGGGATCCACAAGGCATGTGGAAAGGCAGTAGCAGCACTGTGCCGTACCCTGCTCCCACCCATCCCCACTGCACTGCTCCCTGGGGTGCATGACTGGCTGCTGGCACCCGTGCCAGGCAGGAGCAACCTCCGGTTTCTATAGGAACCAGATCAAGCCTTGAAATTGCCGGCCTTGCTGACGTGGTGGTGGTGGTTAGCTCACAGCTGATCCTGCAGCTTTGTGCCGTCCTCGTAGGGCGACACCGCGTCCATCAGCCTGCTGCCACCGATCCGGGAGGTGGCGAGGTCCCCGCAGACACGCGTAGTCACAGCATCAAGGGCAAGAGCCATGATAATGGGAAAAATACCACTGAAAGATAAAAATAGTTACTTAAGCTGCAGCCATCGATTGGTCGTGGGCACGGTGCCACCTTGGTGGGAACCCCCACCACGTGTACCGTCAGCAAGCCCCGTGCCAGCACACAGCAGAGGTGCCAGCAGCTCCTGGAGGTAAATCCTGCACTGCCACCCGGGAGCCTGGCCGGGGACCCGGGCTGACAAAAGACAGTGACAACACCAAGACTTGAGCCTCCAGAGCGTGGTTCACATCACACAGGGAGGGGTGCACGAAGAGAGGTGAGCATCCAGAGAGGCAAAGTTCACAGGCAGTAAATACTCTGATCTTTGATCCCCGTAATAAGCTGGTGCTAGCCCAGAAGAAAGGCCGGGAGCGAGGCAGTGAGCGCAGCAGGAGCCGGCACAAAGGAGGCACTGTGGCCGGCAGATGCGCTCTGGCCACACGCCGCTGCACAGCCCCTTCATTCATCCCACGCTCCCGCCGCCGCCGGGGTCAGCGACATCTCCCTCCCCACGGCCTGGCACCCCCGGGGGCACTGCCCGCACTCGGCCCCGCCGCGGGTCTGACACGCTCCCCAGCCCTGGCTCTCTCCCAAAGGCTGAGCGCCCCGGACACGTCGTGCTGAGCACAGCTGCTCACCACCCTCTCAGAAAAAAAAAAAGCATTTTAAGCTGCTAAGGGCTTACAGCAGGAGGCTGCCCAGCAATGCTGCCCTGCCTCAGCACCCGAGGGTCAACACAGACAGCTGCCTCTGGCCACGTGTGTCCCCGGGCCAGCGTGGGGAGCCCCGAGAGCCGGGGCTGTGCTCTGGACAATCCATGCTGCTCCCTACAGGAACAGTCCTGTCCCCAGGCAAGGGGCAGGAGGCAAGGGCAAGTTGTGACTGCACGGGATCTCCCAGCACCAGCAGAGTCCCACGGGGTTCCAGGCCAGACTGAGCCCCTCCAAGAGCTCGGCGACATCCGGCAGAGATGTGTGTCCCCGCAGGAGCAGCGGAGGAAGGGCTGCGCCCCATCGCCCTCAGCTGAGCCAGCATCACCCGGCTGGAGCCGCCATGGAGCTCTGGAGCTGCGCTGTTCGCGTCCCGGGAGCGGCTGCGGTGGCAGCTGCCCTGAGCAGGCACAGGGACCCTCCCCGGCCGGGGACACCGCTCGGCGATGACCGCCCCGCAGCGCCCACTGCAAACACGGCGAGCCCGGCGGCTCGTGCAAAAACGGGGCTGGGAGTCTGCACCAGCCCCTCTCTCCATCCTGCAGAACCCCCGGCCCCTGGACTCAGCAGCGTCCCATGGGTTTGGGGACGGCAGCAGGAATATGCTGCACTTCAGCTTCTTGGGTATAAACCCAAGACCTTCCTAAAATTACATTAATACAGGTGAATCCCACTGGAATCTGTACACACAGGAACTTCTTGCAGACTAGCTGCTCGAAGTTAAATGCATCTATTGATCTTTTTGCAAGATCACAGAAGTGTGATTTAACAAAACCTCCTTCACAACGCTGGGGAACCACATTGACGCAGAAATTAGGAGACATTGAAACACAACATTTGTCTTACAGAACACAATTTATTTGGCATTTGGATGAAATGTTTCTCACAGCATCTTGAAAAAGAAAAAAAAAAAAAAAAAAGAGATATTAGTGCCAACCCCAAAGAAGTTAAAACAAAAACCAGTGTCACAGGGACTCAATTATTATAGTATCAAATTTAAATTCTACATGGTATTTCACAGAATATCAAAATCTTTTATACACTGCCACAGTTAAGTCCAGTCACAAACCAACTACACAGGAGAAGCCTGCAAGTGCAGCGCTGGCTAAAATGATTTTCCCGAGGAAGGTAAAAAGCAGTGTCTCATCCTCTCGCAGCCTCCCGGGCGCCCTCAGCCCAACACACAGGAATGGCACAGCCCAGCCACCTCTGCTGGCATCAACCCTCACCCACTCAACACTCGAGGGGCACAGACTAGAAAATTAAAGCTATGTGGTACGGTAGCAGGCAGGCAATGCTGACTGTTGTTAGGGGGAAGCGCATCTTCTTTACTGAAAGCCTCTACTCCAAGGAAACAGCGAGTTCGCTTGGGACTGGGGAACATGAGAAGCAAACATGAACTTTGATTCACCTCCTCAACACTCAACTACTCTAATTTTACGGTCCAGCTCCCAACTTGCAAGGGAAATTAAAAAGAAATTTCTGCCTATTACATGTTCCTTAGCTAGAGAGAAAAAAGACGTTTCAGCAACTGAAAAAAGGAGATGCACATTATGGATTGTACGAGGCAACATTAAAACATCAGTGTTTTGCCACTGAGAAGTCACATCTGAAAGATAAAAACATCTTTAAGTATCAGGTTCAAATTTATTTAACATGAGATGGGAAAAGAATGGTAATAATTACTGGTCACAAAAACCATTTTCTTCCCAAGTACTGAAACAGGCCATCACCCCATGGCACCTGTGGAGGCAGAGCACCCACCAACTCTAAGATTCAGCCTTCAGAAAAATATGTCCACCTACTTCATTTTTCATCTAGATCAGTGTCCTGCTGTGCATGGCTAAAGAACAGTCAGAGGCTGAAACTAAACAGGACTGAACATTACACAGACAAGCTCCCTGCACACCTGGATGATGGTGCTGATCCTGCACAATAGGACCCACCGCCCCTGTAACATTTTAACTCTCAACTCACCCAGTACAGAGCCAGAGGCTGCCGTGAGACCGTGGATGGGCATCACTGACAAACCAGAGTGTCTGGGGCTGCTCTGGGAACAGCAGAGACCTCAAAATGGCACCACAGCACGGGAAGCTGAGGAGCAGCTTGTTCCGAGGCCACAGTGGGACAAGACCAGCCCAGCACAGAACCAAGTGCTGGGACTTGACAACAACTGTGGTCAAGGGCATCCCGAGAAAAACACACCCTGGGCTCACACAGGCTGCTGGAAACCATGTGGCAATGCCATCTCCCTGCTGGGGCTGCAGGGGCATTTAGGATGCACCAGTTGTTAAGAAAAACATCCAGAGATGTGAATGGAAACGGGGGAAAAATCAATGCAGAAAGTAACTCCACAGATCTCATCAACCTAATGGCAATCAAACCACAGAGGTCTTCCTTGGGCAAGAACCAACCCTCTGTCATCGGCACTCGGAACAAACTGCCCACCAGTCACCTTGCCAAGGGCAAGGAAGGTTTGCTGAGGAGTCCACTGTTGTCAAGAAAACAACTCTTCCCCAGTTGGTCCAGCAGTCTGAGTAGTTGGGACATTTCCTGCTACAAAGGCTCTTACTCCGAGAGAAAGTACTCAATGTGAAAAAGCTACATTAAAAGGGAAAAAAGACAATTTTATTGCCAAATTAGAAGCTCACTGAGAGGTAAATGAGCTGTATTTAGTGAGCTGCTCCATTCAAGGCAGAATTTCCCTTGTTTACAGCTAAGATGAAGAAGGATAGGGGAAAACAGAAAATAGCAGTTTCCTGCCAATATACAAGTGGGAAAGGCTCAGAAGCAATGGGGAAAATATCACACTGAGGCTTCTACAAAGAAGCCTCCATTTGGAATAGCTACAACCAGGAGCCACAATGAAGTTGCCAGTTGTAACAGAGCTTATTTGCAAATAAAATTCACCACAGAACCAAAAGTAAAATACAAAAATATTGAACAGATTCCCGCAGTGTTAGGAGAAGTGTGAGGTAAGGTATCTGTTCACCTCAGCCACAAAATACAGCTTCAGTAGAGACTGAACCAAGCCAAAAGGCCTTTTGTTATTGCGCTAGGATACTACAAAGAACAAATATTCCATCTGGCTTCAAAAGAAATTGGAAATTTTCTATTTTGCACTGCTAACAAAGTATTTTTCAGGAACAGATTGTAGTAGCATAGACTTTGCATCCTACTTAAGTGTACACTATCACAGCCTGTCCTACAAGAGAGTGCAGCCAGCTCAAGAGAAGTGTTAACCCTAGAGCCTAAATTCTATCTCAGTGCTTAGCTTCACCTAGCTGGACGCAGCACAAAGGTTACTGTCTACAGTATGTATAGAGATATATATATATGTGTGTATATATATATATCACCACCCAGAAACACACGCACGCACACACGCATTCGTACCTATAAAACTAAAGAAAAATCAGTACGTACAATGTATAAAACGTATGGATGTGCTCAAAAACGCACAAAACCCGTTTTATTTTCATACTTCAGAAATGCTCAATTGTTTGTATGCATGGTTCTGACTACTGCTATCCATTCACTTCATTAGACCAGGACTTGGAACTCGGAGGAGAACTCGGTCAGAGATCGCACCGGGTGGAGAACCGCTCCTCTCGTTTCGTACCGCTGCTGCTGCTGCTGGAGCCGGGCAGGGCAGAGAGCAGGATGGGGCGGTGGAACGGCTCCAGGTGGAGAGGCTTCCCACCAACCAGTGCTTCCTCCCACTCGTGTGCCAGCAGCGCTCCCCAGAACTGTGATTCACGCTCTCCGATGGAGTCAGGGCTGTTTGCAAGTGTCTGCAAGTCGAGACACCAGATACGACCTCAATAACCAAACTCACAGTTTTCTGTGCAAAACGAGTTGAATTGTCAAGACCAATCCCCAGGTACAGTATCAGCCTATAGGCAAGACAGGGAATAGAAAGTAGCAGCATATTCCATGGGGAAAGAGTCAGCTGCACTGGGAAACCACAACAGTAGGTTAGAATTTGTCATACAAGTATGATTTCTCATCATTACTAGAAAAATAGATCACATACACACCCCCATGCAGTGTTTTCTTCCTGTCCCTCTAGGCTTGTACCCTTCATAAGGTAACAGGAGACCACTCACAAGAGGCATTCTTTACAAATTCCTTAAAATTCATCTCATCTGCTGACTGTTACAGTAAGTCAAGGAGAAGCAGAGGCAATGGGAGGATGGGAGAAAAGAGTAAATTATTTGTACACTGAAATCCAAACAAATTTAAAATTGCCTGTAAAGATTATTTTGTACTCATTATCAAAACCAACAGTGCTTGACTTTGGGTTTCGTGAGGGATTGAATGAATCTTTGCCATCTGTAAATTAACTTAGCTTAAAGAGTTCAATACAAGGGGGAAATTTAAGATGACATATCAGACTGAAGCAAACTGCTTTATTGATTTAAGTACACTAACCTCATTTTAACCCCTCGTGGGACCTGGATAAATGGTTTGGGGGGCACAAGGGAAATCTCTAGAACAGGGTTGGCTGTCTATGGGACTGAGATAAGGAACAGGTGTCCAATTAGAATTAAACATCACCTATAGTACATGTTGATAACCATTTTTAAGTGGTATTTGTAGAACTGTAAAGAAGTGAAATGAAGAGGAGGGAACGCACATGCTAAATATAGCATGCAATAGGAAAAGCAAGAACAGTGGTCTTTTATCCAGGCCAGTTTTGTGCAACCGTTCACCGTAAAGAAGTTAAACTAGGAAGAAAATACCTCAATCTTTCTTATGGGATTAGAACAAACAGGGGCTTCATACAGTGAACTCAGGCTGCATTAAAGTTAACTGCTCCCCATCTCTTCCCTAAAATACTTCCTAACACATGTGAGGGTTCTACCAAAGGGACATCACACAAACAGACCCAGTTTTCTTCATGGGCCAGAAGCATATCCAACAATATGAGGTTTTGCAGCTACCAACAACAAACAATTGTAATTGCAAATCCCAGTTTTCTCAGTACCCACTTGTCGCATATTGCGTAGACCATTCCTCCTCCAGTTCCTCTGGTGTTCTGATCAAGGCAGATCAAAACCCCAAGTGTTTTATACAGTGTAACTCTTGATGGCATGTGTCCCACTCCATAAAACAGGGCCCCAGCCCCCTCCCCTGCAGCTCCATCTTCTCTGCTTGAACAGTGATTGCCCCCACCCTTCTTTTCCATTGTCTTTTTCCTGGGTCCAGTGGTATCCAGCCAAATCCAAGCAGCTTTTTCTCTGATGTAGGTTTTGACTCCTCTCAGGTTAAGAAAAAAAAACAACCCAAACTACCCATACTTCTCACCTCCTCAGAAGTCAAAGGAATTCTCTGCTCTCCTTTCCATAGCCAATGGAAAAAAAGAGCAGTTGTACAATCCATATTTACAGGACAAACTGATTAGTGAATGAATAACGACAGCCAAAAAACGAGAGGCACGATCCTAACCTAGAACATAAAAGCAGTGTTTGAAAAACAAAGTGGAGATTCCTTCTGAAGTTCGAGCCACGGATTAGTGTTTGTGCAAACAGTTGCTAGAACTCTGAGCGGTGCTGGGCGTTTCACTCCTTTATACAATGGTGTTGAGGGAACAGTGGCTGTGGCGGCTGCCTGTCAAAGTTTCTGCTGGGGTGTTTTCATTTATGGGTGTGTCAGGAGGGACAAGAAAGGTGCTGCTGTCAGCAGAGTCTTCCAGCTCCACTGGAGAAGGACCAACTGAGGGAGGAAGAGATCCCTCTGTAAGCTGTGGGGATACATCACAGTTTCCTAGTGATGGAGGACCGCTTTGCACAGCCTGAGAAAGAACTCCATCTGCAAAGGACAAAAAAACAAGCAGAATCAGAAGGTGAAGTTTATCATCTCATGTTCCCAAACAGGTTTATGACCTGTATTTCTGGAAGCTCTGAGTTTTTTCCTGGTTTTGCGCTAATGCACAACAAGATGAGACTGCAAAAGAGGAAAATTGTGTAACAAAAATAAAACTTTGACATATAAATAAGATGCTTGCACTAATCAGGCTCACTTATCTTGTGAAATATGCTGCCATAAAATCCCAAATTGGAATGATTTCTACAGTATGAGAATATCACAGCTGCAAAACTGAAGAGCACTGGGTGAATCATTAGAAAGTGGTATTTTTGGTCAATTTTTGGGGGGTGTGGGTGGGGGAAGCAGGGAGGAGAGAAGAGGCTGGATACATTTTATCCAAAATCTCTTGTACTTGACATTTGTTCTACTTCTTAATACCAAACTCTATCAACCTATCTTCAAAAGGCCAAAAATGGTATCAGCATGGTAGAAAAAAGGTAACCAGCTAATCCATCCAAGGTAAGGCTCAAAACTAGGTAAGGTTTAAGAGGTAAACTGCTTACAGATTGGATTCCACTGCTAATTTAGGTGATTCAAAGAACCTTTGAGAAAAACCAAGCTTGATGATACATTTTAACAAAAGACTTTTCCATCACAGAAATTGGAGATTTTTTTTGTAAACTGTCTTTTCTCATCACAATTGCTACAACACATGATTGTAAGTTACAAAAAAAA
>VXBN01013004.1:552604-591612 GCA_013397395.1 Sinosuthora webbiana | reverse complement strand
AAAAAAAAAAAAAAATCCATCCTCTAGCCAGAATGAAAACGTGGGAGAAAAGAGAAATTATTGCCTGCGTACCTGGAGTGGAACAAAGGATGCTGTCTGGATTGACAGAAGCCTCGTAAGGAGGAGGTGGGTCATCAGGGTGTTGAATATCTGGGTACTTGTAAGCAGTATAGGGTGGAGGGGGATCGTGAAAATGAAATGCTCCACCTTCCCCATCGTCTGAAAGATGCAGTGGAGTAAGGCCAGTTCCAAAACCATCGGGACCGTAATCAAAGCCAGGCATCCTGCGGCCCAAGTTGAAATGGTGCACTGTTTCAAGAGAAGGAAAAGCAGTGAGTGACTTTATCTCGTGCTGTCTTCTTCAGTTTATGTCAGATCTCAACACTTTTTTCCACTTTTCACACCCCAGGAACTCATGTCTCCTGAAGACCTAGAAAAGTCTACATAACCCATCCAAGTCAACTTGCTGCAATTACACAATACCCAGGCCCACCTGCTCCAAGTCTGTTTGTCCTGCATCACATCTAAATTTGACTCTAACCTCTTCAAACTACCGACTATTGTTCACACAGAAGATATTTCAGATTTGGACCACATACGAACAAAAAAAAATTTTCCCAGTATCCACTACAAAAGTTCAAGTTTGAAGAACTCACCAAGACACAGGCACAAGCCAAGCAAGACGGTGCCATTTCTCCCCTTTACACACACCAATGTGTCAATAACAAGCACAAGGTGAGAGCTGACACTCACAATTTGCTCCAATCAAGGACTCTATGCGCTCTCTCCGCCTCTGGCGCAGCCGGTGGACCATGAAGAGCAGCAGGGAGAGGATGAGGAAGGAGGAGATGCAGCTCACGATCAGGCGCATTCCACCGGCCATCGAGTCAAACAGGCTGTTGCCATCTGTTACATAAAACACAGAAAAACAGCCTGCTATTTTTGTTCCAGATTCATTTTTCTTGATGTTCTTCTGTCAGTAACGGAGACATAAACGTAGAGTGGAGATTCATTAGCCTGGTTTAACACTTCTCCATATTTCAAATATATAAGAAAATCATGAATCATCAGGTGATTTATCTTTTTACTGCAAGAAGATCTGAAAGTTTCTAAGAATATCTTCCTCGGGAAAAGGGGCAAAATGTTGAAGGCTTCTGGCCTCCGAAAATTGGAAGAAAGGTTAATGGCATTTTGCACATCCACTGTTTCCCTTGCATGGCTGATGACATTATATTAAAGAGGAAAAGGCTTGAGAACTGGCATATTTATACACTATATAACATCCTAACCCTTCAATTTCCACTAAAAAAATCTCTGAACATTGTCACTGTCACCCAGACGTGGCTATCTAAATTCCACATGACACCAGTACGTTGGTTAGCAGCCCTAAGTGATAGGAATGTGGTAATCATCACTCAGGAACTGAAGAGATTAAGGTGAATGGGAATTAAACCTTTTCCTAGAGTCATACCAAAAGCAAGTGGCAGAACAAGAACCAGACCCAGGAGCTCAGAAGCTGGAGAGCTCTATCCCATTGCTAACCAGATCCACACTGGGAAGGCTCCCAGCACCAGGCACAAGAGGCATTAATTTTTCACAATTCAACTAATCACACTTGGTTATGCCTAAGCAGCACACGCTCACACAGGTACTCTACACAAAGAAAAATGACCTAAAGATGATGTACTGTGTTCTTTGCACCAACTCCCCATTAAAGAGTTCTGAATGAGAAATACACCCAGCTTAGGGTGGGTAAGAAACAGATGAGGTGGCCTCACAACTGCAGGACACAAGCACCAGCAGGCATGGCCCCTCTTCCCAGTCACTGCAGGGCCACTTCCCAGAGGAACCAGCCAGGTCCTGGCCACCTCTCCTTTTCCATACCCACTCCAGTCACAATAGCTCCCTCCATACTTTTCCTTTCACTAACAGCAGCTGAAGTTTTATCAAAGATTCCTTATAAAACAAGGCTAAAAGCCTCACAAAAATTTTAAGTGATAGTTTGCTACACATGCTAGTAACAGAAAAATCCACCTGATTTCTCTCGTTCCAGTACGTGGCTAACAGCCTGGCATTTATTATGCAACGCCTTCTTGGCAACAAGAAATTCATTTAATAGTGCAGTAGGCATAAAACTCGAACATTACACCCTCTCAGATCCGGCTGTGCAGCACAAAAGCCTGGGTGCTGTCAAACCTTTTAGCACCTACCACTGACAGAGCTTCCACTGATGCAGTCACACACCTCCCAGCCAGCACAGCCTCCTGAACACCACACACCTGCCCCTGCTCCTCCTCCAGCTTGTGGTGATGCCACCACCACGATCCCTGCAGAATAGTCAAGGCTGTCAGTAGCACTGAAGTGCCTTTAGTAAAATATACACAGAGGAGCAGAGGCCCAGAGAAGCTGACTTTAGTCGTGGGATGGATTCTGGTGGTGCATCCCCCCTCTGCAGGCTGCACTGTGATCTGAGAAATGCTCATTAGACCTCAGCCTTGATGAGCTGCACTTGGACTAAGACCTCCTGAGTTTATCAGAAACAGTGTCTGTTCCCAGGAACTAACACGTGTCTAATGAACATCTGTTTTTTAATGAACAGCCTTGGAAACTTATTTTTCTTGCCTAAATGACAATCCACTAGGAGTTTTACTTCTGTTATTGCACCTTCAAAGAAAGTTACTGACTCAAATTGTAGCCAGGATGGAAAACTACTACAACTAGAGCCCATTCTCTTGTGACCCTATAAACAGGAGTCCAAAGTGAGATCCTTTTGATCTCTAAATTCCCAGATAAGGGGCTCATGTGTATGTCTCACACACCACCAACCAGGTGGCTGTGGAGCCAACCAAGGACGGTCAGTAATAATAGATGAGAATTGTTGTTAATAACCAAGGACTGTTGGTGTTAACACGGCATGAGAAAGAACAAGATTTGTCTAGAGAAGGGGGGCCAGGTGGAGATAGGGCAGCACTTCTCTGTGAGAAAGAACCATACCACAGTACAGTGCAGGTGCAAGAATGACTGGCAGGAAGTGGGCATGGACTCCAGGGTGGGATAGAGACCACCAAAGACACATGAAGCCCACATAAATACAAAGAAATTATTTCAGAAAACTTGTTTTTACCCTCAGTATAGTAGTGCCCTGTAACTGCACCAGTTCAGTCACTAGAAAAGCTTTGGCACACCAGTTCTTTCCAAGTATTCTATTTCTTCTACTACCTTTTCACAGTTGCAGGTCTGTCTAAACAAGAGCCACAACAGAGAAATTATTTTCTACCATAACACAGAGCAGCAATAGACAGACTACCTTGGTTTCAAAATATTCCTCTGCTATTTATCTCCTGCTAAATGAGGAGAAGCATCTTTTAAGTGAGTATAGCTGTGATTGCTCAGCTTACTCCTACCACTGAAAAATCCCCCTACTACCAAGTCCTTCAGTAATATTTGTTACCACTTGTAATCATTGCTCACCCACTCATGCTGCAAGAGCTGATTACCTGCCAACCCAACAGCAGGATTTATTTCCCCAGGTCTCTCCTTGGGTTGATTAATTTACTTACTGTTGATTAGTAAACTGGTTTCTTTCCTTTGCAACAGAGCTTAGGGAAGATACATGAAAGAATTGGACAAAGATAAATACATGCTGATTAAAGAAAGTAATTCATTAATTTTTGTCATCTGGAATAGTCATTTATAACCACCCAGAAGGAAAACTGAAATGTTTAATTTAAATTTTTCAGTGTTTATCACTAGCTGAAGTAACTTCATGATGAAAGAAGTTGGATGACTGCTTGATAATTCTTCTCTAAAAAACTAAGTTACTAAAAAATCCAGCAGAACACTTCAAGCAAGAGTATAATGAAACAGTCTCATTTAGCATCAATGCAGAAGAAGAGCTTAAGGATGAGAAAGGATGTGGTAAAATACACTCTTTGAAACAGTTTTCATGAAATAGTTAAGACCCACAGCAATAAGCAAGGATTAAAGAACACGACACGAGGTTATCCCAGGTCATCTTATCCTGTCTGCTGGATGATGCTTTGCTGACACTGTTCCTGAAGATAAAAAAAGTGAAGCCTAAGTCTTAACTCAGCTGATAAGAGTGGGAGGAAGACTTCTGCTTTTCCCCCACTTTTTCACTGACAGACCTGCCACACTAGCTGCAAACATCTGTTAAGCTAAACCCTCAAAACAAATGGGGCACAAGGAGAGACAGTGTCCTTTAATGATTAATTTCTCTAGTTAGGACCAGTAAGACTGCAGATTTGGAAGCCAACAGGCTCCCATTTATTTGTAACAGATTGAAATAGAAGCCTCTGATGGGAAGAGTTGACTTTCTATGTTTTCCACTGGAGTTCAGAACAATAGTTTCTTAATGCACTCAGATAAGATTAGGTTCTTTTAAAATACCAAAAAGCCCAGTATCACAGAATGGTTGAGGTTAAAGGGAACAACCTGAGATCACCCAGTCCAACCTCTATTCAAGCAGCATCAGCTAGAGCAGGTTGACCAGGACAGAGTCCAATCAGGCACTGCGTATCCACACAAAGGCAATTCCACAAACAATCTGCTCCAGTATCTTACCACCCTCACAATGAACTCCAAGTAAGCTACATGCCCTTTCTGTACAGAAAAATAACAAAATCCTCCTCAAAATCTGCACCCCAAAACAGTGACTGACAAACACTTCAAAATCAACTTCATTGACTTTATCAATCCAAAACCTGCACCGATATGCCAAATCCAATAACTGAGGTTGCAGGTCCTGATTATTATTGAAACTCTATATAATTTAAAAACTCTGCTTCCCACATGATCCCTGTGTGAAAACTTCCACACACATAAATATGCTCATGACCAGAAAAAGATGCTTAATTAGTGCTCAAGAGAAAAGTGTTTTGTTTTCATGACAACTAAACATGACAAAGGAAATGTACCAGATGCTCTACTAAAAACCCACAGTATTGTCCCTCTCCAAACTGAGAAGAAACTACTGCTTCTTCTTTCTAAGTAACATTCCCAGCCACAGCCTGAAGTGTTTCCCATGATTTGAGACCTTTCCCCATGGAGTGGTTGTACCCAGCCATGTAGCAGCATCGCAAGGATGTGTCATTTCCAACAAAGCTACACCCAAAGATACCCAAGTTGAGCACTCAACTAATTTTCACTGACAAACCTGTAGCAAGAGAGTCTTACCTGGGTCTAAACAGGTAAATTTGCAGCACTCCTTGGGGTCCTTACGATAGTGCTGACACCCCTGGGGCCGCTCACACAGAGCAGCCACGCACATCTCAGGTTCTCCGTTGTGACACGTGCAGCTCAAACAGGGATCGTTCCCTTTGGGAGTGAAATAGTAGCCTTCATCGACAATGTTGTCTTTGATATCAACACAAGTCTGGCCTGGAACAGAAAGGCACGTCAATATCCATGGAATCCAGCTTAATTTGTTGCATTAAGTGATTTGTATACGCAAGCAGACCACCAGTTAAAATCAAGGCTTTCACATTAAAGAACTTTGAAAAGGGATCTCCAGGGAGTGGGAAAGATAATGGATGGTCTCCAGGGACACAGAGATGATTTTCAGCTCATTGACAAGGTGAATTTTAGGTATTTAAACTGACACACTTCCCAGCATCATCTCCAAGACAGAGGAAAGCAAGGGGTCTGAGAAGCTTAACCTTCACTGCCAAAGCCTGCTGCAGCTCCCTTCCTCTTTCCTGATATTAGGAATAGGTACATCTTTTCTAGATCAAAATTGAAGGCCTTTGAACAGGCCAGGACTTAAAAAGAGAGCCAGGAAATAGTACTTCCACTATCCTAGCAGCATCCTGATCCCTGCCCAGCAGGGGAAGTTTAGCTGCCTTTTGCCCACTGACCTAAAGGCAGGTGCCAAAACCAGAGAGAGAAAACAGTGCTGGGACCTGGCAGCTGGAATGGCTGCTCAGGGAGGATGGCCTGTCCCCTCCACCCTGGGCACAGATCAGCTGGCAGGGTCCACAGGGAAGGTAAGACTGCAAGAGAGCTGAGGAGGTCTCCAGCTCCATCTCTGATCAAAGCAGGGTCAGCCATGACGTCCCAATGGGTTTTGCTCAGGGTTTTATCTAATCTGGTCAAAACAACCTCTCAGGACAGAGGCTGCATAACTTCCCTGCTAGTCAGTTGCACCCTTTATGACCCTCAAGTTAAACAACTTCTCTCCTTGCAAAGAAGCACCATCTAGATCAGGTAACGTTTACGATTACCTGATAATAGTGTAAATACCTCTGTTGGTATCAAGGCTTTTGGAGTACAGGAATGCAAGATACAGAACAAAGACCATTTTTTTTCCACTTTTAAGTCAGTGTTTCTCCCTTCCAGTTCTAAAAAATTGGTTGGAAAGAATTTAGTAGAATTTGCAATACTCTAAATAAAGCAGAAGGAAGTGTTTCCTCATTTTAATGTTAAATTAATAACTTAAGAGCAATATTTACTAATAAGGTATTGAAAAAAGGAAAAAAAAAACCAAAACAACAAACCCAAAAAACGTTTTTTGCCCAAGTTTATTTTGGGGCTGATACTGCTGCCTAATGATTTTTTAGTAAAACTCTGTACTGTGTGACAGCCAGACATTATGATGCTCTTATTTATTAAAATCAAGCAGAAATATAACTTCGCCCTTTTTTTTTCCTAATTCACTGGGCAAAAATTAGAATGGGTAATGAAAAAATTTCCAGCTACTTTTTATATGCATATTTAAACACACAACACAGTTAACATTGAACTGAACCCAACTTACTCCTTTTGCAGAGGAATGAAGATTTCTCATAGCAGTTTTCAGCAAACCAGCTGTGTAAACCGTGGTGCCGGAGGGTAGGAAAGTGGAAACACTGGAGCTGGGCACAAAGAACGTTCTCCTTTTCAGACATAGCCGTACCAAGGGTAGGGACAGGGGGTAAAAACACTTCTGAAGAGCCTGGAACAAGATACATTGACATAAGCAGCCTGTGGATATGTAAAGCTTTAGAGAGGCTCTGTAACATCACTCACTTCATGCACACCAACTCCAACACAAAGAGTCCTCCAGCTTCAGCTCCCATCAGCAGCACTGCTCTGGGGGAAGGCAAACAGCTGGGAGGGAAGGGGTGACTCACACAGAAAAGAGGCTGCTGTTTTCAAAGTACTGGGTAATTCTGTCACTCTGAACCAGGAGAAGTGATACTCCAGCATCTCCACGAGCACTGCTTCACGGAGCCCCATGGGGTTTCCCTGACAATAGTTATACACCTCCTCAAACCACGCTGAGTTTGGTCACAGCCGCTACCAGTGGAGCAAGAGCCCACACAGCAATCTTGTGCCTGGCACTCCATGCACCCACCAGTGCTTCCAGAGATGTGCATCCACCTGTGCAGCCCCCGCAGAGCCCTTCTATGCTTGGGGGGATGCACCAGGGCATCCACAGTTTGGTCCTTTCAACTTATGAAACAGCATCCTGACAGGCTCCAAACAGTAAAAAAGGTGTTGAGGGCATTTTTTTGGAGGGCTTATGTTCCACATGTCACAACAATAAATCCAAATTTTCAAGCTATGGAACCCTAAATCACTTTTCAAACAGGTATTAGGAATTCAGAGTCTGCTTCAATACAAGCCTAAGAAAAGTTTCTCACAAACTACGGAATGTTACTGTGTACTTTATTTCATAGAGGCATCTCTTTTTAAAATATAAAGCTTGAAAACAGAAGATTATATGGCATTGAGACGGTTTAAATTCATATAATGCACCAAATTAAATAAAACTAATGATAAAGTTAGGATGATTTTTTTGTAATTCATGCCTCCCTGTTGTGACCACTCTGTCAGCAGATGGCAGTGCAGTCAGCTTTCCAAAGAGCTAAGAAAGGTCCTTTTAAGGAGAATCTTTGTATTTAAGTGTCAAAGGAAGTATTTTTCAAGACTCAACTGTTTGAAAAGTCTGATCATAATTATGTGTCTGTACCTAAAGGAAAGTTTTCCTTCCACATTTTCCATGGATACTGAAAACTATGCATGAGAAAAAAAACTATTCAGATTAGTTTTTGAATGCTACACTGGAATTCACAGTGCTGATGCTTAAAAAACAACACCTTTGTTATAAATTTTCCATTACCTAAACCAGTACAGGAATTAGATATGCAACTGTACACATAAGAGTTCATATTATGACTTTAACTAATCTCTTGACTATCTCTCGACTGAATTAGCTAAAAAAAAAAAAAAAGGTGTAGAAACATAACTTTGCATTTTCAGCAGAGGGAGCTGCTTGTTTTGCAAGTGAAAGGGTTTAGCCAGTGATGCCCATCAAATTAATGTTCAGTTTTTCATATAAAATGAGATATATTTCTGAGATTATGCAAATTCTGATACGGTTTAAGTAAACTACCTGAAATACTTCAAAAAAGAAAAAATCTGTGTCAATTCTGCGAAATTCAAGTGTGATGTTTTAGTACATAAAATTCTACCAATTTTTAAAAACCTAAAACCTCCCAACATGCCACACTAGTCTGCAAATACTAGAACCAGGAATTAGCAGTTCATCTAAACATTCACCACAAAGAATGAGAAATTACAGAGTAGTTTCCTTTCTCTCATCTTAATCAAGGCAAAAGCCCAAATAAACTGACACATTGTTTCTATGGCAGCGTGAAAACCCATAAAACTTCTTGAACTTTAAAATAAGATGTGTGCTGAGTATTCCCTGTAAAGGGAAGCAGTTCACCTATACTATTTCAATACCATCAGTGAAAGAAGTCACGTTGCTCTTGCAAATCACAGTCATGCTTTAATACAGTTTCCATGGGCACTGAACTAAGCAGTAATTTGAGAGACTCACCTTTATAAGCTACTTCCCAGTGACCTTCCAGAGAGTGATTTCGATTGGTGATCACATACTGATATCCCACCCAGAACCTGCAAAACAAATTAAGTTACATTCTAAAGATAAAGGGCAAAAAAAACATAGCAACAAATTAAATTACACAGAACTTTCTAATGTCTTCATATGTAAAAGCTGATTTTCAAAATATTCTGATTACTTTTATCCTCATCTTTCTGGCCCATACATTGGCAATGTAGTGAGACTACAGCTGAGGAACAGAGGAAAATACTTGATAGAATACTTAGTAGTTTTCTAGGTTTACACATTATAACTGACTTTGTCCTTTACTTCTACTCATAAGCAGCACCTTATTCTGTTGTCATGGCAGCACTTCAGTATCTCAAACCCAAAAATCACACAGCAGCATCCAGAAGTCAAGTATTCCTGAACATAAACAACTTAGGTCAGACTGTTCTGGATCAAACCATTTAATTCTCCAGAGACAGAAATACACCATTACTCAGCCACTCCTGGTGATCTGTCACAGCAGCCCATGAGTGACAAAAAACCCACACGCAGAAAAAGAAGGAATTGTTTGTTGTGAACTAACAGAATGAAATATCTAAAGCTACCAAAACACAGTAGCTGCAACTCAAAATGCATTTTTACTTTATTCCCATCTCAAAGCTGCTCTTTGTTAGAGGTAAGGGTACTTCATGGAAATCAAAATCTCACTGAAAAATTTAAGTAATTATTTCTATACAAGGTAGTGCAGCAGCAGTCATTGTTAAACCCACCTTCCCTGATGCAGTTAAAGAATACCTGAACATTGCTAAGACAACCTGAAGATAAGAAGACTCTGCTGATAAAAAGACTCTGCTGAATTGAATTATCTGTTAATATTAATTAAAACAAACTGCAGATGGGGCCAACCAGCACATCCACACTGGCTTACTCACCTGATGTCCATTTTACCATGAGATTTTCTACACAAACTGAACCACCGGTATTTGTACCACGCAGAAACCGTTCTCTGTAACGTGAGATCTTTGTCCTTTCCTTCCTACTCACCTTCGCTGGTCCTTCCTGACAAATGTTTTTTCTTCCAAGTCCCACTCCTGTGCCAGGATGAACCTCAGCTCCTGGTCTGCAGTGAAGGTGGCGAGGGATCCGTTCACCCGCTGACATGTCTGCACAGCGTCCCAGTAGTTCTCCCCATTTAAATACACCCTGTAACAGCTGGCTGTGCCCTCATAGTGGTGCCATCCTGTTGGGCACTTTCCTAGGAAACATGAAGAATAGAAGGGAAACCATTCCCCCCAAATTAGGATCTTTAAGATAATGCATCTTAATCAATAATCACAACAGTGTGTGCACGCTTCACCTCTGCAGGAGGAGGTGCACACATCACAGATCTCTGAGGATTTACTTTACTACAGTTTCTGATAAATGTTGATTTTTTTTTTTACATGTTTTAAAAAAGGTGAAGCTTCTAGTAAAGTTCCATCACATTGTCACAGCCTTTAAAATCCTTAATTAAGAATGAACATCTACTGTGGAAGACATTTCCCTGCACATCTTTATAAAACCAATAAATTTGATCAATCCAAGCAAAAATAAGCAGTGCAAAAACCCCGGAGGTGGCCAATTTAATGACTGTGTCTTTCTATTAGGTGATTAGCAATATATCCAACTTGCTGTGAAGTTTTCAACCTATTCTTACAGTCTCAATAGAATTCACATAATCCTGCTCCCAGAGTCAGTCATTAAAGACAATATGAGTTCCAGGGAAATTCTTGGTTGCTTTGGAAAAAAGATCACTATAAAGCAGATTTTTAGGAAGTAAGAAGGTGATGGTGTGAACTGCTGTCTCTGCTTTCTCTCAATTAACTCAACTGGGGGAACCTGAAACGAAGCCTTGAGGCATTTGTGGATGAAACAGGCCCATGGGCTTCTGACTGACACTCTTGGAGGTGACAAGTTACTAATAGAGAGTATCACAGGACAGGAGGATGACATTTAAAATAGACGTGAAATATGATTTTAGCATCTGCACTATGCATTTTGCATTACTTAAGAAACTTTGAATTCGGAAACTGTTTTCTGTTCATTGCAATTCACAGTTCTGTTCTCAAGCCTCTTTATTCTGTTTTCTGTAACTGCAATCAGTTGTAACAGAAATTGTTACTCTGGTTTCACAAAAAGAAGATTAACAGGGACACAGCATACTTTGCATGTACTGGTCTGCTATATAAACCATGCGGGACAGATATAAAAGAAATGCACAAACACTTGAAATAGCATTGCATGTCAAAGTTTGGTCAAAAAGCTATGACAGAGAAAAGACTATTACTTGTTCATTTAAAAATAGCCAAAATATCTAAATTAATTAGCAGAAGGATGGCCCAGATTTCCCAGTCTGCAACTTACTGCTAAAGCGGAAATTCTCCTTCCCATGGTAACTTCGCTGGTCCCCTGTCAAGCCTGAGGATCAGGAGGAATAGTTAGTACTAGTGAAAGATGCAAGCAAAGGTAGATTTCATTTTATTAAACTTTCTCTGGGTTTTAATTCAAGACATATGTGATACATTACTCAGGTAAGCAAAGATGGCAGGTCCCTGCAATAACAGCTTGGCCATTTTACTCAGCAGGTAACTGCAATAGCTTCGATTGCAAAGAACCAACAAGCCATTACATGAGTCGTGCAGGGTGAACGAAATATTTTGGCAGATTCTCACCAGCTTGCAATTGCACACAGAGGTTGCTGCTCATCATTTCAACTGCTGCAGCAAATGCATCATCCCCGGCGCATTGTATCTGTTCCTGTTTACAGAACTACCCACTCTCCAGCTGCTTTGTTCCTTAGCTGTGTGCTCAAGGACATAAGACAACTCCTCCAATACATTTTCCAACACATGCTCAGAGATGTAGGATGTAATTAAAACCAGGAAGGAGACCCATCTTCAGCCAGAAGAACGAGGCTTTTTTATCCACTCTCAAGCTTCTAAAGGAAACGTTAGTTGATGACTTCTGAAATAAACCCCCACACCCCCTCATCTCAGTGTCAGGGTTAACAGGTGTACATGAAAACCAGATTCAATAACTTAGGAAGAACATGGTGTAAGATGTTATTCAAGAAGAGGGACTGGAAGGCTCCATGTGCCTACCAGGAATAAATAAAGAACATCCAGTTCAGGTGGAGGCACTGCAGGGTGGGCCATAGCCAGCAAAACCAGCAGGTTCCTAAGCAGGAAGGCTGGCAGTGGTGGAGAGAAACCTTAGAGAAAGATGGAGATGGGCACCAAGAAAGATTAATGTGGAAATAAGGGATTAACCTTGAAAAGAGAAAAATTAAAAACCCAAAAATATGAGCATTATAAATATCTGCTTGTATGTTACTTAACACTACGAGATGTTATTGAAGGTAATAGGGTTTAACCAGCACAGAGCTGCGCAGACATTCATTTCTATATAAAAAATCTGCTTATTTTCCTTTAAAGCTGATTAGCTCCATTTAGCCTCACTAAACCAAACAAACTAAGTCATGATCCCAAATAAAGAGAAGCTACACAGTCTTCTTCAACAGGTTTAACTACAATTGTTTGAAATAAATATGAAACCATGTCAATAAAACTTTCTCTTTTCACACTATCTTTGGAAAACAGGAGGTCCACAGCAATTCCATGGTAATTTAAACCCCATTTGCAGGCTGTTCAGTGAATTACCTGGGGAAAAGACCTCCACAAGACCCAACATCAAACAGTATGCTCCTTGGAACATATGTAGGCACTGATGAGCAAAAAAAAAAAAAAATCCCTAGCTGGAGCCCAGGAACAGCAGAGTCGTTTTGCATTCATCTGGCTCTAGCATACTGAGTTTGCCCCAGGTTAATGGGATAAGCAAGGGCTATTTAATTATCACGTTATCCTAGGAATTACATGTCTACAGAGATCACCCATTAAGGAATGGCTGTGCATAATACACTCGCATGGCCTTCCAGGAATAAAGCAGCAGTTCTAGTGTTCAGTATTAGAATATGCTATCTATCACAAGCAAGAAGTCAGTGCCAAGAAATTCAGACAGTGTACATTTCAAAGGAAACAAAATTGTAAAATAATTTGACAGTGAGGATTACTGATTTTTTTTTATTACTTTAAATGCTAATCTATTTTTAGTTTTAGAATCTGGTTTTAATCCTAATGGTTCTGTAGAACTATTTACACTATGATTTTCAGAGCGATACTGAGACACAAAAGGCAAATCTTCAATTACAGCAAGACTTGAAAAATAACACTAACTAATGTAGAATGCTTTATCAAATTCTACTGAGCTCAGCACGGGGAGCTCTATTTTCCCATGGCATTAAATGGTAGCAGCTAAACCCAAAGAACCAGCCAGAACCAAACACACGAAGAATCAGCTCCCTTTCAGAAGTGAGAGCAGATGCAGCACCATATGGCTGACCCTCCGCAGCTAAACACAACGCCCACGAGGACTTAACAATTTATCTCCCCCAGGAATAAAACAAAAGTTCACAGGTTTTAACATGCAAGGTTAAGGAAGGGTTACACAGGCTAACATCCTAAATCAACAGAATTTATGCCAGATGCTTTGAAAAACAGCTACACAGATCCCACAGAGAGAGGGTTCCATCAGTCCGCACCCAGGAGGCAGAACTCACTCCCTCCTCAGCATCTGCCCTTGTCAGCAGATTCGCTGCTGAAACCAGGACTGAAGTGGCACAAAGCAGCCACCACAAGTCACTTCTTCAAGCCCAACTCTAGTCAGCTGCTTAATAAACTAGTGCTCCTCAAATATTAAATTGCTTCTATCTGACCTGAATATCTGTCTCCTAAGAAAAGCAACGATTGCAACTTTTTCCAGGGCAATAAAGAGATGCTAACAAGCCTCTAAGTTACTTGACTGCCATGAAGAGCTGCTGCAGATTCTGGTGGCAAAGGTGTAATTGGACTGGTTTTCTATTTTACTTTTACAATACTCTGTGGAAGAATTTTCCATGTACTTTGCTGTTCCTACGTCCTTTTTACAAATAATTTTATCTTTAAAAATAAATTCAAGTGCCATGGATTCATCTTTAGAGAACAACTTAATTCAGAAGATGAGAACCTAACCATGTTTGAGTGTTTCACAATGAAAAGTGAGCAATTTTCAATGTTTACATGCACACTTCATATCCTGAAAGCGATGAAATTTTGGAAGATCAGTTATTTTCCAAGATCTTTATTCTTCTAAATACTACAACCACAGGCAATAAAAGCAACAGTGGTATTTTTACTAGCCAAGACAGATACAGATCTGTTTCTTTGACTTTATATAATTAGTCCAGAAATGTCATTTGCTGGCTAGTTGGTGCAGAAAATGAAAAAATGGGTTGAAGTAAAAACTCATGGGGCACTATTTTTCTTTTCACCCTTCAAATATTAGTGTTGTGAACACAAGCAACCCCCCAATCTGTTTCCCAATGGATTGAGTCACAATTAGTATTCACCCAGCTCCTTCCAATTTACAGTTGCTATCTAATTCACTCCAGCACAATTACAGTCTAAGTATAGGGTTATACATCAAGAGAAAGTTGTCCAACAGTGGTGATTCTGTGGCTATTTTCACTTGTTTAAAACTTGAAGCTACCAATTCAGAATGGAACTTTGCCATGCTGATGGCCCCTTCTACCTTTTGGAAAACTTCTGTGTCAGAGACATCAAGTCACTCAAGCAAAACCCCTCATAAGGATGGATGTACTATGTCAAATGTCAAAATTAAACTGCTGCTTGTGAAGCAACCAGGTCTTGCCGTATCTTATTAGTTCCAAGACTTGAGTTGCTCCTGTTTAAACACCCAGATTCTCAGAATTTACATAAAAGCTGCCTTGTCCCCTAAGCTTCAAATTTTCTGTCCAGCATATTACCTGCTGAAAGCTTAGAAAGCTTCTAATTCCATCTGGTAATTTGAGAGGTGAGAGAACTTCAAGATTAAGTCCAGTTTCTTGTCTCAGTGTTTGGAAATACAGTTCAGAAGCTCCTAGAGGGGAGTGTTTCTTCTCAGATCAAGCAGCTCCACGCTGTGTGTTATCAACTGTATTGTGCTAGGACATCAATGCCAGGCAAGAACAGCATCCCGCTGTGCTGCGTGCAATTCAAGGTAATGGACTGGCAGAAAACAACTTATAATTAAAACACCACAAGGTAGGGTTAAAAAAAAAAATAAGAGTTCAGCAAGGGCTCAGGAAAGGTGTGGAAATGCTCAGAGGTTTTTATCATTAATACCTAGCTTTTAAAAAGGAGATGCACTAAAATGTGCATAAATGTCAAGAGTCACTTCAACCATACAAAACATCCTTGGCGAAACAAAACACAAAGCTGTTTTTGATCACTTCAAAACATGTCGCTGCAGCTGCTGCTTCCTCAGAAGGGGAAGATGTAAGACTGATGTGGATAGGATTTATGAAGGGCACTAGAATGTAAGACATCCATTTTCATTCAGAGGCAACAGAAAAAAACACCCAAGCCTGCAGTTTGGGAAACACAACCAGAGTTATGCTAAACCCTGCTCTGCTCGGCCTCCTGAAAATGAGTTAGACCAGAAGGCCTGCAAAGAAGGTAGGATATCTGCAGAAGCTGATCTGATATTCTGGTAGAAGCAAAGCTGGAAATCCAATAAGCAGTAAAAGGTAAACTGCAGATCCCTTCCCTCTTACGGGTTTAAATACAGAACTTTTATAAAGGTGACAAAGTTACGTTTCTACTTTGCTTGTGTAGAAACGTGAAAGAAAGTGATCAGAAATAATAAGTTCCCATATGTAAAAGTCCTTGTTTAAGATCCTAATGCCTTTTTCTACCCTTTCATAGAAAACACCACTTTGGGATAAACTATATTTAGATCAATTACTGTTGACATGGAAGAGTCCACAAATTTCTTGAAGCTTCACTGCTTATGTAGAAGCGAGTCACAGGCACATGCTACATAATAAACCCTCCCAGCAATTTTTAGTATTTCTCACAAGAGCAAGCAGCCACTGGTTTTAGTCTCTCAGAGAGATGAATTGAGGGTAATCACTGCTGCAGATTCCACTGACACATGGTTGCCTAGTGGGAAGGGCAGGGGGAACAGGATTTTGCACATGGGAAATTTGGGACTGAAAGGAATTCCATGTTTTAAAGGAAAATGGTCATTGTGGTAAGAGACAGTAAGAATAAAAAAAGCTTTAATGACAATCTTCAGAGAAATATAGCAAATAATAGGCATCTCATACACTTATTCAGATTGTCAATGAATTAAAGGTCTTACTTAATTGTGTTCTGAAAAAAATGCCAGAAGAAATTCAAACAAAAAGTCTTACAATTTGGAATGCTTTTTTTTAACTTCAGCCAATACATGATTACCAAACTAATTTATTAATTATGGATCCTCTTCTTTTAATAGGACCTTTGTTACTAACACAAATAAAATTAGACCTTAAAAAGGTGAACCAACAGCGGCAAACAACTTTCAATGGCTTTGTAATAAACCTTTTGAAACACCAACATGACTAAGTAGTCATTGAAATACACTTTTAACACCGCCACAAAACCATAATTCACTGCCATTGACCCTTCCTAGTTGCTCATGTTGGAGTGTGCCATTAGAGGCCGAAAGGCTGAAGATTAACAAGCTTCCCAACTAGATTCGGGGCCCTTTCTTGCACGCTTTCTTTTCATGCTTCAGAGAGTTTCCATGCCTTTTAATTTAAAGATATTGTAATTCTCCAAGTTTCACAAGTCCAGGTGGCTTCATTAAGTAGCTCTTTTAGTGTTCAGCCTGCCTTTATTGAAGGGAAGAACTTTTTAATTAAAGTATTTACATTAAGCTGAATCATCACACAACTGCTCATCTAATCCAAAGGTATTTTCTAATTTAGAGCTGCATCTTTTCTTGTTAATTCGGTGGCCAAAGAAGAAAGTTGCCACTCCTAAGTATGACTATGTTACTATTATTAGTAGCATTAGCTCCCCAATCAATGTCCCAAGACAGTCTCTCCCGTGACTGGTCAGGTATGTACACTGACACTCAACACAAGCACACTGTGCCCTCCCAAACTGATTCTGTCCTCAGGTTTACTTTCATTGATGCTACTCCTCTGTATGCTCCAGCACAGCATTCCCATGCACACCAACCTCTCCTTAATCTTGACAGCTCTGAATAACACCTGCCCTTCAACACCCATTGCAGGTCACAATGCAATCCCACCAAGTTTTTTGTTACAGGTAGAATAGTTTTCACATCCTACACCAGTAGTTCTTGTTCCTCTGGTTTGCTGGCTGCACTCCTCACATTACTGTGCAAATATCTCAGTTCTTTCACAAACACCACACCTGCTTTCTGACTGTTTTACTGAGCACAGCCTTTTCACCAATTACTTATCTAATTACTCCTCTCATCAAGGGGAATACTTTTCCTTCTCTCTGCTGTCCAACATCTTCCCCTCTGGTATTTACAGATTTTATTCTTCTCTTCCTGCACACAGACATGGTGGTGAATCAAGTCCCTCCCACATTTCATTTCTTTAACCTTCAGGTTGTTCTCATCATGTCAGGCTAGACAGTCCAGTGAAACCTGCACCCCAAACACAACACCAGAACCTACATATTGAGAAATGTTACTCCTATAAAATCTTCCTCCAAACATTCTTTGGAACTCCAGTCCTTAGCCAACACCATCCTGGGGCATACTCCAGGCAACAACTTAAGCTGCTGACTAATACATCAGGAAGAGTAGAAGATAAAAATAGTTTTCTACTAATGTGGAAGTTCAAATATTCCCACAAGCAAAGTCTTCAGTGCTTTTTGAGTAAATCCAAACGACTCTGCCCTCCCCTAGCCACTGAATTCCACTATACTCCAGAATTTTATTAGGTCCATAGCTTTTTCACATTCGGCCACAGTTAGCTGAAAAGGAAGAACAACAGCACAGCTATAGAAGCAATTTTCTTTAGGACATCCACATTCTAAAGAATATCCTTAAATAGAATATCAATGGCACAGGTTAATTTTCAGTGTCAAAAGGAACTACCGACTGGTTCTCCCCTTTGCTGCACATTCACACACACAAACTAACAAAAAGTTTTCTTAAAAGAGCACTGACATTCTTTTAATTATTTTTCCACAGTACACACTGGGGGCTAACTCTAGTACAGTTCCAAAGTTTGAGTGTTAGAGAAATAAATCTAATTCCTTTAGCTAATATGAATATTTAAAAGAATTTGTTGCTGTAAAACATCAATGTTACTATTTTGTAGCACCTCTAAAATAGCTGAGAACTCAGAATGATGACAGATTGAATGCTGTTATGGCAATGCCACAGAGTTCACGTGATTCTCTGCCAAGAAAATTAAGTAGTTCACTGGCAAAGAACTTCTTAAAACAGTTTCTGAATGTAATTTAGTCATGCTATAAAGAAAAAAACGTTTTGAATTGTGCTGCAGTTGAATTCATGCTTTCAGATACCTGTCTCATTGTTCTTAACAGAAAAAAAATTACAGGTCACTTCACTTTTAAGATACATAGGAAGACCTGCACTAGCTTGTTTTTCAAGAACAACTGAAAATGTTCAAATTTGTGATTGCACAGTCACAATATTTCTTTGCTTGCTTTTAAGCACAGCTCAGTATCCAGCAGCTTTAGCAGAGATCCACTGCTGGTGACAGGCTCCTCAAAGCATATGGTCATAGGAGCTTATGAAGTGCAAATACACCAGCTTGTCTGGCAGAACAAAGTTCTCCACTTAAGCACAAGAAGCATAATCAGAGCAGGGAGCAATAAAACAAGCTCTCTACCCAAGTCCACCCAGCAACGTCACCCAGCACTGTCTGAGTGATATACAACCAAATCAGTAATTCCAAATTTAACCACAGCCTTATGTGTCACTTCAGTTTCATTGCAACATTTTCTCCTTGTCAGCAAAGTCTCTTTTTAGACCACAAACTCTCCTCATCTTTGGGATACCTGCCCTGACCATAAGAATGGAAGGATAATTCAGACAAGCAAAAAACTGTTTGCGGCACTAGCTGCTCAAAATGAAGAGAAGCCAACTCGGTCTTTGTTAATAACGGCTACAGTTCTACCAAACAATCACCAGTTTCAAATCAAAACAACCTGAAAGAGTCAAAGTACTGCTGCAGAGTAAGCTGGCACAGGGCTGAGCGCTCTCCTAGATTCACTTGCCTGGACAGTCAACTTCATCGCTCTCGTCCTCGCAGGTGGGCCATCCATCACACTGCCAGTTGGAAGGGATGCACTGAATGGTTCCACTCCGACACGCAAACTGCCCTGGGGTGCAGTGGAGCTCTGGCAAAGAAGAAAAAACGAAAAAAAAATTGTGCTTTGTTTGAAATGTTGTTTCTTCTTGTAAATTTACACATGTGTTAATCATCTGTCATCTAATGGATCACCGAAGCGTAACAGAAAAAAAAAATCTCTGGTTAATTCAGCCTGTTAAAAACTCCTTCAGATCACTTCGTGTCCTAAACTGCATGTTTGGGGTTTTAACAGACAGAAGGGTATGGGAAATGATTCTCTCAAGACACCCACGGTAAAACCTTCCTGATAAAGATAGCCTGTGAGCAGCTATTACCACAGCATTACCCATTTACTGCTCGTGGGGCACTGAGGAGTGCTTGTTCAATTTGCTCAGAGCTGAAGTTCAAGAAAAATATGTTTTGATAGTTAAGCGCTACATTATGCAACAGCCTCGGTCAGAATCCTATTTCCATTCTAATCACTGTGTATGCCAGAACCCACTAGACTTGCACAAATGTCCAGTCTGATTTAGAGACATCTCACAGAACTACTTGTAAAACAGTATCTATATCCATGAACCTGTTTTCACTTTCTAGTTTCAGCTCTTTTGTAGAATTTCTCCATGTGAACATATCCTTTACTAGAAACTGTCACTATCTGCAAACATGTAGCTCCTGCTTCTGTGACTTCACTGCCTACTTGCTATCATTGCACTGTCACACCTAATTAGCATTATAAAAAGTAGAGCTTTTTTAAAACCTTTTTTTTTTTTTTAATTCCATCTATCAAATGCCAGAACCTAATAACTCAGCTTCATTTTATGTCCCTCAAAACATTTTGCAGGGAAGAAAGGTCTGTCTACAAAAGTGAACAATTCTAAGCTTGTTCACAGCCAGTCTGCCAGTGTCAACACGATCCGCAGGCTCACTTTTGCACCTGAGCATCATTGTCCATCTTTCTTCTTGACAGTGGCTGTCAATTTTCCAACCATTTTTGAGCAATTTAGCACATTTTCCTCTCAGTGAGCTGCACTAATCCCAGGTAATTTATGTCTAGAGAATGAGCACTTTTTTAAACAGAAAAAAAAAAAAGGTTTATACCTAAACCACACTGATTTTGAATTGATCCAGTAGGCAACTTTCTTGCAGAAGGAAATCACTAAAAGAGAATTTAAAATACAGGTATGCATTCTCTCATCCACAGTTTAAAACATAAGAGCAGACTGTAATTGCAGTTGTTACTTCTTGAAACACGTCTAAGCTAAATCAAGACAGAGGTCACTTGTAAGTGTTCAAACAACATGACTGGGCATAATAACCCAAGTCATCAGGCACTCTCAATAAAAGCTGTACACCTACACCTAGTAATTGGTATAACATATTGACAACAGGCTTCTAATTCCATGTTAGACTAAAATCCAGCCCTACTACTGGTTCCTCTATAAAGCACAGACCTGCTCTTCTAGAAAAATAAAAGCAGGCACATCCTCTTAGCAACCACCTACTCAGAGCAAACATTCAGGTCACAAGATGCTAAGAACTCACACGGACCTGCCAGACTACTGATGGCAACAACAGACCTGACAGCACAAGAGTGTTCTCACCCATTTAGAGCTTTACTCAGCCCAAACAGCTAACAGAGAATGAGCACAGGGGAAATGGGAAAAAAATACAGTTCCCAGTCATAATGACTTCTCCATCAGAATAAAATAGGAAATAATTTATTTAGCCTGGAGTGAAAGGGGCATAAAACAGGGGGGGGAGGGTAAGAAATGGAGGAAAAGCTTCACTTGCCCAATATAGCAAGAGAGAAAATTTTATATCTATCTTTAAGCTAAATAATTTCAAATCTAATTTCTATGAGTTAATTATTTCTCCTTTCTAACTTAGAGGAAAAACCCAACAACACACAAACCACCAAATCAATCAAATACAAAACCTCAAGCTGAAATTGAAAGAATTCAGATATCAAGTTCACAGAAAAGCACTACTTGGTAAATCACTGCAGCTTCTTCAGCCACTTTTGCACCAGGTCAGGACACAGTGGGAGGTTCCTTAGAAAGTCTTGCTACTACAGTTTCAGAATTTACACCGGGGCCTGTGGTAGATCTTTTAACACATCAAAGACTATTCTCAGCCCAGCTCCAGGTTTCCACTGCATCCACCTGTAGTTATGACAAAATTCAATACTTGAAAATAAACTTGATTTTTTTTCTTTTACTGCTTGATCTCAGTGGAATTCACACATACAGGCTGTGAACAGTTATTCTGCAGCCTCCTGGCTTCACAGGCAGCATCCACCAGGAATGCCAACCTGCACAAAAACCAGTCAAGAATTGCCTGCCTGCAATTTCATACATGCTATTACTATTTTATGTACCATTACATATGACTGGCTCAGATAAAAGGATGACTCCATCTCAGTATTATGGGCATTAAAAAAATGCCAGCTACATGCTGTAATGTCATTACTTCCTGTGTATTAGAGACACTCCTCTCTGAAGAATGTGGATACATGGAAGAGTACAAAACATTTCTATTAAAACACCTTTCAGACCAGCTGTACCATTGCTCCCAATGGACATCATGCTGTCAGATGCACTAATTATTTCAGACCAAGGAACATGAGCAGCTACGCAATTCTGCTGCGGAGGGGGGAAATGTGACACAAAGAAATACTGTGAAATTAAAATCTCTGTCAATAAGCCCTACTGAGCCATCCCAACCCAGAGCCATCAGCAGTAAGGTACAGACATAAAAAGAGATGGAGGTCTATACAAAGCTGTAAGGTACTTAGCCAAAGAATGGAAATATTTGGGAGAGGCAAGGATGCACAGGGTATGTGCTGGTCTCCAGAACCCTGCGAAATATTTCATATCAGTAGCCTATTTTTAAATTAAAACAGCAGATAAATGAAAACATCTCAAGCCCATCTCTATCACAGAAAAGGCAAGTCACACTGCCAGCAGCAGGACAAGAGTCAGGAAGATGTATGAGCAGTACAACATTACGTGACCATCCATCTTTCCTGGAATGCAAGTAATCACTTAACACATGGTCAGACTTTGTACTTTCCAGCAGTGTGGTAAATAAAAACCGTTTCTTCACCCATATATTTTCAGTTCTTTTGAAGAATAGCAAAGGCTTCAAAAATGTCAGTCCATTTCTGTCCTTAAAGCCAGATATCCCTCACACTTCACAGCTGTTGACGATAACTCACAGCAAGAAAGGATGAAGACAGTACCTTAAACTATCACCTCCTCACAGCACTAAAACCATACTTTCCACCAACTGTTAAATGCAGAAACATTTCATATTGTCAAAATCATTAGTAAATACGTAATGGCACAAGTTCAGCTAAGAGCAAGCAGCTGTTGGAGCAGAAGCACAAGACAACATTAAGCCAAGGGCATCAACAATTGCCTCAAAGTGAAAATGTGGAAATGCAACCTCCCCCAGTGTTCACGGACGATGTGACGAGTGACATCAGCAGTATTATGATTCACATGCGTGATTCTAACACAAAAGGCTTCTTTTTCTTTTAAATGCAGTCTTTGCTATGCTACAGGATGAAATTTAGTACACTGAAATCTTATTGCAGAGCAATTAAATTCATCCGGCGTTTGCTGGGAAGAAAGGAGACAACGAAAACACTGAAAACAGCAGCAATTGTAGTTTTTGCACTATACAGAGTATAAAACATCACAAAGTTCAGGCAGTGTGAGAACATGAAAACACTAGAAGCAGTGAGGTGTCGTGATAGTCTCTCCATTTCACTATCTCCAAGCACTTCTACAACATTAACCCTCAACCCTCAATCTTACCAACCAGTGCATCCTCCTGCCAGGGTTACAACGAAGCACAGAGAAGTTCAAGAGCTTGCCGAAGGCTACAGACAAGATGAACCTGTAGGAAGCCAGCTGTCCTGACTGCTGGCTCTATGCTTTCATGATGACACTGTGTTTATTCCCTAGACCCCAAGAGACCTGCTCGTTCACCAGCACACCTGTACCTGAACAAATGTCTGTCAGAAATATTAAGTAACCACAGTGTGTTCTCTGGTAATATTTCACCCGTTTCTCTGCTACAAATTGGGTACAGAAAACAAGAAATTCCTTAACTTGATATAAAAAGAGCAGAAAAATTGAAATCAGACTCAGACCATCAATTCTGCAAGTCTAAATATAGAACCCAAGATAAAACTTACTGTCAAGTGAAGGCCAAAAGAAAAAACAATACCAACTTGCTGGGACACGTTATTAGATAATACAACCTGTCCACAAGTCACTCATCTGAAAGAAGCCTTACCAAGGCTAGTTGTGGACTTGTAATTTGAAATTTAAAAGGAAACTCACAAAACAGTTGGAAATTTACTTCATCAAACCAGTAATGACAAGATTATAAATCAATTTAGACAGTGCCATACAAACAAGAGGCCTTCATCTGCATTAGCTCTCACATATTTTTCTAAGTTAGCCAGCAGCAAAACCATTAGCAAAAAGATTTTTGACTAACAGGAAAACTGAGTTTTTACAGAGGAAAAACCTAATCTTTCAAGGTGGTTGCTTACATGCTCACAGACAGCTTTTATTCTGAAAATTTTGCCCACTGCATGTTGAATGCCAGCTGTTTCACAGAACTCGTGTATTTCAACACAGGGGTCAACTAGCTTTTTGAATTTTCTTTACAGCAGGATAATTTCCTGATTTTCTGCTAAGTACACAAAAAAAAAAACCATTTACAAGAAGCATTATCCACAGGAAGGACTTCATGATAGATGAATAAAACACACACGCACACCTGCTCCCTCTAATTTCCAGCCAGCTTCATGTGTTTCACAAAACAAACAATTTGGCCGCTATAAAATTATCCAGGAAGCCCTTTCAGGTTTAACAACCTCATGTACTCCCTCTGTGTAATTGAGAACATTTTCCTCCTGGAGCCCAAGCACTGAGAAGGTGCAGTGCATCCCTCCTGCAGCAGATTCAACTGGTCAGTGAGCTGCCCTGAGCACTACCCTACCTGAAACCTGTATTTTCTGCATCATTTTTCAAGACTTTTGAGGCTCACTTGGACTAAGACACCTCCTGCTCACATCTAAACTGCAACTAATTTTTTATTAATCTTCCCCCTTTTTATGCAAGACATAAGAGATAAATGGTTATTCAAAACAATTGTTTTATTTGAAAGAAAGGCAGGAAGAATCCATATCCAGTATGTGAATCTACATTTTCAACACAATACATCTCATTCTAGAGCTTCCAATATCAAAGCAAGGCTGTAACAGACACATGAGACAAAGTGTTGATTCAAAACAAGTTCACCTTGCTGGTTCAGTTTCCTAAATGAATGTGATCAGTTGGCTTTGAAACAGCAAGCTTTAGATCAAATTAGCTACTGTCTGTCCACATTAAGTCAGATCAGCTCTGGTTAGTCCCCTTGCAACCACAAAGATTGCATGCTCCAGCTAATTCAGCAGAAATACAGCTGTATAAATCCAGTATCCATTAATGTGGAATTGGGGCATCATAACAGTTGTCTGCCACCAAAGACAGAACATCTACTAACGTGTCTACCATTTTAAATATTTGTTCTAACAGGAAACATTTGGACAGTTGGGACCTTCACCTCCACGGCATCAGAAAAGCCTCAAGTGAGGAGCAGGGTGGCAGCTCTGAGGCACAAAAGGCTGGTACCAGGTCACACACCACTGGGGTAAAAGAGCAGCGGTGGAAAGAGCTCGTGGCAATGGGCAAAAGCCAGCAGCTGTACACATTTCCTGCAAAGATAAGCTGCTGGGTAAATGAGAAAACTTTGATACTGTTTTAGCAGGATTATCTATCCTCCTTCAATTGAAAACAGAGTTACAAAAGAAATTCAGCTGGAAGAAATGTTACATCCAATAAAAATGAGAGAGGCTCTAGCTCGGGCACATGTACACATCAAAGTTCTCAAAATCTAAATTTCAACCTTATATTTTCAAGACACCGAAGATTAACAGTACAGAAGCCTGTGGGAAAAGGAGCACTAGATCCTAAAGCAGAAATGTATCCCTGACAAACAGAACATTCCCCTCACCTCATGTTCCTAGCTCTAACATATAAACCTCCAGCAGTACAAAAACCTTCATATCACAGCAATTCACAAATTCAGTGGTACAGATGAGGAACCAGAGGCTGAAACTAAAGCCTCCAAAATATACCTCTCAATTCAATTGCTTTGATACAGAAATTAAACTCAGTGACTACAATCACTGATTATGAAAGTTTGGGTTCTTCTGGCTGCAATTACTGAACTTTTCTTTATTAAAGAATTCACCAGTTAGTACAGACATTAAGGTCGTCTTTTAGTAGCTAAGGCTACAGATGTGCTAGATGTTAATGTTTACACAGCAAGTATAAATTTGAATCTATTTCAGGTTTTAATACAAAGAAATGTCATTTTTTTATTTGCTACACTAATTGTTCTTGTCTGCTGAGCTTCATTTGTATGGAAATTGAGATTTGATTAAATGTAGACCCAGCATTTAATGTTATTTCAATTATAAGCTATTACTCTGAAATTCATGTACTGGAAGAGATAAGCTTGTACTGCACTTGAAGTACCTGGTTTGGTTTAATACATAAGCTTTTAATGAACAATGGAAGGTTTGTGTGTACATCAAATTTACTTTGCTTATTTTGATCACATTTCTCAAGGTCGGACATGGTAGATCCTCTGGCACCATTTTTATTTACAGACCAAAGGAAAACAAAAGACAAAAATATTTCCTCCTTTCTCAGTGTAAGTCACTCATTGACCCAGACTGGATGAACCAACCTGTAAGGGAATACTCTGTTCAGATTTCAGAAGGCAATTACAGTCATCAAAAGCTGATTAAGCATTAACAAAAACTAACTACAAGTCCTTAGACCAGTAACTCTTCTTATTCAGATTTTAACTTGTCCAACAGGTCTTTCTTATGTTTTATAATACTCAACCTACATACTTAGGACCTGTACCTACATGTTGCACTATCCTTTCATATTTTAACACATTTAGGAACAAGTTTACTAAAACTGAAAATTATTTTTTTCCTAAATCACAGTTTCTATATAACCTGAGCCATGCTAGACTGCATGAGTATGATCAGATCCCAGTCCCTGCCAGCAAGAAGCCCAACTCCCCAAGTCCTTCACTCCTGGAGATTCTGCTGAACAGCAGTGCTCACCTGCAAAGAAGCACCAGAAACAAAAACAACAGAAGGAACACCACACCCACCACCATCAAACAAACACACACACCTCTATATCTAATATTTATGCTCAAGAGGAAGCATAACACAATCAATATTGCTCTAGACTGGTATCTACTGCAGTAACATAAACTTGAAAATACTCTTAATACTTCTAACACAACAATATCATGATGGTTATCATAATGTAGTCCTCAGCAGATACATGAAAAAACTGTCCTTAAGGTAATCCTCCGTAGTTAAAAAGCAGTTTCCCTAACTTGGATGTCTCCCAAGTCCACAGGTGAAGTTCAGTGGAGCAGGTACAGTGTATCTCTGACAAAATTCCTGAAAATCTGCCAGCCTGTAAGCAGCAGGGCCGTCCTGCCCCACCTCTGCTCGCAGGGGACAACGCCAGTTGCTGAACACTTCTCAGGGACAGAGGAGCTCACCACGAACTGCACCTGAGCGTGTTCTGACTCAGTCTTCACACAGGTTTTCTTGTTTTTAACCTGACTTTGAGGTACCCCCAATCCCATACAAGGGCTCTGCTCTCAGGGGAGAGAAGCCATATGTAAATGGTATTTCCCTCAGCTCCAGCTCCCAGAGAAGCTTTCACTAACCATTCATTTCCCAGCAGGTCTTTGTGTCACTTGGTGGATCTGACATCCATTACATATTTTTGAGTTTAGCATTATACCACCCATTGCTGCATTCACTGTAGCACAATAAATACATACAGTACTTTATAACTAAGTTACGGTAGGAGGAAAGCAGACTATAACACCAACTTTTTCCACAGAAGAAAACTATTTGTGAAGCTCATGTGTCACCATCAGTTATCCATTTCATAGACAGTTTATTAAAGTTTATCAATAAAATTGGTTCTATTTACTGTTCTTCAAATTCAATGCCTGTAGAATAGTTAAAAACGTTCAGAAGAAAAAAAAGCTAGAGAAAAACAGAGCATTCCATTTTCATGTCCAATTCCACAGAAGATAAAATGCTTGGCCATTCACCCGTGATACTGAAAACATGCTTAGGAAGTACCCCTAGATCAGGTAGCTTTGGTTCACCATGGCCTGAGTATGTGCAGGAGAGTATGAAAGCACAACAGCACCTAATAACACAGAGTCTGGGGGGGGGAAAGCCACATAATAGCCAAAACACAGCCTACACCTATTCTCAAATCTAATTCCAGCTCCTGAAAATTAGAGATTCGGAAGTTATAATCCCATTTAATAGGAATGTATCAGTTCCAAAAATAAATAAACAATACACGTTAGAGGCATTGGCATCTTCTGCATGACCTCAGCATGCTGTTTCATGAAGTAATTAAAACTGTGACAGCATTCCAGCTGAAAACTGTAAATCCTTAATGAGTAACACTCATCAACATTCAGTATTACTCAGTGTTCTGTCACAGTAAGTTATGCTAGATCACCTCAACATCCATCAAGAGATTTTACAGCACACTAAGGAATGGTAGCAGTCTCCTTCCCCTCACTCTCTCATATTTGTCCTCCAGGTACCCACTCCCCAAAGCGGGAAGATGGGGACAGGGAGCAGAACAATGCCCCCATAATCCAAGGGGAGATGTTAAGTGACCTGCTATGGTCACTTAGACACACACACATCTATGGGGCTGGACAGGATCCACTCAAGGATACTGAGGGAGCTGGCAGAAGTGCTCACTGAGCCACCTTCTAGAATTTACCAGCAGTCCTGGCTAACCCACTTGGTCCCAGCTGACTGGAAATCAGCAAGTATGACAGCCAGCTGCTGTAAGAAGGGTCATAAGGTGGATGTGGGGAACTTCAGGCTGGTCAGTCTGAGCTCAGTGCCAGGGCAGGTTATGGAGCAGATCATCCTTCACAAACGGCACGCACAGGACAAGCAGGTGACTGGGCCCAGCCAGCGTGGGTTTATGAAAGGCAGGTCCTGCTTGACTAACCTGATCTCCTCCCAGGACAAGGTGACCCACTTAGTGGTCCAGAGAAAGGCTGTGGATGTCATTTACCTGGTAGATTTTAGTAAATCTTTGACACCACTTGCCACAGCATTCTCCTGGATAAACTGGCTGCTCATGGTTCAGAGGGTATACTCTGCACTCAGTAAAAAACCTTCCAGATAGCAGAGCCCAGGGGGACACCTTACCACCCCCTACAACTATCAGGTGGTAACAAGGTGGGGATCAGCCTCTTCTCCCAACTAACAAGCAACAGGACAAGAGGAATTAGCCTTAAATTGCATCAAAGGAGGTTTACGTTGGACATTAGGAAAAATTTCTTCACCAAGAGGGTTGTCAAGCATTGGAAGAGGCTGCCCAGAGAAATGGAGTTGTGATCCCTAGAGGTATGTAAAAGAGGTGTAGATGTGGCACTTTGGGACATGTTTTACTGGTGGACTTGGCAGTGCTGGGTTAATGCTTGGACTAGATAGTCTCAAGGGTCTTTTCCAACTGAAATGATCCTAAGATTCTATATTTATTATACCTACACCCTGCACGAGCTTGGAACTGACCCAGTTTTTCCTTGCTCACAAGTGTCATTCACTGCAATTCATTGTCTGCTCTTTGTCTGGAGGGCAAACTCAAGACCAGAAAGGATGGAAAAGAGAAAGAGAAATCAAAATAACTACAAAATATAAAAAAGCAAAGGCAGGCAAGAGACACGGCATTCAGCCAAAGCAACAATATCAGAGCTTCTTGAATGGGAATCCTGGCTATAATTTCTTAAGACTTAGAAAATAAAGACTTTGAGCTTCACAAAAGTGGGCACTTACTCCTAAGACTGAAACAGAAAAAATGCATTTCCCAATTCTCCAGCACTGCTAAAACCAAAGAGAAAACAAAACTTGCTACTTGAACTAAGCTGAAAGAACACTGTGAATTAGGCAATGCAGCATTCCAGACTGAAAACCAGTTTATTTTCATCGTGAGAATACCAAGCTAAGCAACAGTCTTGCGCTTCTCCCCCCTCAAAAAAACTGTTATATTATGATAATAAGTAAAGAGGCAGAAGGGAAAAGCACAGCACAGGCACAAAGAGCAGTCAGTACAAACAAAACCAAACTGGTACTTGAGAAGCCTCTAACATGGCTCAAAATTAAAGCCTACTGTCCCTCCATACTAACAACCTTGTTCAGGGCTTCGAGTGTTCTGTACAGCCTTAGGCAGGAATTCACTGTTTCAGTACAACAGTGACAAGTGACTTAAACCTCTGCAGCACCGAATTTTTAACCTTTTCCCTAAAGAAAGCTAATGAGTGCCAATCACACCTCACAAAATCACTAAAGAATTTCAACCAAACTTGAGAGAAGTCAAGACCAGGAACAGACAGTGTATGTCTCTGCACAGCTTGCACAAGGAAAGGAAATTATTCTTGAGCTTCAGAGGGCAGGAAACCCCCACATGGCTTGCAGTGTTGAGCAGGTGCCAGCCCGCCAGCACACCTGGGTGTCACAGTGTCACCACCGGGGGTGGTTTCCCAGCTGGCAGCGGAGGGAAGTGGTGAGCTGGGGTAACTGAACCTTTGCAGAGCCCCTGCAGGACTCCCAGGTTTTCCAGGCCAGAGGACGTCTTGTGGATAGGCAGAGGGACACAGGTAAGATATGGCCTTATTGAATCAGTGTCAGGCAGGGGGACCACAGCAGAGGAGGTACTGGGACACACACAAGCCCACTGGAATCCAGTCTGCATTAAACCCCACTGCTTATGAAACATGCTCACAGGAAATAGTGCCAAGTAAACAGCACTATTCCTCACACGGAATTTAAATTTAAATTTAGTCACACACACACACCATACTAATTCTCCCAAGAAACACAGCAACAGAGAAAAAGTCCATTAAGAACAACATCAGCCGTGATATACTCAGCAAGTCAGTCATCAGTTGTGTCCAGAAAAGGGTACCATGAACAGCAGTGCTTTCTCCCTACAATCCATATACCAGGTCAGGGCAGATGGATTATCCCACACACACCACAAATCCCTCAGCTACCTGGGTACCACAGCTCAAAGTACTTCTATATCTAAAGCTATGACCTGGTAGCTGCCCACCCAGAACTAGTCCCAAAAAAATCTAGGCACACAAGATGGTTCCTCTTCCCGTACTCTCAAGATTAATACATCCTACCAAGTCAGTTTGGATCAGTATTTGCTCATATACAAAACAGTTTAACTAAGAATCAGCAGAGGAAGAGGCTGTATTTCCCTTTGACCAAATTAACTATAGGTGTACAAAAAACCAAAAACCTCAGACAAATAAACAAAACCAACAGAAACCCCAAGCCCCCCCAAAAAACCCAACCACATAACTAAAAGCTAACAAATACTCTACAGAAACTCATTTTCCTCAGAGGAAAAATTCAAATCCAAAATTTTACATGAACTGAATTAGTATTTTCTTTAGATCACGTTTCAACAAGAAGAGAACCCAGATGAAACACGATAACAGCAATTCAAGAACTGTCAGAGCAATCAAGGCTAATTTGTAGCCACCATTAAATTGAAAGTAGGAATTGCCAGATTTCAGCAGTATTACTTAGCAAGCCCATTTACTTTCAGCAAGACAACACATGTTCCTTCTTTGCAGGAAAACAAAAAAAGTTCCTATCTCATCTTTTTTTTTTTTTAGTTCACGATTCAGCAGTATTTAAGCATATAAACTTCAGCACATGAGCAATCCTAGCAAATCTAATGAAAATATAAAATTGAAAGCTAAGTATGTACTTTAAAAACTTTGCTGAACTAAAACATGAGGAATTGCAGTAGTCTTTAAGGCAAATATGTGACAAAGTTCTACCTACGAAATCAGATATTTTTTAACTATGCCACTCTCCAAAAACTAAAATCATTTTTTAATTTTAAAACCAAATAAACACGGAAAAAATTCACTTCAGGGCCCTAAAAAAGTTAATCTTAAACAAGAATCTAACAACTCAGGGAGACAAGAAAGCTGTGCCTGAGCACTATTCAAATGCAGGTCACACTAAAAAAAGCTTTTGCTCCTGTTTCACTTTTGTTCTTCGCATCTTGTACAAGACTCGATGAGCAAGCACCTAGAACGCTTAAGAGCATAAATTCAACACACAGAAATATTATGACCTCAAATACAGAAACCCAGTTTTACCCTTTGCACAGGAGCTGGTGCAGGGGCTGTCGTGTACTGGCGCAAATGGCTCGTGCTTTGAATAGCATTCCCCTGCTCCACTGAGGCTGAACCCGGCAGGAATGTGGCCAGTGTCAGCCACAGCTACGTCTGTCCACACTGGATGAAATCCTGTGCTTCCCTCTTCCCCAGCAAAACAAATACCTGAGGAGAAACTCCTCATATTGAACTCCTAATTTTCATAGTTCTACCAGAAGTCAGCAAATACAGATCCAACCCAATTGCAAAAAGCCACATGACCCTCTGAGCGTCGTTTTCTCATCTCCCACACCTTCTAACAACTCAGCTACTGCCAGCACTCTTCAACATCCATTATGCCCATGTGCCAGGTACTATGGCACAAAACTTGATCTTTGCCATCAACAGAAAAACTACATTCAATTCCATTACTGCTCAGAAAGACAAAGATGGGCCCTACAGCATTTCTGAATCATTTCCCCCAACCTGCTTACTTCCAGAACTGAGGTGGCACGATGCTTCTGCTTACGCCTCTGATCCCCCTCCTGCAAGATTCCCAACATTTCATGAAGATTTTCCCAGATCTCGTTAATAGACTACTCTTATGTCACTGATTTGAATCAGTGAAGAGTAATTTAAGTGTGTCAAATAATTTCAGAAATTCAACAGAGTGAAAACACAAATGCAGTCTTGACCATCCCTAGATTAAAACGAGCTGCAGTAAGTTTTAGAGGTTTAACATACACAGGGCAAAATGCTACTTGTGCACAAAGAAATGGCACTTAATCCCATTTTTCTACTCACTTTGACTTTCAAATAATTCTACTGGGCCTCACAAGTAACTGGTCCTATAGGGAGAAGGGTATGAGGAAGCACAGCAGAGGTGCTGTATGAAAGAGAAGGCAACACAGGAAAAAAGGGTTACACAAACAAAAATATGAAGAAAAGAAAAGAAAAAATAAAAGAAAAGAAAAATCAGTTAAAGGACAAAAGAGCAGGGTATATTCAAAGAGCAGCCACCAAAAGCTGCTTCTACATTTCCACCCCCTGAGTTGGCTGATAATTCTCAAGCACAGTAATCAATAAACAGAACAAAAGCTAAATATAATGTTAGACCAACCAATTTTAATTTTAATTAAGTAGGAAGTTGAATGTTATTTAGTTTAGCTATAGATAATGAAGTAAGTATCAACTGCCATTAAACTTAAAACCGTATAACTAAATTATCTGAATGGCAGGTAAACACTACTAATAACTTTCTCAGGAGTTCCATACAGCAAATACCATTAAAACGTTGTTAATGAAACCCAGAATTAGCAGGCTGACCTTTAAAACAAAGAAAAATTTAAAGTTTCACAGGAAACCACAAGATGCCAGAGGATTTCACAGTTCAGGGAATATGGATTAAAGGTTAATCCCAAACTCATGTTTTAAGCAACTAGGTTGCTCAAGTCCTGCTACAGCAAATCAATGACTTCACCAACTGATCCATGATTCCTCCTGGACTGAGGATCCTCTAAAAAAACACCACTGAACTGCAGTGAGAACATGTGAGCCTGCCCAGCAAGGATCCAGCATGAAACAGAAACCCTCCCAGAGAGGGGAAATCAGGAAGGACTGGGCACTGGCACACTCCCACCCACACTCAGTGCTACAGAAAAACTGACACCTGACCTGCCCTGGAAAACTGTGAATCTGCTCTTTAAAGCTGCAGTTTATGAGGGACCCGTGCATTAGCCTGCATTTATACAGATCATAAGCTATAACTGCAGAACAAACAGACTGGCAGCTAGAGTTACCGAAAGGATCTGGTGTTTGGAGTGTCTTACAGGAAATCATTAACAATGTGCTTGACAAACACCTTCAGGAGTTGCCTGGGTTTGCCAGGTTTTCTTTTGGGACAGGAAGATGGACGATCCCATCTCTTACACTCCTTCTAGCCATAACTTTCTATCAGCCTACACAGAATAAAAGATTAGCAAGGCTCTTCCCATCACAGGTTAACCCTTCAGATCAGCCAGGCAGAGATCTGCAGAGCCTCTCATTAGCTGTGCTCTGTTGCCTTTCTATCTAAGCTCTTCCTTGTCCAGGCTATCACTGCAAGAACACAATGCCCATGTCCACTTCAAAATACAGAACAACCCTGAGCACGCACATTAAGCCCTGAAGGGCAGGAGCTGTGATTGCACTCAGTTCTAGGTTCTGCTCCAGATTGAACTTTCAGGTATCAGAAGCTCCACTCAGGGTACATTAGTCTGCACTGCACAATGGGAAGTTCTGCTAATCACAGAAGTTTTTCATATGCACCTCACAGAATCAAGCAAGAATTTATAAAAGTTGCAAGAAACCACCACGTAAAAACCCAGAGACCCAGGCATGACTCAAAGATGGACCACAGAGATAGCTACTATGCTTGCATATACAACTGAACATCAACACCAGCCCTAACAAAGGTAATGCCAGGGGACAGAATGATTCATTGAAATCTTGACTGCTTTTCTGACATTCACCAGGGGATTTCACATCTTTCATACTTAGTATCTAAAATTCCTCTCTTCAGTCTGGCTGTGTCCTTGCCATCATATACCCAGGAAGAAGCACAACGGCCTCCTCCTGCTGCAGAGAGAGGCTGCGGCAGTGTTTTACTCTCCATCACTTCTGCTGTCCTGGACCAACCTTCCCCTGCCCCAAACCAACTGCAGGGACACAGAAGTCATGTGTTTGCAAACCCCCAAGGTGCCCCTCTGGTTTATTACTTCTCAGAGCCAAAGCAATGCAAACAGCCCTGCCTACTGACTCCTTTTTTTCTCCTTTACTTTGTAGCCACAGCTAGCAGCAAATCCACTTGCACCTCAAAAATTTTGCTTTATAATTAACATCAGGAATTACCAGTCTTAAAGTATCAGACCTGCTAATAAGGTCTGATACCTTCTGCTTTGTCTCTCTGCTACGCTGAGACCAGCCACAAAAAAGCTGTTTCACATCCATCAGCCTCGCTTTGCAGCTGTAAAAACAGCAAACAGCAGAGCAAGGAACATCAGGATGAGAACTCAATAATAGGTAACAGTAGGAAGAAAAATAAAACTTAAAACCAGTAGATTAAGAAGCAAAGGGATGAGAAGGAAAAACACCAGACTGGAAGACAGGCCAAGCCCTACTTTCAGCAAAATTAACTGAGGAGGTGTGATAAAAACCCTTCTACCCCTCGCTCCTAGAACCTTCCTCTTGGGAATTCACCTAAATACACAGACAGGAACTGCAGCTGGCAATGACACGAACCTGAATAAATATCACTCACCACAGCTCTCACTAAGGTGGAGACAGTGAACAAAGAGCAAAATAAGGGTTGGTATTTGCCTACCAACAAAGCCTCTCCAGAGCAGAGGAACACTGGCCAGAGCAAATTTTATGGCCGATATATTTGGGTCTCCATTTGAATTCATCAATACACTTCAACTGGACAAAACCAGACCCATCCAGTCACAGCACACCTTGAAACTCTGCTGATCGTGGGTTTGCTTAGACCTCTTCTCTGATGAGCTCTGCCTTGCACGTAAGACCAACACCTCCTGACTGAATGACAAGGAAGAGCTAGCAATTCAAACACGCTTGTCAGTTGTATTGTGTCAAAACACCAAGACCCCACCTGCAAGAGCATAACCACAGCTGCCAGCAAGCTCCAAAGCGTATGGGAAGTTCCAACTGTGAGCTGGAGTGTGGGGTTTTAACCAGACCACTTGCACTGGCAAGTCTTTCTAAGCATTGCAGATTAAGTACGTTGTGCAATGTCTTTTTTTTTTTTGAAACAGAACTTGGGTAATAAAATTACTTCCTCTAGCTGGCTTTGAAGTGGAGAAAAAAACGCTGCAAGAACAAGAACTCAATTGGCTTTTAGCTGCCTGGCAAGTGCTCTAATAAGAAAGCCCGATGACCTACATTCACAAGGCTCTGTACTAAACCATTATTACAAAATCCAATATAAAGCCTGACCATGTTTAAGTGTTTTTCATTAGCAGGCAGCAGTATCTTGTTAGAGAAATATGAAAACATGTTATTGTCTTTAGTGATGATGATCTTAATTAATCCTCTAAATACTATTCTGAAACATGTCAGCGTGGTCATTCCACACTGCTTAAGCTCCCAGTGCTGCACAAAGACACCAAAACCTCCGCTTCTCAGTGGGATGCATTGGGATGTTAACAGAAAAAGAAACTTCTTAAATGTTCTCAGACGGTGAAAAACTGAATTCATAACGATTTACATCTCTGATGCTCTTCCAACAACCGACAGAAATGCACTGGTTCAGAAACTTGGGCAAAACCTAAGCTAGCACCAGAACAGCCTATTGCAACTCAGTTAACACACCACTGAAATATTTCCTCACACAAAGACATCAGCTCTCTCAGCCAGCTACTCAGATAACCTGAAGCAGATGGGTTTGAGTTGTCCTGGAAAAGATTTTATTAAATTAAACTCTACTGTGGTAAATATCCCCAAAAAGCAACAGATAGAGTAAAACCAGCAAGTGTTTAAAGGAAATATTAAGTTGGTCCTTCACTCTACACCCCTACAGTCAGAAGAGTTTGATACATTCAGCTTAAATTCACATTAGAAGATTCCAAAAACAATGAGTAACACAACTCACGAAGAGATGTCCTACTTTGAAAAAAAAAAAAAAGAAGGCTTTCAAAAATGCACTATAAAGCAGGCAACTAGTCAAAACGAGAAGGATATGGTCAAAACAGAATGGGAAAGACAGAAACACTGGGCCAAAAAAAAAAATCCAAGTGGCAATTCTCAAAGGCTCAAAATTCCCATTACAAGTCCACAGGCTCAGAAAAATCCAACTGCCCACAGTGCCTTCAGGAACCCGAGTCTGCACAGCTGGGGCCAATGTCATGGTACATCGAAAGTACCTTGTGCTGTTAGTGATGGCAGTAGCACAAAACAGACTCATGTAATCAAGAGAGGGAAAAAAATGGGGGGAAAAAGAATTTAATTAACTTCTCCCTAATTTACTAAAGCCCGCCTCACCCTAAATGCAGAAAAAAAATAGGCCCATGTAAAATCACTGCCTTTCAGATGGCATGAAAAGATACTACAGTTGAGGAGGCTTAAAAGAAGGTTTTATTTGTCTGAAGAGCACAGCAAGAACATGGATACAAAGCTAGTGTCAAATTAACACGGAAATACAAAGAGATGCCTGATCCGCCGGGACTGAATTGTGAAGGGACTACACATTCATCTCCGAGTACATAAAACCTCCCAGCACTCTGCAGCACTCATCTGATAGCTCCAAGTACAGATTTGGCTAAGCAAGCTGCAGGCGTCCTTCCTAAACCAAAAAGACAGTTGCTACAACACACAGGTTTAAAGAAGTAAAAAGTAAAGCAAACACCCCCTGGGAAATAAATTCTAAGTCCAAGTACTGTTCTCTTTCTGCTCTCTCTCCCCAGAGAAGACTGGGGAGGCTTCTTCACCACTGATTAAAGTGGTAAATTTGGTTCTGTATGTCCTCCGTACTCGCATGAGCCAGGTTTTCCCGAGTTGCACCTCATGTTTGAGATCAAACCATGTCCTATATAATCTATCAAATGGGTGATTTGTTTGAGACAAATTCAAGATACTAACAGAAGCAAACCAAAACAACCAGACGACATCGGCAAAGAGCTGCGAGGCCACCCAGGAGTGATGGGCTCTCCTCCTCTGAGGAGGGAGCGGCACCACCATGGACAGCTCAGCCACCGCGCTCAACCGGAGCCACCACGTAAACAGGATGGATGAGTACATTCCAAAGGGAGCTCAGAAACTCCTCACACAGCAAGGAATTCCAGCTGCAACACTATATCCAGTCGCATTACTTGACCTCAGGTTCAGGAATACATATGGTTCGAGCAAAATTCGCGGAATGCTTATGGAGTTGCCACAGGGGAATTCTAACACCACAAGTTTCAAAGGCAGCGGTGTAGAAGCGGAGCAGATGAGTTAAGGTTTGCTCACGAGGACACTTGTGCCAGCAAGGCTACAGCACCACAAATCTCTAAAGCAGGTACGTTAGGGCACCAGTGGAAAAATATCATTCATCTTAACGAAGCAAATCTAAGTGAAAAACTCGTGTTCGTCCATCAAGCACCAGCTGCTGACTGAGGTACAATATCAAACTGGAGTGACAAATGTGACACAATATGAAAAATGCCATTTTTGAATTTCTAGGAGGCTACAATGCTCAACACCAATGGAGTTCAGGGTCAAGTCCACCCACCTGAAAAAGCACAGAAACAGCTCTGAATAAGGTGAACCTTTTCACCCAGCAGTCCAACAGCCTGTAGCACCTAGTGCCAGCAAAAAGGAGCTGCTTGAGATCAGTTTTATATAGAACCTTCTCAGCCATAAAAGCCTCTAGCTGTAATAATACCAGGCTACCAACACAAGAGGAGTTTTTTTGGCTACTTAAGTGCATATCACAGGCCCTGTATATACACTGCACTGCCAAAAAAACAAGCTAAAACAAAACAAGGCAGACACAGAGACGTTTCAACACCCAAGTTAGTTATTTCAATAACTCTGCCTACACTGACCCAATTGTGTTTCAGCTCTGCTGGGAACTCACTTAGACGCAGTTCATTAATACTGTTACGTTTTATTAGTCTGGGTCATAAAAGTTATTTCGAGGAGAAAGAACAAGGGGGTTTCAAAGCACACCATGGGTCTTACTCTCCTATTTACTAGGAGCACGTATCACCCAGGAACAGTGGCTTGGTGCGACGGGAGGGCGATTCCCAAACCTGCAAAGCCACCCCAGGCAGCCTCACGCTTTGGCTACTGATGCTTTTTGGCAAGAGCTGCCCATGATACCCGAGGGCTTTGCCAAGCTCCAAGAGAGTTCAACACCCAAAAAGAAACCCCAGCTGAGAGACATACCTAGAAAAACTGTAGTTTTCTACCCCCAAACACCCACCATTTCTCCTAAGTTAATCACCTTAAGATTTTAAGCACCATGCCTAGCAGCTAGCAAACAAACTCCGTGGCTGAATTATTTCCCTAAAAGAAGCACAAACAGAACCAGAAAGGCGAACCAGGTGCAGCAGGTTTTTTTTTTCTATTTCTGGCAGGATTAAATGGCACTTCGAAAGCAAGCATTTTGTCTGGCTGTGTAGGCATCCAAGGCCCACAACATAAAAGCAGGTAAGTAACAAACACCCGAAAACTTAGTCACCACATTTTCTGCGCTCATTACCCGGAGGGCTATGCAGATTTCTACCCAAGCTTTCACACTTTGACACGAACGTTTTACCCTGACTCCCAGGGTAAATCCAGGCTCTCTCGGATCCGGGCAGCCGGCACAGGGGACCGATGCTGTGTTTAAAGGCACAAAGCAGCGGCAAAGCCCAAACCCCGCGGAGGGGCCGGCTCCGGGCCACGCCGCCCCCCGACCCGGGCTGTCCCCGGGGGCTCACCCCGCCGGCCGCCCGGGCCCGGCGCCCCCGGCCCCGCCGCCGCCCCTACCTGGCCGCAGCGGCTCGGTGATGCTCAGCACCAGGAGGA
>VXBN01013004.1:442705-552266 GCA_013397395.1 Sinosuthora webbiana | reverse complement strand
GGCCGGGGCCGCCGGCAGGGGGCGGTGGCGGGGCGGCCCCGAGCACCCGGCGACCCCCGGACCCCACACCGGCCCCTCGGACCCCGCGGGATGGCCAGGGACGGCCACCACGATCCCCGCAGGGCTGTATCAGCCCCCTCAGTCCTCACCAGTGGAAGCCCCATTCCCCTCGGATAGTCTTGCTCAGTTCGCTCCTCCTCCCCAGGACAGCCTCTATCGGTCCCCTCTTCCCCCCAGAACAGCATTTCCCTGTCCCCAGCTGGAGTGTCCTTTCCTGCTCACCTCCATCACTCCCTGTCAGCCTTTCCCATTCCCGCTGGGGCTGCCCCAACCAGCTTCCTCTGTACCCCGGGACACCCTTTCCAGGTCCCCTCCATCTCTGCTGCGATGGCCCTTCCCTGCCTCTGCAGGGACTTCCCAGTGCCACCACCTTGCCTGTCCCGCAAAAAGGCACAAAGCTCTGGACTTTCCCAGCCCCAGCAGGCTGCCAGGTTGACCATCCTTTGCTTCTTCATTACTCTGGTCCCCCCTGCCCACAGCAGGATGAGACAGTCCCTGTTCTCATGTCTGCAGGGTGGCACGGACAAGCAGCACCCGCGGCTGGGACATTCCTACAGCCAGCACCCCGCAGTGCCAGAACCAGCCAGGTGTTTCCACAGCTCCTGGAAACATTCCGTTCTCAGGCCCAGACAGAGAGGAAACGCATAAAGAAAACGGATTGTGTGGCTCAGGTCATTGTTAGTGGCCCTGCAAGTGACAGGTGCCTGTAGGAATTTGACGCGGGGTGTTACTGCACGTCAGACTGGCAGGGTGGTGGCTGTCCCTGGCGGGAGACCCAGTGAGTGCCACAACTGTTCTGGTGCTGGGGGCAGATAAGCCCAGGCGGCATTTTGGATCAAAAGGCAGTTTCAGCATCAACACCCACTTCCCAAATTCATCTGGAGTTTCCACTCACAAGGGGGTGTTTGGGCAGCACTAGGACAAAGGCTCAGCTGGGGGCCAGGCACAGTGGTTGACCCACCGTCAGCAGGGAGCTGTCACTTTCCTCTGCAGGGAATTCCAGCTTTTTAGCATAACCTATTCAAAGTCAAAACCTGGGAAGCTGTCTTGGAAATGTTTATATATTTTTAATATTTACAATGAGGTGTCTTCTACTCTTTTGCGACAACTCGTAGTTCTCAAATAAAACACTGCAATTCCAATAAGGACCATTTTGACCCAATTTTACCAACTCCTTGTTTCCAAGTTAATATCAATTACTCAGTATACCCAGCAGCAAACTTTTCTCGAGGGGTTTCCTCATGGATGTACAGCTACTTCTGCTCTCTCCTGGCTCCTGCTCCCCCTCAGTCACTGACTGCCCCACAGGTCAGCCGCCAACCTGCAGGCAGGGAACAGGGGCTTCTGTGGGATTTCTTGAGCATTCACTGCCTCTGTCCCCCCAGAAGCTCTTGCTGTGCTCAGGTCAGTAGCTCCAGGGAGGTGCTTCTTCCAAACCTAAATGTGCAGTTTAACATGGGAGGGGAAATTGGTGCCTGTCAAGAGCTCCCCAGAGCTGGGGTAGCAGCAAGCGTGAGTTCGGAGCTGTGAGCCCTGGAGGCCCCAGGAGCTGCCTCAGGAGCACTGTGTGGCCAGGAACGTGCCTGGGGACCCGCTGGAGTGTGTCACAAGCAGCGGGGCACTGCCTGAAGATTTAGGCCAAAACCCACTTTCCCAGTCTCACGTGCTGCCAAATACTGTCACGATCCAAGAGCCTGTGGGGACCTCAAGTATGACAACATCCTCCAGCACAAAGTGTGAGCATCAAACTCCCCAGCTTTGCTCCTCCCATGGGATGCTGTGGGGACAGACTGTTCTGAGCCTGGCTTCCTGCAGCACAGCCTCATGGGCCAATCACAGACTCATCCAGGGTATCCTTATTCACCCCAGGGCCTGGGCAGTACACCATACAGGGTGATGCATAAATAAATATCCTATGATGCCTCCACCACGAGAGCAGTGCACAGGCTGCTCCCTGGCTTTTGTCCCAAGGCAAGGCAGGCCTCATTTCCCCCATGCCAGGCCCCACAGCACCCCCAGCTCTGAAGAGAGGGGGGTCTGGAACATACCCGGCAGCCCCCTGAGCAAAAGGGCAATGAACAGCCCAGCAGCACCAAAGGGGAGGGTGAGGGGTGCCCATTGCCCCACACTGTGCCAGGTCAGAGGGGTAGGGAGAAGGGGCTCATGGTGAGAGTGGTTGAGCCCACCTCTGGCCCTGGCCTGACTCTGAGCTGGGGCTCATAACCAGCTGCTGTTGGGCCAGCAGCCGTGAACTGGGAGCGAGGCAACACGTGCAAATATGAGGAAGTGAGAATTGCTCCATTTCCCTCTCCCCTGAGAGTGCACCCATTTCCTTTATTTTTGCAGAGAAATAGCCCAATCCTCCAAAACAACAAAGTAGCTCCAACCACAGCTTCCCTTTTGACCTAAATAACCAGTTCCCTTACTGGAACCTGCTTTTGGATGGGTGAAAAGCTGCAGGCCCCGCACCACGGCAGAGATGGTTACCCCTGGGCCAGGCTGAGGCTCCTGGCCCTGAAGGGGAAGGGCTCAGAGAACCACCTTGGGGCTCAGTGATTAGACTTACAAGAATCTCCTGAGGTCTCCCATTTTCTTTCCTGCCTGGGACAAGAGGCCAAGGCCCAGGCTGCACACAGCACAACCCCAGAACCTCTGGATGTGTTCACACCACATGAACATATGTCCACCATGACATCCAAGCATCCAGTAACACACCACAGCCAGCCTGGCCACCCAGGAGGGGCCTGGAGCCACCAACTGCTCACTGCCAGCCACCTCTGCAGCATCAGGAGAGCTCCAGGTGCTATAATGGCTGAGGGAGCAAGTGCTCTTGGGCTTGCACTCAGGAAAATGCAGACATATTGCAACAGCAAAAGAAAAATAACCTGCTGAAAATGGGAGGAAAAAAAATCACCAGTCATCAAGAAACAAGATGGTTTTTCACACTGGATTTGGCCCTGTAAGGCACATTATCTGCCACTGCTACAGCAGCAAAAATATCTGGCAACGAAGAACTTACTGATTCACTAATTACAGATAGCAGGGGCTGAACTGCAGCAGGAAGCAGAGAACAGACATTACAGCAGGAACAGCCAATCTGAAGAGCACTACAGCCCTTTCAACAGATCCAGCTATACAGCAAGTAAACTGAAAATAAGTTCCATTTCCAACAAACATGTGAAGGCTCATCAGTGTGGCAGAATCAAGACTGTGATTTTGATGTGGCTGTCTAGGTTAATTTACTTGAGGGGAAACACAAAACCAACACCATCCACAGGATATTTAATGCAATCTGCTTTTGAGCATGAATTGCAGAATGTTGAACTAACTACTCTCAGATATCACATTCTTGAAATTATCTAAGAACTTGGTTCATATTTAGCCAGTTCAGTCCCTAAAGAACAATTCTGAAAGCATGAAAAGTTTACTAAATGCAGTCCTTTTACATTAATTCATAAGTACCTGAGAATAATTTTTTGCTTAAAGAAAAAAACATAGCCTTCAAGTATTTCTGGACTAAAAAGGTAAAAATTACTAATTTTTGAGTCATGATTCCTAGCAAAGCCATGTTGATCAATTTATTTTTACAAGGTGCACTATAAAAACTCAGTCCCTAGGAAGGGTTTTTCACAGTCAGAGACACGAGTTTTGGAAGTGGCAGAGGAAACCACATAAAAGGAAGCTCCCCACCAAGACAAACACAGCACCCAAAGCCTTAGACCTCAGAGAAGGCTGCAGACACTCCTCAAGTTGCTGGGTAGGAGTTTCCATGGATGCTCCCCCAGTAAAATATCACCTGACTATAGCAAAATGCCAACACTGCCAAGTGTTACACATGCTGTCCTGTACTCGGGTGTGGTGCAAGAAGTGCAGCACATCTGGCTACACCTGCTTCCTCCTAAAGGGTGCACGGTGCTTGCCCAGGCTGGATCACACCACACAAAGGCTCATCCCACACACAAAGGTCACCTCATATGCAGCAACCACAGTGCTCAGTGCAGGCTATGTATGGTTACAATTGCTTCTCCTTTCTTGGCCAATTATAAAAACTAAAGCCAAAAGTTTCAAAGAATGGGAGGAAAATACCAAGCAAAAGCCCCAGTGTGGCTATCAGAAATACCACTTCTGTCCTTCAGAATGGCACTGTCATCCTGGTACATGATGCAGGACTGTCTCTGACCCTGCATTATCATCATCAACTCTCTGGAGTCACACACAGAGCAGCTATAAAACAAATCTGATCCCTTCCTTCTGCCAGCTGCAGAACAAGACAAACCCAAAACCTGCAGAAGAAAAGCCTGAGCAAAAGCACCAAGGCAAATCCCATTCTGCAAAGTGTAAGGAGTGAAGGAGGAAACGGGGTCCTCTTAAGGAACATTGTTTTTAACGAGAGCACAAAGTTAGTCAAACTTGTGCATCAGTTTAAATTCAAGTTAGAGAACCTCTAAAATTCTGTGTCATGCCTCAGTATACGCATGGTTGTGTCCCCTCTCCTGCACGCTACAAACTCAAACACGTTTGACAAGCTGGAGCCAAGTCCAGTTCAGCCTTTTAGAAAGGCTTATCCCACTTAAGAAACAGACATAGCTGTACAGAAACAAATTTAAATGCACATCTCTCTTAAAAACAGAAATACATCTTTAAGAAATTATCTCCATTTTCCCAGTTTCCAGTAACCAGTCCACAGCTCACTGAGCACAGCCAGATCACTATCACCTTGGTGGTGATTGGAATGTTCAGAAGAAATCAGAGGCCTTTCTTCTTTTGGGAAGTTGCAGTAAATTGTCCGTGATGGATGTAGTATCCTGAGATACTGGTGTCTGAGATACTGTCCTAGACTGTGGGGTGCTCTGGGGGGTTTGAGGCCCACTGGCTGGGGTCTTGTAACCAGGAGTCCCTGTGTGGGCTGGGGAGGGAGTGTAGCTGGCTCGCAGGGCTTTGTCCGTGTATTTACTTGCAGTCCTGTTTACAAGTCTTTGCAAAGCTGGTGACATTGCTGGGCTTAGTCCTTTTGGAGTAAGGCTGAAATAGAATAAACAGTTTTAAAGAGATTTTACAGTAAATAATTTGCCTTTATCAGGAAAAGCAATATTGCCTCCCTACATGTGTTCCCCCCACAGAGCAAACCCACTGCCTGCAGAAGTCATTCTGCCTGCAGGTAAATGCAGCCTATCCCTCTAAAGAAACAAGTGACAGAAAAACCTACACCCCTCCCAAACCTGAGTGGCACTGCCTGACGTTTCCTTTGAGCCCATTCTGTCCTTCCTGTGACCCCCCCAAGCAACTCTTATCATGTCTCCTCTTTGCAATGAGGCAAGACACTGATCCAGAGGCATCACTGGGTGGCTGTAGGGCAGAGCAGTAATGCTGACAAAGAGTGTCAGGAACAGCCATCAGCCATTTTCCCTCAGGAATTAAGTTTTTTAAATTCTAATTTTTTCATTTCTAAAACCTTTCAGTCCAAATGCACCTCTCCCTGCTTCCAGTGTCCCTCCTTACCGTCATTCCTCCCTTTCTATATGTGCTGATTTACATCTCCTCAGATAACACCCACCCCCAGTTCTGCTGTCAAAACAGAAGTCTCACCTGGCCAAGTTTTCTGTCACTTTTCGAAGTGCCTCCTGCTTCTTTGCTCTGTTTTTAGCTGCCACTTCATTGGCCATCTTGAGTCCCAACCTCTCACGGCGCCCGGGCTCCAGGATCTAAAAATGCATCACACAGTTCACTTGCCAAGGCACTCAAGAGTGCTGAAAAAATGAGTCAAAGCACCTTGAAAGTTGGATTCCAATGTACAAGGGTCTAAAGCAGGGAGAAGTGAGGTCAGCTTGTACCTCTCTGCTGCTGCATAAAACCCAGGGAGGACACAGAGACCTTCAGCCTGCCTTAGCAAGTAGCAAAAATTGTAAAACCAGTCCAGTCAAGGAAGCAGCCATTACCTCTGGCATTTCCTCCTGCTGTTTCTCCTAGACAAACAATGTCACCTGTGTCTTGCCTGGCCTGTAGCCAGCCAGCTCTCAGGCATACACAGACATTGCTAAACAGCAGGAGAACCAGTCAAGGCCTTTGGAGTCTGACAAAACAGAGGCACATACATCAAATTACACCTTTCTTAAACTAAGAGTCTCAGACAGCTCACATTCAAAGACACCAGCAGGAGACAAGTAGCATGCAGGGTTAGGTGCCATTAGCCAAGCCAGAATGTATTTTCTACTCTCAACTGGTACACCTGCCTCAGGCTGCAACAGCCAGAAGATAAAGACAGAGGGAAATGCTAAAATTTCCACCTAATCTCACATTAAAATCAGAAAAATTGAGTGTGTCTTCAGCTTCCTCTGAAAGCCCCTGTGTCTGGGCCCACCACCAAATGCAGAATCTCATTCTCCTGTCAGCAGTGTGTATTCCACCTCAGGTAGCTCCACCAAGAAGATTTCATGTGGATCCATGCTCACCTCCACCCTCCAAGCACAAACTAGATGATTAGTTTCAAGGACTGGGAACACCACCCAGTGATGTGTCACAGTGCATGTTAATCTATCACTTACCCACCTGCCTTTCCCTTCTTAGCTCTTCCCCCCAAGAAAAGAACGTCATGCTGACTTGCTGACATGAAATACCTTGAAAGCTGGTCCAGGTGTTCTGTCCACATACGGTCTTTCTGACCCTTCCAGACGCAAAGGGGTGCTTTCAATTTCACCCCATGTCATAAAAGGCGACTCATTCACACCTAAAAACAAATTCAACAAGTTATACCCATGCAAGACATTTGACTAATGTGACTACTCATTCACCACAAAAAAAACAAAAAGAAAGAGAAACAAATTAGGAAACGCAGCAAACACATTAAAAAGGAGCCCCTCCACTGCAGAAGAAATCACAGCCAATGTGAACAGTAACTTGTGGCTCCCATTAAAAGGGATTGCCTGTAGCTGTGTCACTCTCTTGGTTACAACAACCAAGCACCACCCTCTCCATGTCTTTGTTTTTCCACTTGCTAAGCTTTTGATTAGAGATGCTTTCATTTTTCCCTCTATAGTACTAGTCCTCCCCTCTGCTGCTGTATGAAAACTCCTTCAACACAGAAAACTCTTTAAAAGTAAGAAAATAGGCAGAGGACTTAAGGAACCTGTAATAGACAACTGTACCCTCTAATCACCTCAGGGGCAGCCTGTACTAAACACTGACTGCACCTTGTCTAACAGGTGTAGAAAGGATTCTGAGAGCCCGATTTTAAGTCTCTGGCTGGAAAATCCCACTGTCCAGGGTTTGGAAAAGGCATTTACGATGGAGAAAGGAGCTGCTCCAAACACCACCTACAGGTTTTCCAGAGGGAAAGCCCCAGTAGGTTCAGGGGTTGGTATAACCACGTAAAGCACAGGGAAACAGCACAGCTGGTGCAGAACAGCTACAAATTCAGATACCATATTTCAACTCGAAGAAAAACAATCAGTTTGTTCTAACTGAAAGTACCCCACAGCTAGATGATTCCTGAGGAATGGCACAGCAACTTGCTCAGAGCCTCTTGGTGCAGTGTGACTTCTCCTGCCACTGTATTGAACTAGGATTTAAGTCCTGCATCCAGCAGGCACAAGGTTTTACCTCCTCATCTAACCCTGTAATGACACCCTAGTGTTGAACAGAGCATCAAAGTAAGTTCAGTAATAGTCCTCTTAAAGCAGAAGAAATAAGGAAACCCTCTTACCTGGGGCAGGAGAGGGGGTAGCCACAAATCCATACCCATTGACTTTTGGAGAATCTTGGGGTATCAGTTCTTTCCCATCGGGCCCCACTTTGCCCTGTTTGTACTGAAATAAAAAAGAAATGTGGAGAAAGGTGAGAGTCAGCTGTATCCAGCACACACACACAGCTCTCCTGGGGGATGAACCACACCAGAGGGCAAAGCCTAACCAAGTTTGAGTAAGAAGTAAAATTATCCAACCTGAGCATTGAGGGCTGCAGCTTGTTGGAGCTGTGACTTGCTCACAGCTTGGCTAAAAGGGTCCTTCACAAAACGGGTGTTTCGATGCACAACTTCCCTGGGCTTCTTAAAGACATCACTCTCATCAGGTACACCTTGAAAAAACAAGTATCTTTTAAAAAAGGGCTCATTTCTCTACTTCACTGGTTCACAGAAATTATCAATTGCACATTTACAGCCAAAAAAGAAAACTACGTTGACAAAAATATATTTTTTTTCTATAGCAACAAACAGACTAACAAGCCCAAGGAGGATTCTTTGAGCAGAAGAAAACAATGAATGAAGATGGCAACTGCTCATAAAGAAGACAGATCAGGAAACAGCTCTGGCTGCTGAAAAGTATTTCTATAATACAGATGAGCTTTTCAATGGCAAATAGAACATGATCAAACTTTGGAATCAGGGACCAAGGAAAAAAAGGGAAAAAACCCACTTCTTAAAAACAGCTTTACAGAAGAAAAAGCACAGCATTACTTGTAAGAGCTGCTCAGTCACAGAAATGCTGTAAGCACTGTTTGGAGCCCATGCAGAAGCAATGCCTCACCTGTTGGATAATACATGAGGGTGTTTCGAGCTGTGTATTCCCAGGTATCCAGTCCAGCCTTCACGTTCTCCAGAGCTTGCTGCTCGGCTGAAGGAAGTGCCAGGTTTTCATTCTGTCGCTGAAAGGGAAATGGAAAAAAAATTTAAAAGGTGAAAATCAAAAAAAGTCTGAAGCAGACTCCAGAAATCTTTTATTTAGGCAACTTGGAGAGCTCAGTCACAAGCTCAGCCACCTGCCCTAGAACACTTTGCATAAGGTATGTAAGAGACTCTGAGGGATAGTTGGGATAAAAAAAAAAATAACACTCCCTCAAAACAACAGCAGCAAACACCCATAAGTCAGTGCCAAACTTCATTAAAAGGCACTGCATCCATCAATGATATATCTGTGCCAGCTGCTCACTGCTGATGGTTAAAGGCTGACAAGGCAGGCCCAGAACAGCTCTTGGACCTCCCCTGGAGGCAGCTGAGGAAGGCAGCACAGCCAGCCATGCTCATGCAGTTCTGTGCTTCAGCAGCTGAGTGGGTTATTACTGACAACAGAAACTGAAAACTGAAATAAGACAAACAATCAAACTGCAAATAATGAAGGGCTGATGGACAAACAAGAGGAACTGTGCTCAGCTGCTCTCCCTGGTGTTGCTGCTTACAGAAGAGGCTGCCAAGGACAGCAACACCTGCATTCTGTGCAGTGCTTTGCAGTCTCAAAGCTTTCAGAGGAGACAAAGCCTCAGCAAGTCTAAGTCAGCACTGTTCTTGTGTGACAGAAGGGGAAAACCAAGACTGCACAAAAAAGCAAAGAACAGTCACAGGACCCAGGAAACTGAGCCTTAGCAGGAACACAGTGAAATGCTGGTATTTCCTGCAGTGTCCCTCTGGAAGAGCAGAGACAATGCCCTACCCGGGTGTACTCCTCCTCTGCGCTGTACAGCCAGGCGTGCTTCACCTTCTCCTTCTCTTTGGCCACTTCCATGATCTGCTCAAAGGAAGCATTATCCTCACTCGTGTGCTTTGCCAAGAACGTGTCCAGGCTGGGAAGAGCATCTTTATCATCTTTTTCTGCTTCTCCTAACAAGAGAAGGGAAGAAGCCTGAGGAAGGTTAATGCCTTTCCATGAGAGCACTGTAGCTACCTCTTAACCCTCCTGGCAGCCTCCCACAGACACACCAATAACTAACACCAGGCTTGCTGAAAGAAACAGATCCACAAAGAGTGGTGCAGTAATAAATCAGGTTTGGAACACATGCAACCAACTTCCAATAAACCCTTTTATGGCATTTACAGCAATTTATTTTAAAGGGGAAACGTACAAGTGGCCAGCTGCTGGCAGACAATTTATTTTTGGAAGAATTCAGCTAGAGGAACATAATTCTCCTACCTTCCTCTGCAGTCTTGATGCCAGCTTTAGGTTTATTTCCTGCTGCAAGGCCACCTGGGTGCACTTCTGGGGTTTCAAATGTGGCTGGGGTAACATCTGCCACAAAAAAAAAAGAGTTCACCTGGTTACTGGAGCACACGAGAGGATTTGCTGTAAAGATCACGTACCAAACGAGTCACAGAGGGCATATCAACAGAACAACAACTAAATTAAACACTTGTGAAAGAAACTCCAAAATGTTCCATTCAATTCTGACTCAACCTCCAAACAAGATTTTGGCCTCATCTAAGATGTTTTTCTCCTGCTGAAAGAAATTCCCAGGAGAGCCACAAGCCCAGTATATTTGTCACCCTACACCCTGCTTTTGCCAACAAAAGCAGCAGCAGATCAAACAGCCCAGGCCAGGGCCAGCACCTGCAGCAGGGGAGGAAGGGACACCACCTGGTGTCACAAGAAAGCCACTTACCCAAACCCCACTGTAGGGGTTGGGCTTTAAGAAACACCTGAACTGGAAGTGAAAGAAAACACATAAAACAGAACACCGGATACCTGCTGTGGGAATCTCTAATAACCACGAGCTTTCCACACCTTCTGCTCCTAATACAGGAAAATCTCAACTGTCTGCAGATGCAACAAGAACTCCTAAAACTACAAACTAAAATAAGGACTCAAAACAAAAAGCTTAGAATTTCTCATAGTAGAGAACACATAACATTCCCTAGGGAGCAGGAACTTGGCAAAAGATGCCTATAAGGAATGGTTATTAGAAGGCTGCTTTTTCCAAAGACACCATCAAAGAGAAATTCAGCACGAGCCACTGGCTACTGCTCAAACTAGTTCTCATGCAACATCAGCCTCGAATCTTTAAGATAAGCACTGCCTGCACAAAGTTAAATAAAGCAGAGTAGCAATATCAGATACAAAGCCCTCCTGCCCCACAGTGCCAGTTCTTACAAGGTGCAGGTGTGTCCCTCAACGATTTGCTCAAGGAAGAGCCAAACTTGATAGCAATTTGTCTCATTTTCTCCAAGTCGCCGTTTTCCTCAGCCTCCAGATAGTCCTTCTGTGCTCGCAACTTCTCCACGTCGGGAAAAAAGTCTCGCTGGATGATTTTCTCTAAGCTCTACAAAGAGAAAGACAACTGCAATGCCCCGCTGGGACACGTGGAGTGGCGGCTCAGCTCGGGGCCAGCAGCGCAAAGCCACGGGCAGGCCGGGCAGCGCCGGGGCCCGGGGCCGGCGGCAGAGCGCTGACAGCTGTGGCCGCAGGAGGGGCGGGAGCCCGAGGGGCCGCCCCGGCACTACTCGGACCGCAGCCGCGGTTGCAGCAGGCAGCGGCCGAGGGCCACCCTGCCGGGCGGATCCCAGCCGAGCCCCGCCGCGCTGGAAGCGCTCGGCCCAAGCACCGGCGGAGCGGAACCTCCCGGGCTTAGGCCGCCTTACCTCGATATAGGCCTCCTCATCCAGGATCTTCTTCGGGTGCCTCGCGGCCGGCGACACCACCTCCTTCCCCGTCACGGCGACGGGGCCCGCGGCGGCAGCCGGCACCAGTGCGGCGGGAGAGGCCGGGGGCGCCGGTATCGCCTCCATCGCGTCAGAACCGCTCCGCTCCTCCTCCTCCGCCCTCACCGCCGCGAGCGCGACGGCCCCTGACGTCACATGTCCGCGCCGCGGGGAGCGCAATGCCCACCCCGGGGGACGCACGGGTGCGCGCGCGCCCCCTGCCGGTGCGGAGGACCCGGCCGGGCCCGCGCCGTGACTGCGGCGGCACCTCGGCCTGAGGGTCGGGATGGGAACGGGGATGGGAACAGGGATGGGACAAGGAATAAGACAAGGGATGGGCGCCGGGCGGATCCCCCCAATGCCCCCACCGTCTCTTCAGACCTCCTCAGAAACACCCCGGGCTTCCCGGGGAGCGGGACCCCGGCTGGCTGCTCGGGCGGGGGTGACAGGGCACTTTTATTGATCTCGCTGCTTTTCCAGCTGGTGGGTTCTCCTTGGCCCCGCCAGGAACACGGGCACGGCCCGCTGTGACAGGGACTGGCCGTGACAGGGACTGGCTGGCACCAGGGGTGAAGGCGAGCGCTGCCTGTGCCAACCCTCTCAGCACAGCAGGTTCATCACCTCTCCCCAGGGCTACGGGGAGAAACCCGTGTTTCTTTGCTATGAAACAAATCGCTTGTCCAGCAAGTTCAACCCCAAAAGCAACTCTAGATGCCACTGAGGTGCTGCAAACAGGAAACATTCATTTGCAGGGTATTTTGCAAATCTACATCAATAAAACAAGCACAAATACTACGTGCACGGAGCGAAGACAAGAAGGGGAGTCTCCCCTTCTCTTAAAGCACACACATTTACACCGGTACAGCTCTGTCCCCTGCACGTCCTTCCTGCCGAGTTACTTGCCTCGTGAACTTGGTTTGGAAGAGGCGTGTGAAAGTGCCATGTCTGCTTTTACCTGTCCTCCTCCTGTGCGAATCAGAGATTCCCTTTTGCTGCATTAGCCCCCTCGGGTTACCCCCCCCGAGCCTGTCAGCTACGGGCAGTGTGTGCTCTTGGTGCTCCTCTGCAGCCTGGGAGCGCTAACAGCTCTCCTTGGGGGGCTGCTTGGGCTGGAGGATCAGCGCTGAGGCAGTCACCCTCTTCTGATGCCGCCACTTCGCCCGACGATTTTTAAACCAAACCTAGAAAGTGCAAAACAAGAAAAGGGCTTTTGCACGTGTTACTGGGAAGGGGACAGCCCTCCTGGGCTGTACTCTGTGGGCTGTAAGATACTGTAATATAAAGGCTTGATGCAAAATGTAATCAGTCCCTTCCTGCAGTCTTGCTCAGATACATGTGAGGGGCAGGAGGGAGCTGGGACCCCCTCCCCATGACAAATTCAGAAGTCACACAAATCACTTAGGTGAGCAATACACACTCGGGTGCAGGGGATGAGCAGCAGAGCTGGGCATGTCTGTGTGTGACAGGTGATTCTGGGAGGGAGGGATCATGTGAGTCTGTGGGACTGGATGCCAGTACAAATTAGCCCAGCTGAAACCGTTTATATTCTTCCATTGCTCGCCAAACTTAAACTCTCTTTTGTCTAATGCACAAGGATGAATTTTAAAATGAGGCCATGGGTGTGCAGCTCCCCCCAAAAAAGACAGCACAATGCCCCAGCCTGTGTTCCTGGGGGACTGCAGCCCCTCACCAAGTGGCAGAATCTCACCTCCACCCTCTCCTCCTTCAGGTGGATGCGGTTTGCCAGGTGCTCGCGGGTGACCACGTCGGGGTACTGGTTCTGGTGGAAAAGCGTCTCCAGGGCCTGCAGCTGCTCCTCGGTGAAGATGGTGCGGTGCCGGCGTGTGCGGCGCTGGATCTGCTGGAAGGTCTGCAGCTCACTTGGCTTCTCCTGGGAACTCTTACAGACCCTGACTGCAGGGTGGAAGAGCCTCATGGGCCAGGGGAACCGGGCATCTGCGAGGGGACAGGGGCAGCAGCAGCGTTAGAGGTGTGCGGCTGAAACACGCGTCGTGCTCAAGGCAGCTCGGGCACGAGTTGCATCCCTGCTGCTGTTTGGAAGGAGGCAGTTAGTCACCTGGAGTGGGTGGCAAGCTGAGTGGTCACTGTGCAAATGGGAGAAGAATTTAGGGCATGACTCTGGGAGAAGGGTGCAGGTGGTGAGCACTGGCTGGGTTTTCTTCATTAACTTACCAGTTGCACTCAGCCAGCTCCAGAAAATAGCTGCAACTTACAGCCCAGCAAAGATCTGTGTTTCAGCCCAGACACAAAGGAATTCTCAACTTTCAGGATGCTCTTGAACTGCATTTTTAAGGGTTTGTTACTTTTTCCCACAGTAATGTTGCTAAACGTAGCCAAAACTCTTTTCCTTAAAGGGTAAGGGAGGCTCCCCCCTTAAAGGATAAGGGCTGGTGTTGTCAGGAGGCACAGCTCTGCACATGGGCAGCATGACCATGGGGCCCCACACTCCACAGAGAGCTTGCACCCCTAGAAGCATCATTCTCTCAAGAGTTTCACATTAAACCAGCAATATCCAGTAACAGTCAGCACCTTCTGCTTTTCAAACCCTGGTAGCATTGCAGGTGGAAGTGCCCACTCTTAGGAGCCCTGCTGAGAACAGAGCTCCGTTTGCTGGGCCTGGGGCCCAAGACCACCGTGGCCAGATTCCATATGGTCACTTAACACCCAGGTTTTCCCCCGCCCACAGCACTGGCACCAGCCCCTCTGCAAGCCCCCACACCTGAATCAAACCCAAACACTCACCCAGCCCAACACTCACCCAGCCAACCCGGCAGGTCCTGCAGGGAACGGGCGCTCATGTGAGAACAGCAGCAGCAGTTGCAGCCTGCCCCTTCCAGCTCTTCCTCCTCTTCCTCTTCCTCCTCCTCCTGCCGGGAGCTGGCTGGGATGGTCTCCAGCTCACACAGCCGCTTGGGTGTGCAGTCCAAGATATTCCGTAGGCACAGTGGCACCAAGACCTGGGGGCTCTTCTCCGCGGGGCTGGAGAGGATGTCCTCGATGCTGAACGGACGTGGCTTCTTCAGGCCTCTCCTGCCGGCCTCAGAACCTGACACTGGCTCTGAAGACATCCTGTGCCAGAAGCAGCAGCGGCTGGGGAAACAGGCAGCCCAGCTGAGGGGTTTTGCTAGGGAAAGGACAGCTTATGTGGCTTTTAAAATGGACTGGCAAAGCCATTCAGAACCACAGCTTTGTCTTGGCGTTTCAAGTAACTGTCATTCTTGCAGCTGAGTTTTTATTTTATACACACACACTCTTTTCCTCCCTCTGACCTAGCTGTGTTATGACTGAAGCCACTCTAAATATATATATAGAGAGAGAGATATAATCCCTTTGGAAAGAAAACCGTAAACCCCCCTGCAAATAAAATAAATTCTAACTAATCTTGGCAGCTTTGTGAAGGGTTAGTGTGGATCTAAGATTTAGCTAATCCCACAAAAATGACTGGAGAAGGAAATCTGATTTCTCCATCTCGGGTGTAGATTTGAGGTGGTTATGATCTCCATTGTGCTGCAGCCTCCTATCCAAGGAAGGGGGAGGATAGCTGTTCCCAGCCCGGAAATGGACCAGAGGATTAACTCCTTAAAAGAAGCAAATTATCCCTTTCTCTGGCCAAATGAAAGCTTTCCCATCAAAAGAGAGCTGTCATATCATACAATATGAGAGAAGAGAGAGTTCAGCTTAATAAAAAATCATTTGTAATGACAGCACAGCCTTTGGCTTTGCCAGAATTCTCTGTGAAAGTTGATTTATTTTCTGCTGAAAGCAGAGAAATTGTATTTTCCCTCCTTCCCCTTTCCCCCATCTTTGCTGCCCTAATCACTGTAGTAATGCAGATGCTTTGCATGTATCCAACGTACTCTTTGTAAGGATTCAAAACCCTTACTAAATTAGATTACTGGCTGCTTGCAGCAGCTCTGCACCACAGCTTAGTGGCATGTAACCACCTCCAGTGCAGCTGAGCTGTGCTCTGTGTGGGGAAGGGAAGGGAAGGATTGTTGCTGCTGCTGCCTCTATGTGCTTTCAGTGAGGCCCCACAGCCATCCAGGCAGGAATGTGGACTCAGTGCCACAGCCAGGCTTTCCCAAAGCCAGTTCAATTCCCACCTCCTGCCCAGCCAAAAAAACTGGGGAGAGGCCATGGCCAAGATTTGGGACATGAAGGGAAGCCTGGCTCTGCCCCTCCCAAGGGCAGACAGCAAGTCCTGGCAGCTGCAATCCACAGGAGGAGAGAGAACATCTTGTGTTTTTAGCTGACATTAGCAGCTGGGAATAAACTAGAGAAGGTGTGGTAGAGATCAGGTTGCTTAGCAAAGTTTAAACCCAAGTCCTCTTGCCCTCAGAGTGATTTAAGCCAAGGTGAGTGGCAAGGCCTCAGGAGCTCATGTGGGGAACACTCTCACACCTGGTGTTTCCTTGCAGGGGCATGAAGGTACCAGTCCCACTATGGTACACCAAGGAGACACACAGGTGAGCGCTGTGAAACCACTGCACACCAAAGATCCTCACACTGGACAGCCCAGCAATGCCTCCATTTTGCCTCCCTGCAAAACTTACAGCCAGTCCCCAGCAGAGCCTCTCTCAGCTCCCTTCTCTCCTCACCCTGCTCACTGCCTGCCTTTCCTCACCTCAGTGCTGGGAAGAGATTCCCCATTGCCATTCTACTTGTGACTCACTTAAAACCAAACTGCTGTTTTTCCTTCTATCCCTTTATTTGCCTCTCCTTCAGCTGCTCCAGTGCTGTAACATGGATTATAACTGAGCTCTGTGAACCTTTACCTTTTGAGACGAAGACACCTTTGTAGCTGCTCAGTCTGGACATGTTCACTGCTGCCCTGCCAAGGTCTCAGTGCTCCAGAGAGGCACTGGGGATCTGATTCCAGAGATCACTGAAAACTGCTCCCAGCTTTTGTGCATACACCCAAACACTGACACCAGAGGTGGATGTGGGGCCAGGTTCTGCTCCCCACACTGTGCTGGTCCAGAGGGGCCATAGGGGTGGTGGGCTGGGACGTGCCATGGGCAGGTGCAGGATCCGACCAGTTCTGTTCATATGCCTCAAGTAGATTAATTCCCCTTCCCCATCCTTAACAAAGGATGCCTTTCCCTGGGCATCCTGTCCCAGCCCTGCCTTCCCACCACACATGCACTTAGCCTATTAGGATCTCCACTGATTGCTTTCTTTCATTCCTCCCGTACCTTTCACTACAGAAAATGGACTGGTAATACTTCTTTTATCAAAGAATTATGGGATTTAGGACCCAGATTGTACAAAGAGACTTTTGATAGCTGCTGGTAATCAAATCCCAATTGGCAGACACTTCTCTGCACCCTGTTACCAGAGAGGAATAAAGGAAGGGGATTTCTGATGTTCTGTTTACTGAGCCTTTGGGAGATAGGATCGCTGGGCTATTTCATACTAGAAAAGGAAAAGAAAATAAAACAAGAAAGAAAAAACATGCAGACAAGAGAGGACAATATAGATATAGATAAAAAGAAAAGAAACAGGCTCTTATCATTTTCTTATTGGTTAAGGAGATTCCAAAGCCATTATAGAGGATTAGCAAAAAGGTTAATCTGCTTTAGCTGTTCACTTGTCAAAAGTGAATTTATAGGGTTTGAAAATCCTTCCTATGGTGAAACAAGAAAAAATCCCCCTTTACCTCCTCTGCCCCTCCCTTCTGCAGGCAGCACAAGGTGATGGGAACAGGAACACTGGAAACCCTACAGCATGGCAACACTCTCCTCTGCCTTGCAGGGCCCTGCCTGTGTGCTGGCACCTGTGGGAGCTCTCCTTTGGCAGTGCTTCTCCCCATTCCCTATCACCTGTGTGGGGTGGCTGTGATGCTGAGGAAATAGAGTATCAGATCTAAGGGATGTAACCATCCTCCTGCACTCCTCTGCCTTACCTGGGACAAATCCTGGGCTCTTTCACTCATTGATATTGACAGCAGTCAGGACAAGCCTGGGCCCTTGCCTGGATTTGGGCTTCCAGGCTGAGTTCTAAGGCAGAAAACAGAGGCTGCTGACAAATGTTGCCAAAAACTAGAGTCTGGGGGCTTTCCATCCCCAAGGGAAGTGCTCAGTCCGGGATCCACATCTCAGGGTCCTTCTGGCTACCCAGTGCAGGCACTGGTGCATGCCAGCTGTGTTTTCCTGGGCTGCCCGTGCCATGACTCATCTAAGCAGCGAATGCCCATCACTCTCTCCAGAGCCACTGTGAGAAACAACCCAGAGTAAAAACAATCCAATGTAAAACTCTGTTTAATAAAAAAACAGAAATGGTAAATCATTGGATGGTTTGGATTGAAAGGGACCTTTAAAGATGATCTTAAAATCGTGCCAATTAAAATTGTTCAACCCTGTACAAACCAACATTAAGAACTCTAATAAACTCATTTTGATTTGATGATAATTACAATAAATCTGTCTCTCTTCCCAAAGGCCATTTCATTCCATAGGAAGAAGTGGAATTTCTCCACTGAGTAGTAGTGTTATTAGTGATATCTCTAGTAGGGATGCTATCAATAGTGGTGCTGGCTGTCGGAGATGGTGTCCGTGGTGTAGCAGGAGGACTGTGGGGTACCAAGCTTCCTCTTCTGCAATGAACCACGATGGAACCAGACAACTGCTTCACCATGAAGCATTCCAGTTGGCATTTCAGCGATCTTACACCGCCTCATGCTGTCCAAATCCCTCTGTGCTCGGCAGGCAGCACCCGATTTTCGGAAGTTTGGGGTTATCATGCTTTTTCCCGACTACGGAAAACGCTTGGGATGATGATGCTTTTTAACTCCTGCCTGGCAGCCGGCGGGGGTCCCTGGCTGGGGTAAAGGAAGGATCGGGGGTTCCCGGCCGGGATGGAGGAAGGATCGGGGTTCCCGGCCGGGATGGAGGAGGGACGGATCGCGGATCCCGGCCGGGGTGGAGGAAGGATGGATCGGCGTTCCCGGCCGGGATGGAGGAAGGATCGGGGTTCCCGGCTGGGGTGGAGGAAGGATCGGGGTTCGCGGCCGGGATGGAGGAAGGACGGATCGCGGATCCCGGCCGGGGTGGAGGAAGGATGGATCGGGGTTCCCGGCCGGGATGGAGGAAGGATCGGTGTTCCCGGCCGGGATGGAGGAAGGAAGGATCGCGGTTCCCAGCCGGGATGGAGGAAGGAAGGATCGCGGTTCCCGGCCGGGATGGAGGGAGTACGGGTCGGTGTTCCCGGCCGGGATGGAGGAAGGAAGGATGGATGGATGGCGGGTCCCGCCCAGCGCTCCCGGGCGGGGCCGCCGCGGGCGGTGCTGTGCCGGGACAGCGCCAGGGGGCGCCGGCGAGCGCCGAGCGGGCCCCGCTCTATGGTGCTGCCGCCATGGGCGCCGAGCGGGAGGCGCGGGCCTGCGCCGCCTTCTACGGCACACGGGGCCTCGCCCCCACGGTGCTGTCCTGCCTGCGCTGCCTGCGGCACTTCGCGGGGTAAGAGGGCGGGCCCCTGGGAGGGAGCTCCCGGTATCCCCCGGTGACCGGTGCATCGGGAAAAGCCCCGGCGTGGAGCGCCCGTGCGTGCCCCGAGCGCGGGTCGGGAGGGAGGAAGGGCGGGGGTGTCAGAGGATCGATACCCAGCGGTGGGTTCGAGCCACCCTCGCGTGCCCCCCATTCCCCTCCAGCCTGCCCAGCAGCAGCAGGGCTGCAGTTTTTAGGTTTTTCGAGCCCTTGTGCCCCACCAAGGGCTTGCATGCGCTGAGCTTTGAGGATTTCGTGTAGCTCTCCTGCCGCCACTCCAGTGCAGTGCTGAGTGCAGCTGGGAGAGAGGAGCATCGCTAGCTGGGCACCCCAATCCCTGATCCAGCTGAGTCGGGGTATTCCCCCACTACAAACTTCACCGAGCCAGGGTATCCTCACCCCTATCCTTGTCCTGTTCCAGGAGTACTGCCAAGAGATGCAAAGAGAAGCACCTGGAGGAGGCTCTCCAGCTGACACGGGTGCTGAGCGAGGGTCTGCAGGCGCTGGGTGAGGCAGAGGCACGACCCCTGCTCCGCTGTGTCCTGGCTTTCCAGATGGAGGCAACCAGCAGCTCCAGCTCCTTCCAGAAACTGGAACAGGTCTGTAAGGCAATCGGCTGGGCTGGCTTTGCCCACTCCTGGCACAGCTCTGGGGCTTTCTGGCATCCTTACCAGCAAAACGGCTCAGAGGTGCTGCAGGCTCCTCCAGTAGCACTTGGCAGCTGGTGTCTCCCAGGGGTCTGGGCAGAGCAGCTGACTTGGGGTGTCTCTTGGCAGATGGTGACCCAGCTGGCAGTGGGGAAGGAAGCCCTGTTGGCCCAGGAGGTGGACACGCTGCTGGCTGGCCTGGCACTGCAGGGAGAGGTGAGAGAACCCTGGCTGTGCAGTGGCACTGGCTTTCACAGGGACTTGGCTGGAGACCATGTGTCACAGGGACCTCCTGGTTTGGGCTGCCTCTAGTCCTTCACTTCACTTCCCACCGTTCTGGGATTTGCCCTTGCTTGCAGCTCTCAACATGTGGTTGCCTATCATACCAACCCTTTGCTCATCCCTGGGGACTGAGCCCCAGCATGTTGTCACACAGGACAAACTATCCTTCTGTCCCTACAGGTGCTGTCTCCTGGGGACCTTCAGTCAGGTCAGCCTCTATTCCTTACTTTCCGGGGTTTTCTCCCAGCTCACACCATCAATGCACAGAACACTTCCTGACAACCCAAACTGGGTCCTCTGTGCTCATGGGAGGGGAGCGGGGATCAGCCAGATCCGTGTGACCTCTACAGAGGTCCCAGCAGCACCCAGCTCTGCCCACCCACAGCTGGAAACCAGACAGGCCAAAGCATGCCCTGCATCCCAGCCCCGTTCTTACCTCACCAACAGAGCAGCCCTTGGCTGAGCTGGGTGGGAGCAGGGCTGGCTGCAGGAGGGCCGGGGGCTGATGCTCCCCTTGCCTGCAGTGTCCATGTTCCTGGAGGAGAGCAGCCTGGGCCGGCAGCACTGGCAGCAGAACCTGTCCCTGCTGCTGCAGCGCCTGGCCAGCACCCTGCGCTGGGTGCTGCAGGGCCAGCCTGCACCCGGCAGCACCTGGGGCTACCTGGTCATCAAGGTGAGAGCCACACTGGGGAGCCGGGGAAAGGTCAGTACCTGCAAGGACTGGCTGGGCACCAGCAGCAGTGTCCAGAGGGATGTCCACTGAGCTGCTTTGAATGGCTGTTCCTGGGGCATTGCTGCTTTTTCAGAGGTAAGGAATACTGATCATCCCTGTGGCACCTCCTGCTCCTCCAGGCCTGCCTCCAGGTCTTCCAGGTGCTGCCAAAGGACGTGGCCCCCCTGGTGTGGAGCACATCAGGAAAGAGTGAGACCCTGCAGAGCCTTTTGGGACTGCTGCTGGAGGTGGCCTGGGGAAAGGTGCGTACAGCGCTGGGAGGGATGGAGCTGCCTGTCCCAAGGAGCAGAGCAGTGCTGTCCTTCCGGGGTGCTTTCCCCATTCCCCTCCCCAAGGCAAACCTGCAGGGACAGCCCAGTGTCTGGCGTGGCTGAGAAAAATCCTGGGCTCTTTACCCATGTAGCTGCTGGCTGGGGCAGTTAAATGTGGTTGGGGTTAAGTGGCATTTTGAGTTGTGCTTTTGCCTCCCTGCGAGTCCAGGCCCTGAACAAGGACACGAGGCTGCTGGCAGGCACAGCCCTGAGCATGTTGGTGAACACGGCCCCCCAGCCCCAGTATGGGGCCAGTGCTGTGCTGACCCTGTTCCAGCTCCCCAGCCAAGGTGCGTGCTCCATCCTGTGCTGGGAACAGCCTCTGGCAAAGGGTGACAAGCATGTTTGGGTGTGAGGGGACAGAGGCTGGTGCCAAGCTGGGCTCTGCTGCTGTGCCTGTCTCTCGGGGTCTGGGCGCTCCAGCTGTCTCCAGCTGCCTCCCATGGACGCTCTGGAATGAGCCATGGCAGTTGCTCTCAGAGCAGCATTTGGTTTTGCCACCTTCCTTCCATCCAGTGCAGCCATTTTCCAGCAGGCACTGGGGAGCTGAAGTTTGGGGAGCTGGTGGTAGAAGTGCCCCGTGTCCTGGAACCAGATGGGCTGGAGAAGCTGGTGCTCACCAGAGGTTTGCTGACGTGCTGCAAGATGGACATCCTCAGCTGCCAGCTGGAGGGCCTCCCCCACAAGGTAGGAGAGCTCAAACCTAGCAGACAGGGCTTGAGGAAGCCCTTGGAGAGGTCAGGTAGCTGCCTGTGGTGCCTGTGGATCCTTGGGGGATGAAGCCAGGCTGAACCCCTCCACACCAGCAGCTCCATGCATCCCACTGAGCACAGCCAGTTAGCCAAGGAGACTGCATTTTCCAAAGACATCCAAGCAGGGATTTCTCTTTCCTGGGAGACTGGGAAATACAGTGGTGCCAAAGGCCCCACACAAGCAAAGCAATGTTCATGCTGTGTTCCCATGGCATGAACCTGGGGCTATCCCTGCAGAGCACAGCCTCAGCTCTGCCCACCTCTAGCCTCTCCCAAGTTCTCACGAGCTGAGGACTTCCAGGCAGGAGGCAGAGGTGAGCTCTGTAAGAGCAGGAGAGCCAGGCAGCACTCTCCTTGCCTGTCTCACGGCAGGGTTTTCTCCCTGGAAATCCTGTGCCTGCCCGCTCCCTGAGCCGCTGTGCCCCTGCAGGCCTGCCTACTGCTGGACATGGTCTTTCCTGCTGTGTGTGCCCTGACCAGGGAGCTGAAGGACTGCCACTACTACTGCTTCCAAGGTAGGAGACTGTGACCCTGCCACGGTGGGGAGGTTTGAAAGGTTCAGTGTGCTCATGATGCACAGAGTCACTGTGTGCTTCAGCTTATCCCAGGGAAGATGCTTTTCTGGCTCTTGGTTGCTGGTTTGGAAACTGGTATTAATTTCTGTTCCAGCCCAATGGACACTTACCCTCCTGGGGTCTTGTGTGCCTAACAGGAGAACTGCTGCCCCTGCACACAGGGTCCTTGAGCCCACAGCCTGTGCTGGCCCTGGTGCAGGTGAGTCTGTGGCGAGGGCTGCAGCAGAGCTCTCTGTTTTGGCAGCCTGTGCGCTGTGGCTGCAGCGCCTGCGGGAGGGCCTGGCTGCGCTCTGGCACCTGACGGGGACCCGTGTTCTGGCCCAGGACACTGAGCTGCTGCAGGAGGTCACCCAGCTTCTGTGGAACAACGCAGAGACCCCGGTAAGGACACGGTGACAAAGGGCCCTAATGTGGCAGCCAGGAACAGCTCTTCCTTAACCTGGCTCGACTGCTGTCCCCAGCCCATAACACATCCCTGCCTGCTTCAGCTCCATCAGCAAAATACACTCCCTTGCCTGCAGCTGCCAGGGCAGGGGCAGTCACACTGCTGAGGTTGTGCCATTTGTCACACACAGGCTCTAAAGGGCCATGTCCTGGTGCTCCACCTGCCATGGGACAGCAAGACATGAGAGGGAGCCCACTCTAACCCCCTGTTTGCTGTCCTCCTCCCACAGGTGGAAGGTGTGTCTGAGTTCATCCACAGCTCCTTCCGATTGCTCCTGGAGATCTACCACCTGGAGTGCCAGCATTTCCAGGACCAGGAGAGACTCCTCTACCAACAGATGCTGCAGAGGGTGGTCTCAATGCCATGGCAGATCAAAGCAAGATACGTGCCCCTGTGTGCCATCATCCCCTACGTGGGCAGCCAGCAGGTAGGGAAGGCAGGGGTATGGGGAGTCTTGGTGACAGCTGGCTCTGCTGCTGAGTTGGCACAGCCTCTGTCCACTTCTGTCACCTTCTACCCATCTCAGCTGTGTGAGCAGGGAGCCTTCCCACCCAGAGGGGCTATTTTAGCATCCCTGGGTTAGTGAGCTACAGCAGTGCATCCCTGAGGAGTGCCAGTGGGAAAGGAAGCTTTGCCTGTCAGTGCCCAGCAGAAGCTAGCCAAAAGCAGCTTTGAGGTCCCAGAGATGCTCAGTGCCAGGGGTGACTGCACTGTGGCCTCTACCCATCTGTCTTTCCCCCAAATGCAGCTTTCAGCCCGACAGGGAGATGAGGGTCACCTGCTTTTCTCCCAGGTGCTGGATGCCTACCCGGACCTGCCACAGCATCTCCTGAGCTGCCTCTCCACCAACCACCTGTGTCCCGCCGCTGCCGAGGTCTACAAGGCCCTGGTGCGGCAGCAGTGCAGCGAGTGGCGTGATGGGCAGCGGGGCACAGAGGTGGCCCTGGCAGAGCACTGGGCGCTGTGCTGGCTCCCCCTGCTCTCCCAGGCCCTCTGCTCTCCCCTGCCCATCCTGCAGAGCAACGCTGCCAACCACCTCCTCACCTGGACCCTGCGGCAGCTCCCAGCCACCCAGGCACCGCTGGCCGCCCAGTTTGGTGGCCAGGACACGACGTCACTCCGGGCTTGGGTGTCACTGCTGAAGGCACAGAAGAGTGTGGCAGGGGCTCTGCCGCTGGGGGATGAGGCGCTGGAGCGGCTCTCCCGCTGCCTGGGCACCCGCGAGGAGGGCGTTCGGCTGGCAGCGCTGGGTCTGCTCTGCTGCAGCCCCAACACCAACCAGCCCCTCTCGGGCACCGAGGTGCAGCTGCTGCGGGAGTTCCTGCCCCTCAACCTCAACTGCAACTCCTCCTCGTTCCGGCAGCTGCTGCAGGCGGCGGTGCGGAAGGCGCTGGTGCGGCTGCGGGACAGCTCGCTGGCCCGGCTGCGGGGAAAGGCGCCGCGGCGCTCCGGGCCGGGCGAGGGAGCTGAGCAGCTCGCCCGGGCTGTAGGTGAGGCGGCCCCCCAGCACCTTCACCACAGCCCTGGGAGATCCACGTGCTCAGGATCCCTTGCTGCTATGCTCTCTGCCCACAGGCTTTGTGGAATGGCTGCTGCAGCTCAGCATCACCTCACTCAGCCCAGGCTCCAATTACCAGAGGAAGAAGACAGCTCTGCTCCTCCTGGCCGCTGTTCTGGAGACCTGCACAGACACGTGGAGCCCTGACAGGAAGAAAGGCCAGCCCCCACGTGAGTAGAGGCAAGCTGCCTGGAGTATCACCTGCAGCTGTGGGGATACTCCCAGCCAATCCCATCTCACCGCCCCGGGTCCCCTCACAGAGACCATGGCCACACTGCTGAGCTACGCCAGGCAGAGCAGCTGCTGGGACTTCTTCTCGCAGCCCAATTTGTTGGCACTGCTGAGCTGCCTGCAGGACAGCACTAACGAGGTGAGCCTTATAAAGTCAAGGCTCAGCTGGGAAGCCCACCATTCTTCCCATTCTCCCATGTCCCACTTTTCCCCATGTCTTCTCTGTCCTGGCAGATCAGAGACTTGGCCTCCGAGCTGCTTGTCCGCTACTTCCCTGCCACATTCCCCGAGCCCATTGCCCTGGCTCTCTTCCAGCTGGCCCAGGACGCTCTGGGCAGCCCCCGAGTGCAGGAGGCTGAAGCTGGAGCTGTGCTGATGAAGACCATTCTGCAGAAGTACGAGCTCCTGGCATCCCCCTCCCTCTCCCTGCAGTGGCACAGGACCCTCCAAGAGTGTGTTGGCAGCACTGGTGCCTCACCAGTCTGTGGTCATAGATGGGGTTTGCAATAGCCTTGCAGTGGGAAGCTGGGGAGGGTTGAGGTACAGGAGTCTGCACCTCAGAGGGAGGAAGGGGCTGCATAGCACAGGATGGGCAGGAAGTTCCCTGTACTCACAGCAGGATCTGCCTGTTGCCTCAGGTCAGACAGTGGCACCATGAAGAGCCTGTCCCTGGCGGCTGAGGCAGCCCTGACACTGCCCAGCCGAGGGCTGTGCTTCGCCCAGCACCTTCTCCACGTGCTGCAAGCCCAGTACAAGGTGGCATGCCAGGACCTGCTGCGGGCAGCAGCCACTGTACCGATGCATGGTACGGCCCCAGCTGGGCAGGGCAGGACTCAGGCCACAGCTCATTGCTGGTGCCACATCCTTGCCTTGGTTTCCCTGTTTTGGCACTCACCCTGCCTTGCACACCCCTCACCCAGGGCCCTGTTCATTCCCCTGCCCTGAACCCTGTCAGCCGTGGGCCCAGGCAGGAGAGCCAGGGCTGTGCTGACACCACAGTGAGCAGAGGTGGCTTTTCTGCAGGAGCCATCGCAGCCCTGCGCCGGTGCCTGCTCCAGGTGCCAGAGGTGGCCGTCTCCATGCAGGCAGCAGAGTTGGTGCAGAGCTGGCAGGAGCTCCTCACCCGCCTCGTGACCACAGTGAGAGACATCACCTCCCTCCTCCTGGGTGCTCTGCAGAGCCAGCAAGGCTCCAGTGCTGATGAGCAAGGTGAGTGTGTCCCCATGGGGTCAGAACTAGCCCTTGGAACCATCCCTGGGAACTCCATCACAGTCATTCCTGGCCTAGCAGCCCTCCAGCCCAAGGGGAATGCACTTGCTTTGGGCTCAGTACCTCTAGCAGGGGACCATGGTGGGGCTGGGCCTGGCTTTGGTTGCCTTTCTCAGCTCCATGGCAGAACAGCAGCACTAGAAGCAAAAGCCTTCCAGAAGTAGTGAGGCATCTGCCAGATTAGAACACTTGAGAAAGGAGTGGCTGGCAGAGCCCTTACAGGCCTTGGAAAGAGCAGTGGGAAAAATGCAGTTGCATTCCTGAGTGGGACACGAGGCAGAGCAGGAGCCATTGCCATTTGTGTGCATTCTGACGGGACTGCAGGTCCTCCCAAACCCCAGCAGCATCCCTTCCCACTGCCCTGCACCACCCTGCTCAGACCTGGCTTTTCCTTTTGCAGCTGCTGCCCCATCATTTGCAGAGATGGGGAATGCCATTGGCTCCCTCATCATGCTGGGGAAAGGCCAGGGGCAAGAGGAAGAGGAGGGAGATTCAGTCCTGCTGTCAGAGGAACACAGCCTGATCCTGACGTGCTGCTGGGTGTCAGTGAAGGTGGGGACTCCTCCTCATGGCACTGGGAACATGGCATTCAACATCCAGCCTACCCCAGCTGCTGCTTCACCTCCCCTTGGGTCATTCATCCTTTCTGGGGATGAATATGGGGGAATTTCTGTCCTTACCTCAGTGCTGTCACACATGTCCTCACCCCTTCCAGGAAGGATGCTCCCCAAAAGCAGCCCCCTCCCTGCCTGCCCTTATGGAGCCCAGCTTCTTCCAGACACTGATAGTCCCCTGCTGTGGCAGAACCAGGCTATGTGGCTTGCAGCCCTGCTGCCACCCACCCCAGCTTCTCCTCCTCCCTGACAGTCTTGCTTACCCTCCTCTTCTTCCCAGGAGATTGGGCTGCTCCTGGGGGGCCTGGCCGAGCTGCTGCTATCCCCAGCACTGCCTGTTGAGTTGGGGCCCCTCCTGCCACTCTCTACCCTGCAGATGGCCACCAGAGTGTTCCAGGAAATCCTGCTGCGGTGCCGGCACTGGGTGAGAGCAGATCTGAGCCCTTCACCATCCCTCCAGCCCTGTCCCCACCCTGGTGTACTGGGGTGGAGGGAGGGCGAGTGCAGTGGGGCAGGACATGGGGATGGCTGGAAGTCCCCTGGCTGGGGTCCCAGTGCCAGACCCTGTCACATCCCCACACTATCGTGTCATCTCACCTGCTCTTCCCCTTCACAAAGAGTTTTCTGGGGCTATGGGGGTCTGGTAGGTGCAGCCTTTGGGGTGCTGGGCCTGACACTACTCTGCCCCAGGGAGCAGTGGAGGGCTGCAGCATGGGCTTCACCAAATTCTGTGCTGCTCTGCTGAACCACCCGGATCCAGAGCTGCAGGCCATCCCACGGGCTGTACTGGAGCAGGTACAGTACTCATCATGGCCCTTGTTTCCTGTGTGCCCCAGGGAGCACCAGGGTCATTTCTCAGTGTCCTCACTCCCTGGGGCAAGCACCTTCCTGGCATCTGAGATGCTGGTGCAAGCTGGTGCCCTCCTGGCAGGGCAGCTGCAGGTTCCAAGTGACAGGTTTCCAGGCACATCTCAGGTGGACTTTGTTTCTCTGTCAGGGCTTGGAAGCGCTGAGTGGGCCCCGGAGCAGCTCGATCACGCGCCGTGCCGCCGGCTTCCCCATGCTCTTCCTCTGCATCGTCAGCGGGGAGCCCCCGGCACAGGCACGGCCCCTCCTGACCCGCTGCATCCAGACCCTGCTGGCCTTGGCTGCCACGGCACTGCCACAGGACTGGGACCAGACCCTCGACCTCCCGCAGGTGAGTGTGGCACTCCTGGCTGCGGGAGCCCCTTAGGGAACAGGGTGATCTGTGCCAGGTGCCCAGCGTGAGACCATGAGAACTCAGAGTGAGCAAAACCCCACAGCTCTCGTTGTGCCGTCCATTCCAGCAGCCTGGGAGCTGGTGCCTCTTGGCTCCCCTGGGTTTTCCCACCCTCTTCCCCTCTCATGGTGTCACTGAGCCCCGTGTGCCCTCCCCAGGTGTGTGCCCTCCACGTGCTGCAGACGCTGGTCCGCGGGGCGGGGCTGGGCGGGGCAGTGCTGTGCCATGCCACACCCATGATGGCCCTGGCACTGCGGGGCCTGGGCTCACCCTGCTGGGCCATGAGGAACGCTGCCATCCAGCTCTTCAGTGAGTACTGACAGAGATCACACAGCCCCCAGGGTTTGGAGCCTGTGTGGGGTGAAGTGCAGGGGGTTGGCAGGGTTGGTTAGGACCTGACACTGCCTCCTGTGTCCCTGCAGGTGCCCTCACGTCCCGGCTGCTGGGACAACCGTGGAGCCACAGGGATGGCTGCCCGTCAGAGGGGCTGAGCCTGCATGCCTTCCTCGGGCAGCACCCAAAGCTGGGCGCTGTGCTGCTCGGGGAGCTCAAGGTGGCCACAGCACCCACACCAGGGGGACCCCGCCTGCACCCTGCACTCCATGCCATCCTCACCCTCTTGGCCCAGCTGCAGCCTGGTGCTGACAGTCCTGGCAGGTATGGGGACAGTGGGGATGCCATGCTTCAGCCAAGGGCTCCTGCAGTGGGAAGGTTTCTCACGGTGCTGAGGCTGGCCCCGGCTCTTGTGAGATTTTACTCCAGCCAGAGCATCACCACAGTGCCCTTTTTGCTCCACAGTCCCTCTGCTCCCTTCCTGGAGCCACTGCTGGGGCTGGCAGAGAGCCCCATCTACGCCGTACGAGCGATGGCTGCCAAGGCTCTGGTGCCCGTTGTCCCCCCACCCCAGCGCTGCAGGCTCCTCCTGCAGCTGGCCCAGCAGCTCCCTGCAGCACCCGGACAGATCCTCTCACACAACACCGTCCACGGGCACCTGCTGCAGCTGCGGGCACTGCTGGCCGCCACCACGGGCACCGGGGGGTGAGTGTTGCCATGCTGTCTCCCAGCTGGGGTCACTCTGTGCCAAACGCAGCCTTTTGGCCACAGAAGGGGGCCCATCTCATGCTGTGGCCCGTGGTAAGGCTGTGTCTCCACGCAGGCTGTCGGCTGAGGCACTGCACCCCGTGGCTCTGCAGCTGGAGGCGCGGGGCTGGCTGCTCACCCCTGCCCAGCGCTGCCCCCTCGTCCGTGCCGCCTTCCTCCAGGTGCTCGCCCTCCTGCCCACATCCTTCAGCCCTGGCTTCGCCCAGTACATCCATGACACCATCAGCACCACGCTGGGCAGCCTCCCACGAGGGGGAAAGTCAGGCTGTGCCGAGCCACAGGTACCACTTCTGCCAGGAGAATCGTGGCCATGCCCAACTGGCAGTGAGCCCGGGCAGGGACAGGGGGACCCGTCGCTGCAGGCTGAGCACTCGAAGGAGAATTCTGTCTTTTTCCTGCAGGTGGGCTCAGCCATCCTCCACCAAACCATGGCCCAGTTCCTGTGCAGCGAGGCAGCCCGGCTGGCGGACAGTGAGCGGATTGCTGCTGTCTGCTCACTGCTCCAGCAGCCCAGCCATGACATCCAGCTTGCCATCCTGAGCTGGGTGATTGCTGGGGAGGGAGGAACGTGCAAGGAGCTGAAGAATGCCCTTGGGCTGACATTGCTGGTATGATGGGGCTCAAAAGTCACCAAGTAAAGCAGGGGGGCCCCAGTGCACCACACAGATGGGACCCCTGAGATCCCATTGCTGAGAAGCTTGGTGCTCCCCAAGCTGAGGGTGCAGGGCACTTGCCTGGTCCTGGTCTTGCTAGGACCACTAACCATGTACCTTCTTTCCCATTGTCAACTAGGAGAGCTTGCAGTCGGTGCTGCAAGAGAGAAAGGACAAAGAGTTCCTGAGATTGTACCTTGAGGCTTTGCTGCATCTTTACAGAGATCCCTCGTCATGGTCCCAGGAAGCTTCCAGTAAGCTCCAGGGCTCCTCAGCATCGTGCCTGGAGATGCTGCTGCACATGGTGGAGGCTGAGTGTCCTGGACCTGATCTCCACTTCCAGGCACTGTGTGCTGCCAGCCTGCTGCTTGCCCACCAGTAGGTCCTTGCTGCTGCTGGAGGGCTGCCCAACTCTTCCAGCAGATCCTTCCTTAGTCCTTACTAGAAACAGAGCCATGACTTCTCTCCCGTAAATCAGCGCATTGCACCTGGCTCCTGTGATCTCAGGGCAGCCGCTGGCCTTTGGTCCCCTAATGGAGCAGAAAGGTGAATTCACTTGAATTCGCTCTCCTCCCTGTCCCCTGGCAGGTTTGGGGACGAGGATGGCGCTCTGGTGGAGCACTGGTGTGCGGCACTGGAGGAGTGCAGCCGGTGCACGTGGTCGGAGGTGCTGCGGCTGGCGGCAGCGCGCTCCCTGCAGACGGCAGGGCCCGGCGTGGTGCGGCGATCCCTGCGGGCTGCCCGGCCCTCGCTCGTCCCCGCGGCTCTGCGGTAGGTCACTGAGCCCATCTCTGGGCATGGCTGTGCTTGCAGCCAGGTCCCAACAGCGCTGCTCCCTGCAGCCCCAGCCCCAGCCTGCTGCAGGTTAATGGACTCTGTAAAAGGTGTCCTCTGCAGAAACTCAAGGGTATTGAAGAAAACCCCACTCATTCAAAAATCACTAGCACTCAAGAGCTCACAGCCTACAAAAAAAAAGTGTGGGTGGAATTTTAACATTAACAGTCCTTTATGAACAGCAGATGGCATTGCTGAGTCCCTCAGTCTCTGGCACAGCCCCTAACCCCCCAGGTTCCAAGCTCTTGGGTGGTGGCTGTATCTTTCACACCCCAGGAGAAAAGTCCCTCAGAGAAGCATTCTTCTGAGCTCTCATCCTTCCCTCCCCTCCAAGCAAGCTGGGATGCATTGGGGCTTGCAATATGCTTCCCTTCCCTTCTCTTCCCTTTCCTCAGGCTGATAAACATGGCCATTCACCTTCTGCAAGATGAGGAGCAGGAGGTCCGGCATGAGGCCTCAGGTTTCGCCAGCCTCCTGCGGCAGAGCCCAGGGGAGCTGCTCCAAGATGGCTGCATCTTTGTGCACGACAATGTGGGGCTCCAGAGCCTCCTGGAGCTCCTTCTGGGAGAGTTTGGGGAGCACCCTGAGACCTTCAGTTCACTACTTCAACACATCCCCATCTTAGATCTCAGGAGTGTCGTGGAGGAGCTGGAGGCCAACAAGTGAGTTGCTGGACCTGTGGACTGGCATGAGGGAGTGTGAGGTACCATGGGGCCAGCCCTTGGCCTCACTCACACCTTGGCTTTCCCCCCAGACCTGCCAGCCTGTACAAGGAGGATGAACCCAACGTTTTTGCAGAGCCAGCTGTCCTGGCACGGCAGCTGCTCCCTGTCCTGGTGCAGCTCCTGGAGAAGGCTCCCACTGGCAGCCTGCTCCATGCCTCAGCTCTGCAGTGGCTGGAAGCCCAAGGCCCCGGTGTGCTGAGGGACTTGCAGTACTGCAAACACTGCTGGAGCCAAGGTATGGCGAGCGTGGAGTGCCTGGGACGAGCAAACAGTGTCCTTGTTCCCCAGGCCTGCTCTGCCCAGGGGCACCCTGCCACACTCACGGCTCCTTCACCCACTGTCTCCACAGGGACTGCTGCCCGCTGGGGGATGAAGGCGCTGGGCTGTGCCAAGCTCCACACAGCCCTGGCCGTGCTGCTGGTCAGGGCCCGGCTGCTGGCACAGGTGCTGCAGGTGCTGGGAGAAGGTGCCACCGCCATGCCAGGCCTGGGCTGTGGCACTCAGGAGTTGGAGCAGGAGCTGGAGCTGGTACAGGGGCTGCTGATAGAGCACGGGCTGGCCCCTGTGCCAAATCAGGACAGTGCTCCAGGAGAGGTGGGACCGCTGTCAGGGACTGACAGCTCCAGGCGTGCAGCAGTGTGACACAAAATCCTGCAGCCATCTCCCTCCACTTCCTGGATGCTCTCTCTGACCAGCAGCCAGACCTGCAGGTTTGCTGGTGTAACTCAGGGGAACCTCACTCACAGTGTAGGACACACTCAATTTTGTTGCCAGTTTCTAACTCTCCAGCTGAGGACTCCAGTGTGGCATGGCCTTGGCCCGTGTCCATGGCTTCCTTGCCCTAAGCTCTGGCTGGCAGGGGGGGACCTGTGCTTCAGAGCTCTCACACCCCCCTCATGCTCAACTCCCACCACCTGTTTTTTTAACCAGCACTTTGGTCCTTGGCCAACCTGGGCTTTTATCCCAAATAAAGAGGCCAAGAACATTCCCAGTGTTGAAGCCTTTTAATTCCCCTGCCCAGGTGGGTGGTGTGAGAGTGGGCTGCAGGAGCCAAACCTGTTCTGGGGGCAGCAAACAGGCAACAGTCACTGGCTGCAGTGGAGCAAGATCCAGCCCTGGCATGGCTCCCACCACAGGCTGTGGTACCACCACCCAAACTGGAGCAGGGACCCCACCAGCAAGGTCATGTTGTGCTGGGTGAGGAGTGGGGAGGGGCAGCAGCAGCACCCAGCCCAGCCTCATTCCTCCCAGTGCAGGCTGCCGAGCCCCACGGCTGGAACTGGACACTGGCACCATCACCCACGTGCAGACTTTGGATGTCTGTTGAATTTCTCTCTGCAAAGCCCAGCAGGGCTGAGCTGCCCTGCATGGCTTACCTGATACTGCAGTGAGTGAGCTCAGACAAGAGGAAGGATGCTGCCTCCATCCTCACGTCGCTTGCCAGTTGCAGCTCATTGAAAGTATGATGTCATGGCTGAGTGTGACATCATCACACCATGTCACCACCACATCATCTTCTCACCCAGACTTAACCTCATCATGCCGTTCTTTTACCATTATTCACAGCACTTTAGCAATTCCCTTATTTTTAAGCTTTATAAGGGTTATTCCATTCTTCAGCAAAATATTTAATGGAAAGCAAAGGGAGCTGGCACCAAGGGTGAGCAGCAAACCTGCAGGAGGGTGAAATTATGAAAGAGACCACATTTTTATTTCATTCCCCACCTCCCCAGCAAGGAGTGGTGCCATGGGAAGGCTCAGCTCACCTTCCCAGGGTGATCCTACACGAAGATGAGAGCTGGTGGGGAGCAGACACAGCCTTCCTGCAGGCCCTCCTGCACCCACGAGCCCTGGCACCCCACCACGGAAGCAGCCACCCAAAATGTCCTGGAAGGGAAAACCAGTGAGAACTGGGGTGTGCCATTAATAAATACAATTTTAAAAAATCAAATATATATATGGGCTTATATTTTATAGATATAATAATGGCAGTTGGACTTAGATGATCACTTCCAACAGAGATATTCTACTATATTTAAATATGTTTATTTTTACATTATAATCTTGGTTTATAGGATGTATGATTAATTCATTTAATAATATGATGGTATGCTATAATATTGTGGCATATTTTAACATAATTATAGCTTTGTATACAAATATTATAATTACAGTATAAAAGGAGAATGCCTTAGAGGCAGGGAGAGATGTTCTTTAGGAGAAATCCCAGGGTGGGGATGCCACAAATTACCACCTACCTGGCTCCTTGCAGCCCGTGCCCGGTGCAGTGGGGACGGCGGTGGGACAGATTCCCCCAGCACTGCACACACACCTGCTTGTCCCGGTGCAGCCGGCGGCTCCAGGCTTGCCCGCGGCACGGGGGTCCCACCTGCGTCAGGCGGAAATAGCCGCAGTAGCCGGGGAGGGGGGAGCTGGGGAGGGGGGAAAATGGGAGGAGAAAAGAGGGAAAATGGTGGTCGGAAGGTCGGAAGGGCAGAGGTTGTGGTGGGTTTTTTGATGGATTTGGGTATAAAGGGGATGTAGGTTTGGGGCGGTGCAGAGGGGCCTCGGCTGGGGAGGTGAGAAGGGTAATGGCTCTGGGGCGGTGCAGAGGGATCCTAGCTGGGAGGGTGGGAAGGATGGTGGTTCTGTGGGGCATGCAAAGGGCCATGGTTATGTGTGGGGGTGCAACGGGGCCATGGTTTGGGGCAGGGAGAAAAGTCATGGCTGGGGGAAACAAAAAGGCCCTGGGTCTGGGGGGGGCAAAGGGGCCGTGACCGCAGGGGGGGTGCAGGAGGGGTCCCGGCTTTGGGGAGGGGCGTTACAGAGGGCCCCAACTCCACACATACCCGGAGGGCTCCTCCGGCAGCGCCAGCCCAGCTCTTCGCCAGGGATCTCTGAAGTCCTGGCTGAAGGAGTTGGGCAGTATCTTGGCTACCTCTGGCAGAAGAGCAGCTGTGAGGGGCACGGGGATGATTAAAGGCACCCCGGGACGGCAGCACACGGGGACGACCACGCAGGAGGGCAGCGGGCAGCCCGCGTTACCTTTGGCCGTCCCGCAGGTCGGGTGCTGCCCCAGGCAGCCGCGGCGCTGCTTGAGGTCAGGACAGGGATCGCCTCCGTGCCGGGGCGGCACAGTGACCTGGCGGCTGCGGGCCCTGCTGCCAACCCCGCACGGGGAGCTGCACCCGCTCCACGGCCCCCAGGGCCCCACAGCACAGCCCACCGCTGCCAGGGACGGAGGAGAGGGAAGAGCTTCAGTGTCATGAACAGTGGAAAGAGCAGAGCAGGGGAGATGCAGCAAAGGGGACGGGGAGAGGGGAGGAAGGGCAAGGGCCAGAGTGACCCCAGCAGCCCCTCTCCCCCGACCTCTGCCAGTGCAGGGCCATTGTGAGCTGCTTCCGCAGGACTTTATCCCTGTGTGCATCGCGCTGAGCTGGGACCCTGCTAATCTCCCCGGAGATTAGGAAGGGCTGACTGCTGCAATTGTCCGGGGGGCCGTGGCAGGCGCCTGCCTGCCCAGATTTGGGTCCCCGGGGCAGGCTGGTTCTGCACTCCCCAAGCCCATGAGCCCTGTTTGGCACCCTCAGTGCAGCCCCCGGTTCCCCTGTCCCTGTGCAAGGCACTGGCTGTGACAGTAGCAGAGGTGACACCGGGGCTTGTCCCACACTGACCACTCAGGCTTGCAGTGCCAGCGCTACCATGAGCTGCAGACCAGAGGCCACCGCTCCGGGCTCTCTCACTGCACTGGGGCCAGCCAGACATTCAGCACGGAAAAAAGGGGACAGCTGGGACACACTGCTACAAATCCAGCCCAGCCGGCATCCCCAGGCACATCCTGTTACCACTCAAAGTTCGGGGCTAACAGGTAACAGCAAACACTCGCCACCGAGCCCAGCAGCACAGGCTGGTGTCCCCAGCCGCCGGGCCAGTGCCACCCCCTCCGCCACTCACCGGCACGGCGGCACGTGGCGAGGTAGTCCTGGCAGCAGTCTCCCGTCCTCTGGCAGTACGAGTCGCAGTAGCAGTGAGCCCGGCGGGTGCCGGGGGCCCAGCAGGCGTTGTTCCTGCCGGGGCAGCACCGGTGCCGGCAGCTGCCCGTGGCACAAACCAGGCAGCCGGTGGCCAGCAGCCAGCCCGCCCAGAGCAGCGGGCCCTGCATGGCACCGGCAGCCTGCGAGCCCGCGGGATGACGGCTCTGCCTCGCACCAGCCGACACTGGATGAGGAGCGGGGGCTGTGCCGGTGGGAGCTCCGGCCGGGCCGCACCGCCCCCGGGCTGGGCGGGGGGACAAAGCCCGTTCCCTTCTGCTCCACCGCCCCTCGGCTCCATGGCAGGGCAAGGACTTCATACAATTAACCAGGGTTATTAATAAAGCACTGTGCATGAGACAGCACAACCCTGCCTGGGAGCGTCTGTGATTGGGCACTGCTGGGTTGGAGCTGATGCTGCCCCAGGAGCTCCATCTCGGCATGATGGGGAGCTGTGTCCCCCCCCCATAGCGCAGGAGCCACTCACTGCCCACTCAGCACAGCCCGGACGCCAACGCAGCTGCTAAAGCCAGACTGATTTTATTCAAATTGCGAATGTAAAACAGAATAATAATAATAAAAAAAAAAACCTAATGCAACCCTCACTGGCTTCAGAGCCGAAAGCCGCAGGTAAACCGTGCCCAGGCTTTCCTCCTTCACCCTCCTGTGTTAAGGCTGAGCTCATCGCTGGCTTCAAGAGGGAGGAGGGATGGGTTGAGCCCTGGCTCCTGCACCCCCAGCTCCCTCAGGGAGAAATTTGGCACAAATCCAGTGGGGCCAGCCTGGCACGGGCAGGGCTCCAGCCCCACAGCCATGTGTGTTAGTGTGTCAGCGTGAAGCTCCAAAAGCTACAAGATACAAGATCACCTACGGCACCACAGAGAGCGGCGGGAGGGCAGATGCGGGGAATGTGGCAGAAGAACGGGGTTTGCCCCCCTGGCCGAGGGGCCGAGCCTGCGGGTGGGGCTGCAGCTCCTCGCCCCGGCTCGCACACACCTCGGCTGTAAACGGCAGGTGAGGGGGCACCGGCTCACCCCAACCCCAGCCCACAGTGAGCAGAACTAAAGGCCTGGCTGTATGTGCAATTTTGGGCAACCGCTGCTCAGCAGCCCGGGGCTGAGCAGGATGGATGGGATGGGATGGGATGGGATGGGATGGGATGGGATGGGATGGGATGGGATGGGATGGGATGGGATGGGATGGGATGGGATGTTGCACACCGGTGGTCTTGGTGCTGGCAGGGAGGGAGGAGGGAGCTTGGGGTCACACCAGGGGGTCACTGCCCTCCCATCCCAGGGGGTGCAGGGCTGTTGGGCCCCTTCCAAGAGCTGCTGTGACCCTGCCAGTGGCATCAGCCCCATTGTCAGCTTGTGATGTACAGCTTGGCATTGCACTCATATGGCTCAAGGGGGCTCTCAGTACCCCCAAAAGAGCTGCTCCCCAGGCAGTCAAGAGCTCCTGGCTGCTGGGAGCCCCAAGGCCACTATCCAAGGGACATCTCAGCCTGGTTAACCAGCACACACAGCTGATGTGGGGTTGGGGGAAGGTGTCACCAGCAGATTGGGATGGGCATGGCTGGGATGCTGGGGGTTGGGATGGTGGGATGCTGCTCCCTCCCTGCTCCTTTCAGCACACAACTAGTAATTTAACCTGCTCCGGAGCCTGTTCCTAAAGATAAAGGTGGCCAGGTTTGGGGTGTGCAGGGCAGACCTGGCCCCAGCAGCGCCGCAGGTGGGTGTGGATTTGGTCTCTGCTCTCCAGCTGAAGCCCTGCAGAGCATAGGAGGCGGGGGCTGCCTGGCCCAGCCCCTCAGTCCGTTTTCCACACCTTGTTGAGGAATTTGACCACCTCATCGTAGATTATGAAGACGATGGCCACGTCAAGACACACACGGCCCAAGCGAGGCACTGTACCCTTGTAAAACCTGCCAGGGATAGAGAGGGGGCCGTGGGGCTGGGTCCCCTCACAGCCCCTTCCCTGCCCATCCGCCCCACCAGCCACCCCCACTGCAGAGCTTACGCCAGGGGCCCTTCGTGTTTCATGATCTGGTAGGCGCAGTCCCAGGTGTTCTTGTACTTGTGCGCTTCCAGCCCCTGGGGGAAGGGAAAAGCAGGGTCAGAGGCCAGAGCCAGGGTTGCATCTGGAGCATTTTGTGGGGGGAGGTAGAGAGCTGGGGGTATGCTAAAAGGAACTGATCTCTCTCCACTGCTGCAGGACATTAGACATGGCAGGGATGTCCCCACCTCCGTGCAAACACTCCTTGTGGCTCGGGAGCAATCCCAGACATCTCCCAAACCAAACCTCGCAAGCATGGTGTGCCTGCCCCAGGGACTGCATGGAGCAGCTCCCAGGCAGTGGGTGCCCCCAGGCTGCTGCAGACAGAGCAGTCCCACACCAGGGCCTGGCACCGTACCTGCATCCTGGTCTTCACCACATCCAAGGGGGTGTTGCCGAAGACACTCGCGGCTCCAGCAAGGGCTCCAAACACCCCTGTTACAAAGGGGTTCATGACCTTGTTGGGATTGTCCCCTGGAAAGGAAGAGAGGTTGAGGACAGAGTGGTGGTGGGATTTCCACGTACGTTCCCAAGGGAGCCTGCAAGGAAGGTCCCACGTCTGGCTGCTTGGGGTCAGGGTGCAGTGCTGAGCTGGGGACCGTCCAGCAGCACCTGCCCCACACAGCCCACGCTGCACCACAGGGTTTAGGGTGGGTATGAAAGTGATGCTGCAGCACTAGGACCCGTCAGCCCCACAAGCTGGTGCCACCCCACCCTGGTGACTGAGCCATGAGAAACGGGGTGTGTGGATGGACAAACCGTCCCAGCTCCCAAGGGTTGGGGAGCCAGAGGCACAGCCAGGGGGGGCCAAGGGCACTGTACCTTTGTACCAGTTCCTGAGGGAGGTCATGACAAAGAAGCGGATGGCCTGGTTTGATCCTTGCTTGAGGACGGTTGCAGTTAAACCCTGGTAGGTCCCCCTCAGTCCTGCAAGAAGAGGGTGTTGGAGGGGGGACCAGCCTCAAGTGGCAGAGAAAAATCTCCCCAGGCCCAGACACACCTGTCCCAGCCTGTGCCCATCCACCACGTCCCACCCCGTCCCCATAGCATGGCAGTACTCAGGGAGTCAGGGTGCCACTTTCCTGGGACTCACCCTGTTCCCGAACGATCTCCCGGACGCCATGGAAGAAACCACGGTATTTGGGGTTGGGAGAGGTCTGGTCATGGATAAACTTCACCTACAAGGAGATGATGCACTTGTCCTGCCTGAGGTAATGCAGGTATGATGGCCCCAAGGGCTGTCGGCCACCTCCTGCCTTGTTGCAGGGACAGTCCCAAGACCAGAGCCGACCCATGCAAGCCAGGCAGCTCTGGGAGACATCACGAGGAAAGCCTGTGCCCAAACCTGGGAAACTGGCACCGCAAGCAGCCATGTGGGGCTTACACTCATAAAATGGGTGACAGGACAGCTCCTGGGTGTGGGGCTCCACCTTGGAGTGGGAAAGGGGCCAGGGCCACCTGACTTGATCACCACAGGGCTTTCCAGCATCAGATCCTGCCCTACAAAACTGTCTTGGGCAAATGCATGCAGCCCTCAGGTCCCCAGAAGTTGGGCATCCCTGGGTTTTGCCCCCTCCCAGCCCAGCCCAGCGAGGGGTGCCAAGGCAGGGGATGGTGGCAGCCACACCCACCCACCTTCACAGTCTCCATGGGGCAGACCACGGCCACAGCCTCAGCCACGCCAGCCCCCAGCCCGCAGATGAGGCCCCGCGTGCTGTCCAGCCGCCCCTGCTCGTCTCTCATCTGGTTGCTGAGGAACTCAAACATCCCGAACCTGCAAAGGAGCCACTGTGCCAACCCCTGGGCACCCAGATGGGGGTCTGCACCCCCCCTGGCTCTGGGTCTGTCGCCAGGAGCGGCTGCACACCCTGTGAGAGGACCCTCCCTGCATGGGAAACCACACAGCTTTGGTAAAATGCCAGTGGAAACACCGAGGGCAAAGCCGCCCCCTTGTTTGCTGCTGTTGGGGGCTCCCCCCCCGCTCACCCCTTGCCATGGGGGCACATACCTGACGGCAGCCTTGGGGATGGAGCCGTACAGCAGCGAGCTGAGCCCCCGGTACAGCCCCCGGATGCCATGGTCACGGACAGTCTGCTTCACACAGTCCCCTGCGGCAGAGCACAGCGCGGCCGCTGTCACCCGCCACGCCGAGGGCCCCCCACCACCGCCCTGCCAGCACCAGCCAGGCTCCCCGGGAGGCCCAAACCCAGAGAGGGGCTGCTCACCAATGCCCTTGTAGCGGGGAGGGTTTGCCTTCTCATCCAGCTGCAGCTGTGTCTTCACATACTCGGTAGGGAATGTGATGCAGATCTCGATCCCTCCAGCCAGGCCACCTGCAAGGGAGAGGCAGGGACACTGAGGCAGGAGCAGCACTGTGCCCGTTCAGTGCCACATGGCTGCTCTCAGCTCCACAACGGCTGAGCCTGGGACCTCTGGCAGCCACGTCTGGGCTGGGACACGATATCCCTGTCCTCACCAAAGCCCCAAGGACTCCACACAGCAGCAGGGCCCTGTGCCAACCTGGTGCCTTGCATGGGCATCACTGCCCTGCCATGGCAAGGGCTGTCGAGCAGACTGGGCAAAGGGGTGGGAAAACAGGGCAAAACACCACACCCGTGGCTGCCTATTTGGTGTGGTGACCCTCAAAGGCACCTCTCCCCCTCTGGAGCCTCGCACTGCCAGGTGAGCTGCCAGCACTGGGATGTACAGACCCAGCAGTGCTGCGGCAGGCCCAGCACCACTCCCACACCAGCAGGAGCCCATCTGCAGACCTGGCTGTGCTGGCAGGAAGCACAATTACCATCAAGCCTGTCTGGCTGCCCTGGGCTCCCACAGAGGTGGCTGCTGGGCACTGATTACAGCGGCTGCAGCCTTTCCTGATGGCCCAGGCAGCAAGGGATGCTGGCTCTCAGCTCTGGGGCTCCCCTCAGCACGGCTGGAGCCCTTGCAGCTGGACCCAGCTGTGCTGGGGGAGCTGGGCTGAGCCCATCCGGCCAGGATGGATCACAGAGCGCTTCCTCACATCAAAGTGTGCCCAGGTCCCGCCCAGCAGCAGGAGCCCTTTGTGCCGGCACCAGAGGAAGCACAGGGCTGAGCTCCCTCAGGTCTCACAGGGCCAACCCTGCTCAGCCCAGGACAGGGCACAGGGCGCTGTCACTGGGGTCAACACCACCCTGAGCACCCCGAGGATCTCCCTGCTCCTTGCCCAGGGAAGGTGAATCATGCTGCAGCCCACAGGCTGGGGCACAGCGTGTGGTCAGGTGGGCTGCCAGCTCCCAGTCCCCTATACAGCCTCCAGTGGTTCCTCCAGCCTGGCCATGTCCTGGGTGTGACTCAGCAGGTCTGTGGCCCCCCCTGCCAGGCTTGCAGCCCCACCATGGCCCAGGGGACACCCAGCAAGGAACACACTGCCCCTGTAGGAGACACTGGGACTGGGTGAGCAGTTGTTATCCTGCTCTGCAGTGAAGCACAGGCTGGTGCCACGTTGCACAGCTCTGCTTATCAGCACCCCCATGACGGGATGCTGATAGGGGACACCACGGCCCACGGCTGCTCCCTGTGACAACAGCAGGCAGCACCAACTCCTTGGACCAGCAGCCTTTCTCACAAAGTTGTATTTCTTCTGCACAGCCTCCACATGTGCAAGAGATCTCTCTGGAGTTGCCAGCTCCCCCCTGTCAGTGCCACTGGCATCCTCAGAAGCACTGCCACCTCCTCTCAGCCCAGTCCTTCTAAAAGGAAGGGAAAAGCAGCCTCCCCACATTCCTTCCAGCAGCTGAGCAGCACCCATCTTAAAACAGCCTTATGCTGGCTTTTCCCTCCAGGCACAAAAAGCACCAGGCTGCACCGTCTTACCCAGAGAGCCAAGAAGCCAGGCCAGCCTCAACACAGCTGAGGCAACGCAAAGCTCAGCTTCGTGCTCAAAGAGCATCCCACTCCTCCCACTGGCACGGCACGGATGGGGACACCGTGACACTGAAGTACCCAAGGCAGGACACAACAGCCCGGCCGGGCAGCATCCCGGCCCCGTGGGGACAGGGAATGAGGCCAGCCCAGCTCTGCCACAGCAAACAAAGGCTCCTTGTTTCCCACTGCGTTCCCAGGGGGGCTGGAGCTGCCCAGCCCAGCCCAGCCCAGGCAGGCGCTTCTCAGGAGGCGGGGCTGGGTGACCACTGCCAGCCCTGACGCCTCCGCAGCACCCGCTGCTCTGGGGGCATGGGAGGCAGACACAGGGGCAACGGCTCCCCTGGGGCATCACAGCAGGACAGCCACCATCCCCAGGGTCCCCAGAGCACCCCTGCTGCCCCCTCCACCCTCTCCTGCCCTTGGCGTGTCCGTCAGAGTGGCAGACACTGACGATCCCATGGCAGGGGGCTGGCCGAACACTGATTTCTCCTGCAAAGACAAACAGCTCCTGCAGGAGCAGCTGGCAGGCCCCAGAGAGCAGCTCCATAAGGAGCAATGTCCTCCAGATGGGTGCAACAGTCCCCAAAAAGCTGAGCACCAGCTGGCACCTCTCCACACTGCCACACACCACTGTGTCACCAGCCTCACACCACCACAGCCACATCAACACCCCAGGTGCTGCCAAGGCCACTTCCCTCCCTCCTACACTGCAGAACTGAAGTGCTGGACATTTTAAGCACCACAAATATTTGTTCTCTCTCGGTCCCCCAGCACCAGCTCCTGCCCAGCACAGCCAGGAGCCAGACAGCAGGGAAGCACTCAGGACAAGCAGCTGTCCAGGGGCAACCAGCACCTCAGCTCATGGCAGCCACACCAAACGCTACAGGGAGAGATGCTGCACCTCCTGCAACCTGCTCACAGCCTCAGCAGTCACACTTGCATGCAGGGGAGGCAAAGGCTCTGCCCAGCATCCCACGGGCAAAGCCATCCACAGGGGCCCAGCAAAGGAACAGCATGCTGCTCCTGGGAATTGGCAGCCTCTGGGGCAATGAGGCTGCCCTAGCCAAGGATGAAGGAACAGGGCACCCATGCTGCCAGATCCCCTCCCTATTCCCCAGTGTTGTTCTGGCCTCAAATCCCATGGGAAGGTGCACAGAGCAGAGACTCTGGATACATTCCATGACTTGTGGCAATTTAAATCCATTTTCTTTTGCCCACAGAGAGACAGGGTGGCACAGGCCACCTGCCCTGCAGCCCCCTGGAAGCAAGACCCATCAGAGGTCCTGCTCTGCTGTCATCACCTCTCCCCACAGTTTTACCCCAGCAGAAAGAAACCTCATTCTATGCAAATAAATCACTCCACTGCCCACGAGCAGCAGCTTTGTCCAAACCCCTCCCACTCCAGGGCTGCAGGGACTTTGCAACCTGTTTACCCGGACTTTAAACACCAGCTCCAGCTCTTGCAACACCGCGGAGTCAGCAGGAACAGCAGCACTCAGGAGGTGAAAGAGCACGCGGGGCAGCTGAGATGCCGGGCCAAGGCTCTGGCTGTTCGCTGGATGCAGCAGAGCCAGAGGAGAGGGAATGTCCTTCAGGGAAGGTTGCTCTGCCCGGCCCCAGGGAAGCTGCCCCCGGTGGGGGGATCCCACTCCCAGCACCAGGAGTGGCTCCCTGCCTGCAGCAAGCCTGCAAGTGTTTCAGCAGCCAGCTATCCTGACACTGCAGGCTCAGCAGGAAGGGAGAGAAGGGAAAAGTCCCCAGGCATAGTTTTCACAGAAAAAGTTCAGCTCTCCCCGGCAGAGAGGCCCGAGGAGGCCGTCCTTTAATGACACGCCTGCAGCCCTTGGGCACAGCTGGGGAGAGCTGGCAAGAGGGAGAATAGGGGTTTTTGGGGACAGTGGGAGGGTGTTGCCCCTGCAAAGCTCACACAACACGTGATGGCATCAGCACACGCAGGTTCAGCCTCACACACCATCCATGTGCAGCTCCTGGGACACCACTGACCACCCCGACCCAGGGACCCCAGCTCCACAACCAGGGCAGTGCTGAAGGCAGGAGGATGCAGCTGCCATGGGGAAGACAAGCAGAGCCCCAGGACTGACACAAACCAAGGCGTGCAGCCAGGACTGGCACTGTCACCCCCTGCAAACTCCTACCCAGAGGCAAGAGCCCCAGTGAACTCCCACTGCCCTGTCTGGGAGCCACAGAGGGGCAGGAGGCGAAACTGGCCCCTCTGCCACTCCTGCAAGTGGCTGTGCCTGCAAAAGCATCCTGCTCCTGCAGAGTGATGGAGCAGCAGGTCTCTGTGCAGCTTTGATGAGAAGTGAGCACCTGGGGAGCAATTTCAGTCTCTCCATTTTAAGAGGAATTTCACATGCTGACATACCAGCACCTGATTTCCATATAAAACGCACCTTTTAACTTCAGATTCGTTAGGATCCTTTCAGGCCACAGGGAATTATTCCTAAGGGTCTGGAAGCAAAGCAGCAGAGCTCTCCCAGGGCCCATCCCCGAAGTTTCTCAGTTCTGTCAGCTGGGTGGCTCAGGACGGTGGGAAGGCATAAACAGGCTCTCAGTGGAAGCTGAGCCCTGAGTTCCCCATTTTGGGGGCTCCCAGCCCACGTGCAGAAGGTGCAGCTGGATGGGGTGAGCAGAGCAGCTGACCATGTGAGCAGCTGACATGGATCATACACTACGGGCACGGGGTGCAATCCTGCCCAACCCCTGGGTGCTGTGCTTACAGCATGCAGCACTCTCACAAGGGGACTTGGTGCCCTTTCCCATTAGCCAACACAGCTTTTGGAGATGGGGAAATAAGGGGAAAAAAATCCCCAAGAACCAAAGACCATCAGGCTGTTACGAACCAGGAAGGCAGAAATACCGACCAGCAGCTTGTGACAGGTCTCTGCAGCCCAAACTGCCGCCTGCTCCCCACACCGAGGGACCAACCCCCCCTGGCAGCCATCCAGGCTGCTCTTCACCCATCCATTGCCGTGGAGCAATCCTGCCCTGCCTGCCTGCGGCGGTGAAACGGGTTTAACAGCTCCACCCGCCCGGCACTTCCCACCACGGGCCATCTTGTGAAAGCCGGGAGCAGGCAGGAGCCTCGGGAGCAGGCAGGAGCCTCGCTGGGGCCGCAGCTCTCCAGGACAGCTGGCTCTCGGCACAGCTCCAGCACTGCCGTCCTCCCTCCGGCCACGGACAGTCCTTCACCGCCCATCCGCAGCCACATCCTTCTGGAAAACCACCACGGCGGCAGCTCTGCCACCAGAAGTCTGACTCAGTGCTGAGATGGGGAAGGCTGCTTCCCCAGACCAAACTGCCAGAAGTTTGTTTTGGTTAGAAGGGCAAAAACATGTCCTGCAATAGGTTAGCAGGCTCAGAGGGTGACTGTCCCTGCTGGGGTTAGGAAGGTCTCCGGTCTGCTAGGGGCAAGGCCAGTGGGGAGCACAGGGGTTCAGCATGTCCAGCAGTACACACACACTCACTGCTGTTTTGGTCATGGGAGTGTGCTACAGGCAGGCTGGCGACAGTCTGACCCCCCCAGGGATACAGGATGGCAAACACGAGAGGTGCCCCTCTGTACCCTGGGCCACGGTGGGTAAACAGCCCCGTGCAAACAGCGCTGCAGATAATGCTACGGATGGGATGAAATCATTTGTCCTGAATCTTACTGGAACTGTCCTGTTTGAACAGGCTGCCCTTTCACAACTCACCCACTCTTCACCTCTTTGCATTTATTTCTTAATATGACAATTAATCATTATTACATTTTAAACTCCTCAGCTGTGAGTATGATGGCAGAAGCCATTTCCCTGTGCTTGCAGTCACAGCATCCTCTGCCTTTGGTGCCAATTCCACCTTTGGGGACTGCCAGGTTCTTTGTCCTGCTCAAGTCACCTTCTCCCCATTGCCCTGCACGCCTCAAGGCCTCAGGTTTGTCACCATGAGCTGCCTCCTGGCCATCCCACCACTTAACTTCAGACACCAACTTTTCAAGTGTCCAAAACTCTCTTAGGACATGCATCAGGGAGCTGATGTCAGAGCCCAGGGCTGTTGGACGACACCCCCAGCACAGCCCTGTGGCTGGATGAAGGAGCCACTGCCAGGACTGAGACTTCCTTGGGGACAGGCTCTGATCTCCCAGCCCCCAGCACAGGGAATTGACTGCTGTACCAAGCACTGGAGCACAGGGTGAGAGAAGAGATGGCCAAAAATCAATCCCTGCTGTCAAGAGATGACCTGAGACCTCAGGGCACAAGCAGGAACAGAGAGGCTGCATTGGCATGCACCACACAGGGCTGTCAGAGCTGAGGGATGCTGCAACATCCCCAAGCTGTCAGCTCATGGTGCTCATCGTCTGGGGAAGACGGACGACTCCTTCCGATCATTTACATCAGCCCAGAGAAAATGGTTGCCTGCAGAATGTCAAGCAGAGCATCAGGCATGTGAAAATCTCAGAAACTCACAATTCAGAGCCCAGGGTTAACTCCAGCTCACACAGGATCCATTCAGACCAAAGGGACACCCCAATGTGGTTTCCTGGCCCTGGGGCTGACATCCTGCTCCCACCAGGAGCCTTGGGGACTCTTACAGGTTTCCTCTGCAGCCCATGAGGGCTCCCAGGCAGCCAGGGACTCACTCAAGGTCCTTGTGCCCCACTCCCCAAACAGATGACAGCCACAGGAGGCAACTGTAGGAGAAACCACAGCCAGGAGTGATGTACTGAGGGCCAGTGGACCTGGCAGGACTGGTTCCCTCCATGCTCACCAATCTTTCCCCCTGGCTGCACTTTGCCTCCACCCAGCTCAGCATGAAGGGGGAAACATCCCCCACTCTGCTGTGAGCACCAGGCATCTATCTCAAAATCAGGGAGTGTGCTGGACCACAGCCATTCACAGCATCACAATCTCCTTCAAACTCCCTCCTGAGAGCAAAGGCCCTGAAAATCCAGATGGACTTGGGACTTTTGGAAAAGGAGACCTGCTCTGCAAGAGGCGAGTCTCAGCTTTCACACCCAGTGCCCGACTCCTCTCTTCTGCAGGTACAGCTTTTCCTAAGAAAGATAATATCAAGGATTAACAAAGAAGAGGAAACCGAAGCTCCAATTACTGCTTTGTTTGAGACCCTGGGCTCCCTTGCTGAACCCTGCTTCATGCCCTACCCTCTCTTCAGGCCCTTCTTTCTCCCTGCAGTCCCTCTCCCTGCCCATGCCCCCCCTAGGACCCTGGTGCACATCACTGCTATTTGCCAGTGGTACCCAACACCAGGGTAGCAGGCACAACCCCTGTGTGCTCTTTCCAAATCCAGCATTGTGTAGGAAAACATCCAGGCGTCCTGCCTCCCTGGCCAGGCAGGATTAGGTGTAGGTAGAAACAGCAACTGTGCAACAGCCCCCGGGTGAGCAGAGATACCGTGCAGAGAGCAGGGCAGCTGGGAGCTTCTCTGTGGGAGGGAGCAGACCCCAGGATTTAAAGCTGGCTAAAAACAGAATAAGGCTGTACTTAACTCTGGCGAGGGCAGGCAGAGCCTTTCATCAAATGAGCCCTACTAACCACGAGCAAAGTTCTCAAGAGGAGGGCAGGGGTGCAAGGTTTGCCTGCAAATGGCAAAGACCTTTTGTGCTGGGCTGGAAATAGCCTACACTGCAGGCAGACTTGAGCTGACCCAACGTGGCATCCAAAAACGCAGCGAAGGAGCACTCTCAGGAATCCCTGAGGTGACTGATGACTGTCCCACCAGCCCTGCCACCAGCATTCCTGTCTCACCACTTAACTGCCTTTATTTCAAGCTCCCCATTGGAGCGTGGTCCTGTGCTAGGAGCACAGTAGACCAGCAGCACCCAGCCCTTCAGGATGCTGGTGGGAGGGACAGGAGTCTGGTGGGCCGTTTGGAAACCGCAGCACAAAATGGGAAAGCTGGCTGTGGGAGGCTGGAGACAGGGCTGGGCTCCTGGCCTGCCTGCTAACAGGTTGTTACCCAGCAGAAAAGGCCGAGCTGCCTTCATGTGCTCAGGCCACACATGGCCACAGCAGCACCAGCAGCATTGTCACTGCAAGGTGAAGTGCTGCCTTGGCACACAACAGCTGCTTGGACAAAGGAGAGCCCATTAGCAAATTAATTTTTAACCTTGTGTTTTGTCTGTTGCGACAACTGAAGGAGAAGAGCTCTTGGCAGACAGAGCTTTACTTGCATCCCTTCAGAAGAGAGCCAACCCCAGCCTGTTGAGGTCTGGGCAGCCGAGGGAGCTGTACCTCCCTGGCAGAGGATCCCAAATACACACAGGGTCTGGGAGCAGATACGCACCCAGGGTGGGATGATGGCTTATTTAACTCCACGAGCACTGGCACAGCAGGAATGTTCCATCTTAACACCTCCAGCTCTCCAGAACAGGGAGCTTTGAAGCACACACCCCTGTTGTGCAGACAGATGTCAGATGAGAAAGTCTGAGGGCATCAGCAAACCCCTTAAAGTCAGCAGAGACAGCCACCAACAGCACTGCATCCCCCAGTGAGGGGCTGGAGAGCTGAGCAGACCAGGGTACAGAGAGTTAACAGCAGCTTTCTCCCATTTCTGTGGTTCTCTAATACAATTAGATGCCACAGAGGCTTGGCTGGACTTCTGCCCATTAACCAATTACTCTGATTACGGCCTGTGAGGAGAAGACCAGCATCTCAATAGGGTTTTTCTTCTACCTCTGCAGCTTCACATAAGCCCAGAAGGCCCCCCCAGGCAGGTGCACATACAGCTTTGTGCTGTATTGCCCAGCCTGGCACCTGGCAAAGGCCACAAGCACCTTCCTTTACATTGGGACAGCTTCCAGGCATACCCACAGCAGCTCTTCTGGCAGGGAGAGCAGAGCAAGTCTCCTGCAACCTCTCACAGGAAGGTGATTCTGGTAAGATGATGATCCTGATTACAGATCAACACAAGATCTATGACAGTATCCTGGTACATTGGTCCAGACAGTGACAACCTGATGCATTCATTGTACATGGACAGCAAGTTGGGAAAGACTGGGAAGAATGGACAAGAAGGAAACACCCTGTCCTTCCCATCTTAAAACTGGATTAAATCCTATTTAAAAGATCTTTAACTCAAAAGGCCTGAAAAAACCAACCCATTTTGAGGTGGGGCAGCAGAGAGGGGCACAGAGCTCAGGAGGAGCCTGGTCTCACGAAGGGTTCACTTGAACGAGAAGGCACTCTCTCGCTGGAGGCTGCCTCCTCCTTTGTGCCCCAGCCCTTTGGCCAGGCAGCCGAGTGATAGCACAGTCCCCTCCCGGAGACGTGACCCCGGGAGGCCTCGGCACCCTGTGCACGCTCCAGCGGCGGCATCCACCTCCGGCAGCTCTCCCGGTGCTGCGGGGGAGGCCGCCCGCCGGGGCGGGGGCACGGCCGGTGGGCAGAGCCGGAGCGGCCGCGGCTCCGCTCCCCGAGCGGGCACAGCCCCGCTGCTCCCCGGTCCCGACACTGGAGGCTGGAGCTCTGCCCTTGGAGGGGAGCAGGGAGTTGGACAGACAAACAAAGGCACAATCGTAGGAGGGGGAATTGGCTGGAAAACACAAAAGCTCTAAACATGCCAATCATGTCGAGGCTGCGATGGCTCATTTCAAAACAAAGACGCTAATCTCCACTCTGGGAATTGTCCTGCGACTGGCAGGAGAAACCAGGGAGCTAATGAACAGCTACAAAGGAGTTTAACAAGCCTGCGACTGTCTTGGACTCCATTCAGCTCAGAGCTCGAAACAGCCACAAGCAGGAGGCAGACCGTTAACTCTGCCGTTACTGCTGCACTAGGAGCCTGTTTTTATCCCTTGGAAGTGGTAAGAACTGGACGCGAAAACACGCCCAGATCTATAGCGACTGATGCTCAGTCACAAAGGAGGAACCAAGCAGCTTTTAGAGGAGCACTATCAGCGCAGCCTGTGGGACACAGCTGGGGCAGGGACAACAGACTGCTGCTGCTTCAGTCCTGTCCCATAACACCCGCGGGAGAGCATGTGGGGCCCTTGTTGCCACCAGCCTCTCCCATCAGATCGGCTCCCTCCTGCTGAACCCCGCGGAACCCGCGAGTGCCGCTCGCCCAGCGTCATGTCCGAGCCCACCAGCACCTTCCCGCTGGACCACCGGGTGCAGAAACAGCCTGGCAAGATGCTGGGTTCTCCGCGGATAGCGGGAGCTCCGGAGCCAGCGTCCACGCTCGGGATGCAGCTGCGGGAGCTCTTTGGCTGTAGCCGAAGGAAAACCCCGGTCCAGCAGGATCGCCTTCGGCGGGCAGCGGGAGAGGGGCGGCAGTCCTGCGATGGAACATCCCCTGCGGGAGCGCCACCGCCCCGGGGCGGGTCCGGCAGCCCCCGCCCAGGCGGATGCCCACGCTGGCAGCGGCGGGGCGAGCCCCGTCCCCACGAGAGCCGCGGGAGCCCCTTACCTGCCAGGATGGCCTTGCCGGGGTGCGTGAGCTTGGCCTTGCCGGCGGGGGCGGCGGCGGCCAGGCTGCGGGGCGCGGCGGGGACGGGCATGGCCGCGCTGCTCCGCGGCTCGGGGCTGCCCGGCGGCGGCGGCCGAGCCTTATTTCAGAGCCGCGCCCGCGAGGGGCGGCCCCGCTGGCGTCACATCCTCGCTGGGGCGGGGCGGGGGCGGCCCGTGGGGACGCGGGGAACGGCTCTGCGGGGAGCGGCGAAGCGGGAGAAGGGCGGCGGAGCAGCAGCGTGACCCCAGCCCGGCCGCCGGTGCTGCGGGAATGCGGGTTGCTCAGCCCGCTCCCAGGAATCCACGGGAAAAGCCTCCGCGTGGGCACGGAGAGGTGCCGGCCCGGGCGGAGGGAGGGACAGCAGCGCCTCCTCTCCTGAGCAGCATCAGCACCTCCGGGCACGCTTAGGCCAGCACTAGCTCCGAACCGCCCCAAACCCTTCGGGCCGCGAGGATACACAACAGCGCGCTCCTGCGCGGTCACCACGGTCCGAGGGGAGGGAGAGGGAGGGTTTGCTCCTCTCAGGCCCTTGGCTTGAATCCTTTCTGTTTCACTGAGGAACGGAGACCAGGAACTCCCGGGGTAGGAAGTGCATGTGAACGCCCAGTGCAGGCGGAAGAGAAACAAAAACATTCTCCGAGTAAAAGGCTGCTGTGAGTGCAATGACACTCCGAGCTTAGCCAGAGTTGGTTGGTGCTTTTGTTGTTGATGGGTTTTGTTTGTTTGTTTTTTGTTCTGGTTTGGTTTTTGTTGGTTTTTTGGGGGTGGGTGGGTGTATTGGCTATTGCTCCTCAGTAATTGGGCTGTGCAAATTGCACCAGGATGTGGTTTTGCTTTATCTGCAGAGGAAGACCGCCCTGCTCTAGTATACGTCCAAAAGCTCCATTTACAGGATGCAGGGAAAGAAACCAACACTGTTTTAATTTCCATCCAGGATTTCACAGAAACCAGGGAACACTGGAGATGTTCTCCAGAACTGTGGTCTGCCTTACACCTGGAGCAGCCACATTACTCAAAAGAGTGAACATTTTGTGCAAGAAGTCACTGCCAACTATGTATAAAACATACTCCTGTCCAGACTTGCTCTCTGTGTGCCCTGTGACGTGGATTTTGCTTAACGAGACCCAGCAATCCAGCAGCTGCCAGCCCCATCCAAAAGCTCACTCTGCAGCTAAACAGCCCTGGCTTCGTGGCTGAACCATCAGCAGAAAAACCCTTTGGGAAACTGAAGCACCTTTATTCTGCCAGGGTTAAAAGCAAACATACTTGCATTGCAGAACTCGCCCCCAGGTGAGATCAGAACTGTATGTGGTTTCACAACAGAGTTAAAATAGGCACAGAGTGGTCTCATGCCAAGTCTAAGGCCCCCCCTCCTCTAACACAGGGAAGTAAAGGAGGGGGAGGAATTAACATGTGAAGGGAAGGAAGAAACCGTCATAGTCCCAGTCACAAATGCAGAGCAGCTACTCATGTTCAGGTTAGCATTATTAGAATGGTAAAGATTAGATAAATTCTTTCAAACACGGCAAACAAACAAACGCATTTGGATTTCTGATTAACCTCTGCAACTCCTCATACCTTTCCATCAAATTATCATGGCTTTTACATCTGCCTGCAGACACGTACACCCTGTGCTGTGAGGGCATGATTACCTTCACAGCAAACACTGGCTCTTACAGATTCCCCAATCATCAAGGCCTGTGCACAAACACATCCTGTCCAAGAAAATACCACACGACATGCTTAACTCGCATCAGCCTCAATGGGATTCACAGCAGTGCTTACCTTGCTGAACAGGGACAGGATTATTCATATTTAATCACATGCAGATTGCAAGCCATCTTCTGCAAGGACCTGACCTCCAAGAAGCTGCTAACACCTCTTGTCAGCAGAAAGCCTGAAGGAGAAACAGTGGAGCAAGATAAACAATCCCTGAAACACCAGGGGCTGCAAGAGGATGTTTTAAATCCCATTACTTATGTGAAAGTAAAAACTTGACCAGGCTCACAGGGTCAAGAGCATCTCCTAAGAAATGCATGGTCAAAGCATAGAAGAGCAACCACTGTTACAGACACAATATCAAACCCACTATGTTACTGCTCTCGCTTCAGGAATTCTCATGGAAACAACCCTCTGACAATCTCAACTCATTTCCCTTGCTGGTGGCTGGTGCTTGTTTCTTCTGGCATACAAAGACACAAGAATTATGAAATATGTAGTCAGGTGCTACTGCAGCCTGTGTGCCTCATGGCACCTCTCCAGGCCCTAATAATCAGAATTAAAGAGAGCTACTGAAAATGAAAGCAACTTCCACAATTTATTTTTTCAAACACAAACAGGGTTTTCTGGAGACAGGGTTTTCTGGAGCCTCAGAAGCACATGCTTACGTGACAACACTTAGTTCCAACTTATTCCTGCCTTGCCCCTCCCTAAAATGATTATTATTACTTTTATTTAATTGGCACTAGACAGCACACCATGGTTTCAGAGACCATGAGCGGTCAGTATGGGGCTCATAACTTCCTATTATATATCCTGAGATCAGAGAACCTCTTCATTTCTCTGAATTAACAGATGTATTTTCACAATTTTTACAACTCATCAACTACTACAAACCTTTTCATGCATTATTAATCCCCAATCACTTGCAGTCTTATGACAAAATAAGAAAACTCTTTTTCTCTCAGGTTGCCTATCAAGGCCAAACAATTCCTTTATGCAAAACAGATTGTGCACATAACTGGCTTCAAGAAGTGAAAGTACTGCAGATTTGAGTCAACATTTCCCCAGCTTTGAAGTGTGTGCAGCAGGAGCTACTGTAAGAAAGATGATGCTATTCCAAACAGCGAACACGATTCCCACTTGAGCACACATGCAGAAAGAGCTCCTGTTGCTGCTCAAGATTATTCACTGGGATTACCAGGACTGAGCCTCTCATGAGCACCACAGAAATCCCTGTTATGATCACATCTGTGTGGGCCTGATTCATCTCAGGAGAGAGTGAAGTCCGTGTACCATGTACACAGTCCGTGTACTGTTACCATTCTGCTACTTGGCCATGGTCGTGAATCCCTCACAGCACGATGTATTACTCAACAAAGCAACTCCAGTTGACAAACTATCACCAGTTGATGAGGCCATTTCCCCACCCCCTAAGTGGAAAAAAAAAAAAAAAAGTACCTTACAAAAGGAGAGCAATTCAAAGATTTATTAAGCACCATTTCCCACCCAAACTCACTCCTAGCTCCCCATCCGGATAACCAGTACTTGGGGAATTTGTGCTCTGCATAATATTGGAGAACTTAGTGCTGTGGAAAACAGCATACCAGAAGACTTTGTAATCCTTTCCTTTCATAACCACTGGGGGGAAAGAAGAAATGGAGATTTTTAGGCAAACACATTTTATAATCTTGATTAAAAACACGACAAAAAAAAAAAAAAATCTTGAGTCATTGAACCACACAGGAAATGCAGAACTGAATAAGCTCAGAACCTGACTCAGGATTTTTAAATTCTGACATATAAAAAACAGGACTTTACTGACTGTGTTTCAAATTCATCTTAAGCTTAAAAGCCGTCAACTTTATATTAGCTTGGAAGAAAACAGATGGATGTTGTTGCCTTTTTGAAAGATTGCAAAGGCTCCAGACAAACTCAAGTACATACCTATGCTAAGAATTTTGCAGTGTTTTATTAGTACAACATGAGTCAGGATCTGTCATTACGTTTGGAAAGGTGCCCACAGAAAATGAACAGTATTGGAGAATGAGAAAGCCAGATTAGTGACAAACTCTCTGGAGGCTAGACACCTGCTGAAGTAGGAGATGGTGCACAATAATGACCCCAGATCCATTAAACTGGACTGGTGCACCTGCAGGTTGCTATAGCAAGGTCCGTTAACTTGGCAAATCACAACCTGATTACACACAACTGTCACAAAGCACTCTGGTGTCGTCAAGCATTTTTCAGCCTTATGTCCTTATCTGGAAACAAAGGAGATTGAAGCAGTCTTGGGGTACTCTGTAAAGCAAAAAAGAAAATACAGTCGGCTTGGAACCAAGTGCAAAGCCAAACCATTACAGAACAGAAGGGACCCAGAAAGACTGCAGGAAGCTTCACAGATGAGAAATAACTGTCATAAGGTAATACATACACTTGATAAACTGCTTGTTACAAGAACCTGGCACATCCAGTGCTACCTGTCCCAAGATTTGCAAGAGTTCTCACCTCATTTCTTTTTCAGCAGATTGAAAAACTGTCATGCTGATTCAGTCTCACTAGGAATTTCTCAGAGGCCAAGTCCTAGCCTGCCAATTAGGATATCACACATCCAAGCATAAGCATTCATTACAAGCAGTTGACAGTCAGCTTTGCCAAAGTACTAAAGTTACTCACACTCATTTAAGTGGGCATCTGACAAGGTTTGTTTGTCAGTTTTAGTGTTCAAAAAACCAAGGAAATTTCTTAGGCATCTGACTAACTGCTGCTGGATTTGCTAGGGGAAAAAAAAAAAGTTGTTCCTTGTTTCCCACAGCACAGTTAAGGATCCATGTTGTGCTCTAAGTTCCAGCACTCAGCACTGCAGCTGCTGAAAGACTATTAAATCGGAATTAGATTTTTGACCCTACAGTTACTACTGTCTTTACTGTATCATGCCTATTATTTGCACAAACTTCAACAGACTTCATATGCCTAGAATCTATTTTTTAAAGAGCTAAGTTACTTCAGATCATTTCCTTCTTCTACACTACCATTTAATGAGAGAGTCCTAAAGAGGGGCGCAGGGAAATGGAGTCTCATAAAATACCACACCATTATATGAAATAAGAAACAGGACTTACCCCAGCAATGCATTCCTGCTGAATTCACCTTGTGAATTGCTTGTCTTCTCTGATGCCAGATGTGTATGTGCCCAAAGTCTGACAGACGAGGGGAGATTCCCCTAAGGCCTGACAAATAGCAAGAGCCATTACACAGGAGGAGATCCATACTCTGTTTCTCACAGGGAAAGCATGAGGCTTTAAAAGCCCGTGTGTAGTCTCAAGCAAGTTACCCTCTGACATAAGCCTGGAAGTTGGTCTCCAAAGGCTGCACACTGCAGCAGGTTCTGCATGAGCACGTTATTCTACAGGACAGCACCAGTCCTGTGTCCCTGGGGTAGGAATTAAAAGAAGCTTAGTTTTAAAGCAGATTCTCTGCAAAACAATCTTATCCAAGTTTTCAAAAACTTGTACATTACAAATTCATGAAATGAAGTGAATTCTTCACCTGAAAGAGGGGTTATTATTTCCTGCTGTGAATGACTTCAGTTTCAGAGAAGCAGTGAAGTACCTTGGTATACAGGAGCTTGTTCCACATTTTAGGTACACCTGCACTGTACTGGCAGGGAGTCTGTTTTGAATGCATGTTAGAATGCAAGATCACATAATTTATAAAAGCCATTTTACTCAGCAAGAGCTTAAATACCAGGAGAGCAACTAAAGCAAGACTGCTGATCAGAGCTGGCAGCTTTGCTTTCCTTGAGAACTCAGTCACTCCTGTAATTAGATTTCTAGACTGAGGCTATTAAGGATCCCCAGGCTACCTTCAATTCTCTACAGTCAGGAGCTCTTCCAGTATTTGATCAGTTCTCTACAGTCAGGAGCTGTTCCAGTATTTGATCTAGCACTTCACCGTGTTTCACCATCAGCTTGCATTTGCTGCTATGAAGTCAGAGCCCGTTTTTAAGTTGCCAGGATGGAAAGTCCTACAGTCATACTAGAGTTGGTCTTCAATTCCAGCTGATGTACCCCAATTTATTTCAACTGACAAGGAACTGGTTACAAAATAGAAGTACTATTTTCCTGGAAAATGGCAAGCTACCTGGCTAATTCCTGTAATGAGTAAGTCTGGACAGAGTGGAGATTTACCTGAACTCATTAGCTGCTCAGCATTTCAAGCTGAGCCTTGAGTGCTGACCAGTACAAAGTTGAGGTCAGTATGTTACAGCAACACTTGGGCATTCTGGCATCCATCAGGAAGGAGGAACTGCATCCCTTTGCCACTGCTGTCATAGCGTGGTGACCAAGAAGAAAACACACTCATTAGAACTGTGTCAAAGCACTGTCTGCTGTTACTGATTCCACAACCCTGACAATCTCCACTGGTTTGCATTTAAAGGTGTTTTGCCCTGTTCCAAGTGGGACTCAACAAGTATGAAAGGGTGCAGCTTACCAAAACCACTGCTATACTGACGTACCTCAACAGAGAAGACACTCACTGCAGCACCTCCCTCCACATGGGACTGAAGCTCTCCCAGCCCAGTGAATGAAACCGTAAGAACATGTGACTGCCTCCTGCAGCACGCTGTCACTCCCCATGTGACAGTGTGTGCTGATGTGTCTGGTGAAGAGACCACAACTCCCTTTAAATTATTTACTAGGCCTTCCCTGTTACGTGCCTTGGCACAAGTCTCCCTTTTCCTGCCTGGCATCCTCAGTTGTCAGATTAAGAAACCTGATGCTATGAGTGGTAGTGTATTACTACCAGCCAGTCCCCATACCCAAGATAGTAAGACTAGAACCACACGGTGGATACTGCAGTTTTACATTTATAATTGGACTTTTATAATATTCAAGATTAGCACAAGATTCATAACCATAAATTATACATTGTTATCTAAGTACATAAAACGTTAATGATACATGTATTTGAAGTGGCACAAAGTAATGATACATCCCTGTTGGCATTCTCAAAGGAAGAGGTGGGTGATGGACACGCTGTTTGTTGATCCTACTGCAGCATAGCAGAACCGAGTCAGTGCACCCTGGTCACGCAGGTGGTGCTGACTCTGCCCACCAGACAGGGTCAGAACACGGTGTGGCAGGAAGCCAATGCCAGAATCAGTTAAAGGTGCAAATAAAAAGTCAGGATTATGGCCCTCCCTATTGCCTCAGTACAATGGCAGTGTGTCCCCCTCCCCAACCCTGACGCTGTGCTCTTGCATCTCCAGTGCTTTGGCAGCCCATGCACACTCCTATGTTCTCTTGCCACACACAGCTGAGGTTTGTTTTAGTACCATGTAACGTCAATAAGTAACATGCTCTCTTCTTGTTAAACAAAAAGGATCTGGGAAGTGTTTGCTCTCTGGCATGAGAAGATTTATTTTCTTCAAGTCTCAGATCTACTCCAGAAAACAGAGAACAGACCCCAACAGTATTGAACCCCAACAGCATTGAACTCCAACAGCATTATTGTCCAGAAAAGGAAACTTTCCCAATATTCCTCTAAACATTCAGAGCACAAATATTAGAAAAGCCCATTTTCTTTTGCACATAAGAATGCAAATAAAATGGGGTGGTCAGATGTACACAAGCTTTCAACAATTCATCATTGAAGAGATGTTTCACTGAATTGTTAACAACCCTGCTACTTCCGTAGCTTCAGCTAAAGCTTTAACAACTTGGTGCCAGGCAATTTCCCAGCTGCCTTCAATGGGCTTTTCAAAAGAAAGAAAATTATGCTCTCTTCCCCCTGGCCTCAAGTAGTTATTGCTATATGAGTTAGTGAAATAGTGCCTTAACTTCAGACAAGAGTCTCACAATGTCATTAACAAAAGCTGCCTTTCAGAGGTTGAAATGTAACCGGACAATAATCAATAAATAACAGTAACAGGCATCCTGCTGAAGTCTCCTCACTGAGCTGGGCAGCAAGTGTGTTCAGCCAACAGAAGGTCATCTGTGCCTTGTACACTTCTTGGAGAAGTTAAAAAGGGACGGGAAGGAAGAGAACAGAGACAGTGAAGGTCTGTCAGAGAGCTAGTTACATATTGAAACCATAAACAGGCGGCTGGGTGAATCCTGGTGCTGTGTATCCATATGGGAAGTTTGCCTGGGGAGGTACTGCACTGGGGCCTGCTGTTAACATCAACTGCTGGCCTAGAAAAGCATGAGACAAAAAGAAAGTTAGTTTAAGATCCCAAGCTTCCTAATGCTAGCCGTACTGTGTGATAGACTATTAGGATTTAGCTAAAAATCAGCCCCTGTGCAAGCACACACCAGCAAGTCACACTATTCCCCAGCATGTGCCATGGAGTGGGCACCCATGCATCTGCTCTTGCTACCAGGAAGCTACAAAGAGCAAGGCAGGACTCAGGGGGAAGATGAGTATCAATTGATCTTGAGGACATAATAAACATGGCTTGTTTTGAAGAGACCATACTGAAAGCCAAAGTGGTATTATTTAACCCATGCATGGTCAGATCTAAAGAATACAGCAATTCAAGCAAATAGTTAGGTTTGTTAGGTCTCACAGTCTGGAGGGTGCTGCAAAAGGTCTGAACACACCTTGACAGATTTGTTTTCATCACTAGGACCGCACATGCCTCATGCATCTGTTAAATTCAGGTTAACATTTATATCAGACAGTGAACCAGTCACATCCTTCCCTTACCAGCCACTTCTAGGTGCTTGAATGCCTCTTCAGAAGGGCTTCTAAAATAGTATCACACTTGAAGACAGCCGTGGTATTTTGGCTGCACATGTCTTAAAATGCGTGAGCTAGAAAACCAGTCTGCCTTTCTACTTGGAAGAGCAGAAAGCAGACACATTCCTCAGACAAGAATAAGAAGAGGAATTTTCACGCTCTGTAAGTTATTCCTGGGGTTGGCAACACCCTGGTATCCCCTGTCCTATTACCATACTGAAACATGATTCCTAAAGTAGAGATCTGAGCCAAGTAAGAGGAGCAATACTTTAATCTGAAGAGCAGAAGTACTGTAAGAGTGAGATGTCACTTCAACAACTTATGCAGTTCATTGAGCAGAGACAACCATTTCAATTACTACCTAGTTGAAACCATTTTTCTTGGCTCCAACATGACCATGTAAGCTGCCTCCACAAAGAGTAACAACAGGTAATCATTTAAAACCTACCAAATACTATTGGAGTGGGTTCAGTTACTTGTTCCTCTTCTTTTCTTAGGCTTTCAGAAGCATCAAGTTTATCCACCTACATTGAAGTGAACAGGAGATTTATGAAGGCCTTGTCTAGGAATTGCACCATTGTGTGAAGCTTTTCATGCCTGGTACTTCAGCTAACAAGTGCTCCTTTTTAGTCCAAGTTGGAGACTACCAAAGTCTGCCTATTCCCACCACTTTGTTGTAAAACTGACTTCCCAACTCTTTTAGGTGTATTGCAATAAACAGCAGCTCTCAAATGCAGATGAGGTACTCATTACCTTCAAAGGAAGCATTTTTTTGGGCCCTAGTCACTACTAACTATGACCCACAACTCAAATCCAATAGAGTGACCATCATCTCAAATGGGCCTAACCTACATTTACCTATTAACTTGCAATTCCTCTCCCCCTTCAGTGACACCTCACAGATATTTGCAAATATTCCAGGCCCATGACATTTGATCTCATCTAGGACTACAGCCTAACCTGGCTGCAAGGTACTGTTTTAACCATACTGGTACTCCCAGAGACTTCTTCTAGGGGAAACTCTAGAACCATCATGGGAAGTGGTCTAGTAGCATCAGCTTTATACAGATCTCAGTGCTGTGCCACATAAAGCTCTGTTAATGCTAAACAAATTTGTGGAAGTGCTACAGTAATGCAGGAGCCCTAAACACAACTTTGATTGTGGGTATGGAAAGCAACTGGAAGAGCAACAGTACTTTCCTCCTCAGGTTTAACAAGTTTTATCTTCCAGAAGAGAACCAGAGACTGAAGACTACAAAGTCTAAACGTCACACAGCTTCAAATCCTGGTACATGCAGCACTAACATCCTGGGCAAAGCTACATTTAGCCCAATGTTGTATTTCAGCTGTTCCTCATCTTCCTTTCCCACTGCAAGAATCACATCTGGTCTGAGAACTGCTTCAAGAGGGGTCTCTGTTACATTTTAGAGATGTTATCCAGATATGGTGTTTTACAGTTTCTGCAACATTTTTAAGTTTGCAACTCAAATTGACAATTTGAGTGGCAGCAGGTCTTTTACTGGTTCATTTACAGCTGTCAGCCTAAGCTCTCCAGCATAACACTAAATACTGGCGTTAAAAACGCTATCCAAATGACTATGGATCAAAGCAACTGACAGCTATCCATTTCCAGCTACCCGTCCTGCTCTGTTCCTCCCCGGACTCGGCTCTCTCGGGGCCGCCTTTCCCCGGTGCTGCCCTACAGCGGCTCCGGCCAGCAGCGCAGTGCTGCCCTCAGCTGGCAAACAGCAGGAACGCCGAGAGCAGCCACCCCCCGCAAGGGATGAGCAGCTCTGGGAACGCCACATCGCATCTGCTCTGCTGCCTAAAACTGGTTCAGAAAGTTTCCAGGTGAGTGTCACTATACTCCGTGTGCCCGACCCCTTCTGGGACAGAAGATATTCTGTGCTTTAACATTTTTTATGCAGAAAAGACAGGTAAGTTCTGGAAGATGTACACACCCCACTGAAAGTAGTCTATTCTTTCGTGGTTTTGAAGTTAGTTACATGACAATTTTAGACATACCACATTTATAAAGCCCATTCTCCAATTCCATGTTTTGCAGTTAATTCAACAGACTAAATTAGTTTCACTGTAAACCACTTTCACCATGCAGATTTTCCTTTTGGCAAGTTATCCCATATTTAGTACACATGATTACTTGTAAATCCAACCAGCAGTTTAAAAGAAATGATTTTAGACCTAAACCTCACATGGAAGAGTTCAGGTGAACTGTGGCAAGTTTCTCCTGAGTGAAATACGAGGAGATATTTAAGATCTGTGCAAGTACCATCATCATACCAACAGGCAAGAAGTTTACAGAAGCTTCATGGCACCATTCAAACTCACCAGGATGCCTGAATTATTGCACACTCCAGTAATTTACAGCGCAATTTGTCCTTGGAACACATCCTGTTACATGGCAACTGCTTTTCTTTATGAATAGTCTCCTCTATGCCACAAAATGTCTAATACAGTGAAAAGGAGCTCAAAGTAAAGCCCTCCTCAAGCACTTGTTTTTGTTTCCCATGAAGAGGAGAAGAGCCTGGTTGGATTTTCAAGTTGCTTGTGAATAGTTATCCTTTTAGCATTAGAAAGTGAACAGGAAATGAGTTAGAGCTAGATTACACTGCTCTTCTGGCAGAAGCTACAGCTAGATTCCTGTAAAAGAAACCTAGGATATTAAGGGACACAAATGAACACAGAAAGTTTGAAATCAGAGTGTCACCTTATAGAACAGTCCATCAACCTGCAAAAAAATTCAGAGGGGAATACTTAACATGACTTATTAGAAGCAACCTGAAGCAGTCACTTTTACATTGCTCATTTTAATGAAGTTCTTTAATGTGATGTCCTATGCAATCCCACAGTCCTCCAAGGCAGAACCTTAGCTTGGTGTATTAGAGCTGTTTGAGACAAGCATTTCAGGACCACACACAATCAGAATCTCTCTTCCCTCAGTTGAGGGCCAGTTCTTGGTATCAGTATTGTACAACCATACTATGCATTCAAAGTTCTGTTTTCCATTAAAAAAAACCAAACACCTTCAGCAGTCTACTCCTATGGCTGATATAGGAAAAATGTGCACTATTAGTTACTCAAAAACCCTACGCTCTTTTTACTCTAGGAAATAAGGGGACTTTACTTTCATAGTTACACAAAGATAAAAGGGATATATGTGTTGTCCTTTACAAGTTTTCAGTTCATCAGCTACAGAGCTGCTGTGAGAAGCACAGTTGCTTATGTCTACTGCTAAAAGCAGAAGTTTAACCAGACCTCTTCAAGTGCCGAGGCATCTATTTATAAACTTTCCTAGCCAGCCTGGAGTGATGAAACCTACAGAACTTCAAGAAGACTTCCTCTGTGAGGAATGGTAATATTCCAAATGTATGCAAAGAGCTCTGGTTTACATAATGCTAGTCATACAGCAGACTGTAGTCTTAGCTTTTTAGCCTATGCAATACTCACTTTGGTAAGGTATTCTCTCATCACTTGGATGAAATAAGGCATTGCAAAGTCCATGATGTTATGTCTCCATGCCAACTCAAGGACTACATCTGGGTGCAGCAAGTCATAGCATGTGAAAAGGCAGGCTGCAAAGCACTCCTGCTTGCCTTCTTCCAAGAACCATTGGAGCAGCTTCTCAGCCAGCTCTGCATCTTTGGACTCTGCAGCATACTGCATAGCATCCTACAGAAGACAACAACAGTTAAGCTGGACCCTTGCCTGTCAACATCTTGCTCTACATCTTACATCCACATCATTGCTAGCTAGATAAGCCGGGTATTTGACATACCATGAAGTTAGTCTTTAACAACACCAGGCATGCTCTGTAGGAGGCAAGATACCACACACAACAACTCTGAGGCAAGCCAGATACTTTATTAACATCATCCAACAGGCTTCCTACAGACTATTGCACAAATGGCCTGTAAGGACTCACTACAGTCTTGAAGAGCATACCAGCATAATCAGATTTCATCTGTACCCTTACAAGAGCCTGTGACTTGAGTTCTATGGAGAAGGTTCCATACTGATACATGTACAGATGCCACTGATTGAGAGACAGATTCCCCAGACACAGGACAACATTATGAAACTAGATTTAAGACATGCATTTGAATTTGCAACCACTTCTGCTTTAAGAGTCTTTTCTTCAAGTGAAGGACTCCTAATTAAAACTCCAGATTTGAAACTAACAAACACTCAGTATCCAGGAGATTTATGCAGCATCATTAACTCACCTTATACAGACGGTCTTTCTTGCACAGCTCCACACTCTGTTTCCAGCGGTTGTTACCCTTGTACAAGTACGCTGCAATACGCCTAAATTCAATTAGTTCGTGCTTTTCCAGACGCTGAGCCAACGTTATGTTATCGAAATTGTCATAGGCGTCAATGGAAGCTCTCAAACCCTGTTTGGGGGAGAGTTGTTACATGTTTCCAGATGGCAGTAGGTGAGGAGTAGAGAAGCAGCTAAGCATAGTGCACAAGTGTTTCAGTTCTGCTGGCTGGATGTTGATACTATGGCTACACCTTATTTACCTAAGTGTTTCATGCACCTCTCCAAAGGATATTTTCTAACAAAGCAAGATGTTAACTTGGTCATACGGGCTGCAGACAGAACAGCTAGTTACCATTAAGAGACAAAGCATGTCTTCAAATAGCAGCCAACGGGGCCAGAAGAAAATTTATTCACAGAAGTGCTGCCCACTGAGTACACACCTGATACTGACCTTTGTGAGGTCTGTTCTGAGAAAAACATCTGTGGCACCTGCTTTTTTGCAAATCATTGACGTCTCAAGACTCCTGCCTGCTAAGGGCCTGACTGCATACCCTCTCTCTGTTGCATTGGAGAAGGGTTATCTTCTACTCAAGGACATTACTGTGTCAGCAGCTTTTTTGTCGGAGGACCATCCCTCAGGCTTAGCAATCTGTTTTTTGGGGCTCACCTGGAAATCTTCCTCTTCTGTTAAAAGGTTGTTTAGAGCTTCGTTAACTCCTTTGTTGTTGTGGTTCTGGACTGAACGCAGATAAGGCTTTACTAGAAGTAGCTGATTAACCTGGAAAGAAGATGTTTCCAATACAAGATTAAGTATAGCAATCCTGACACTGCATTCTCCTGAAACAGGTTCCCATTTGTTATTATGAGAGTTTGTGCTTATTGTTAAAATCCTCCAGACAAGGTATCTTGTACTGCCAGGAGTAAAATAAAACAGTCTCCAAGGCCAGTTACACAACTCTTCCTGCATTTCCCTTATCAAGCCAGGACTGGGCTGCTTCTTGGTCCTTTATACTGGAGGCAAAGCTACTCAACAGATGTTAACTCTGTTTTCCAGCCAGAGCCTGGAGTATCTTAACTTGGGCAACAGGACTTTTGTTGACCTATGCTCTCCCAAACTCACCTTTGAGAAAAAATTGACTGTCCTGGTGTGATCCAGTCGTGGAGATAATACAAGCAGGAGATCATTGATCAGCAGAGGTTTGTAGTCCAAGTAGAACTGCAAGGCTTTGTAGTACAGCTCCACATTGGCCACCTGCATGATCAGACACTAGTTAGTACTTCAAACAGAAGTAAGATTAAGGTGCTTAGTTCGGACCACTTAACTCAGGACAAAGTTTATGTGACTCCTACTAAACAACAGCTTCAGTTTCCTTCTAGAGGTCAGAAGTCTTACACTTATGCAGAATTCTTATTCAATCTGCTGACTGCTTCTCGTACCATCTTCTTCTAGACAGTGAAATCACAGGCTACCAGGACACTACAAACCAATTCTAATCCATCCACTGAAGAGGTCTGGCACAGGCAGCCCACTACAGTTAATACAACCATTTCTCAACTTCTGAAGCCAGTGAAGACTGTAGCCTTAAAAAGTCTTTAAATTGTTTCCTTGAAACTCCCAAGAGCAGTAACAGTACTCAGTCTTAAATCTTATTTAGACTATTTCTCAATTCACTATTCTCTGCTGTACTCATGGGACTGCTCACCCCATTTCTCACAGTGAAACAGCTGGAAACATATGCAGAAATCTTTGAAGAACAGTTACAGCCTCAGACTAAAACAGCAGTCAGCTCAAAGGTGTTAAGGAGGTTAGGCCTCTTGCTTGTGACCTATGATCCTGCACAGCCTCTGAAAACATTGTGTTAGCTGCTGCCACTCAACAGAATATGCTGCACAGCAGAAAAGAAACAGTGTAAGATCAGATTAATTCTTTGTGTTAAACTGATCTGAAGTTGTTTTAAGTACAGTAAAAAACTGAGTAGCAGCTTAAGCAAACTGTTTTCTAAACAGCAACTCCATTGTGCATTTCTGTCTCTGCCCTGAAAGAAGCTGTCACCACTTTGCTTCAGTTACCAAGTTACTTACCTTGGCAATTATATCTTTAAACTGGCCTTCTTTCCAGGCATCAGTGGGATGATTCATCATAGTAATTATTGCATTGTCATACTCCTCGTACTTGTCATAGAGGAATACAAGTTCTGCCCAGAGATGAGCCTGTTCTGCAGCTCTGAGCACCTAATAAAACAAACAAAAAAATGCACCAGGTTTGATTCGCTGGCAGCTTCCCACCTTCACTTGTATGCACTACTTTACTGCATACCTTTGGAATATTAACTCTAGACCAGAAAAGCTCCAGATGTTCCCTCATTTTCTGAGGCTTGAATTTGGAGTATAAGATGGCAAGTTCAGTAAACATTCCCATGTGAGCACGCTCTAGGCCCAAAGCAGCTTCCAAAAGGGCAATCAGTTCTTCAAAGTAGCCACGATCCTGGATGTTAGGAAAATAAGGATTAATAAAGCTTGCTAAAATACATATTTACCTAAACACAACATGCTTTGATTTTCTCTCCATTGAAAGTGCTTAGATTTTTGATTCCAATGAGGCAAGAGAATTATAAAGGAAGGCACAATGGAAACTATTATCTATTTACTACAGAAAAAATGCACATCTCCACTAAGAAATGAAGATAGAGGAGAAATGAGTTTAAGTATTAGCTCCCAGGGTGTTTTTTTTTCTGTGACCACTTTATTAGCAGATACAAGTATGCAGTACAAGTCTTCTTGAACATTAACAGTTACCTGATAGTAACTGATCAACTCCTCAAGTTCATCAGCATGGATGACTATGTGTAAGCCACAGATTTGTGCCAAGCGGAATTCTTTTCCATCCACACAGGCGAAGCAGACCTGTCATGACAAATAGTTAACAGTTAACAGGACAAAGCTTGACCCAATTTGAGGTTTACTAACAGTTCCAAATAGGTATTTCCACAATACTTGTTCTAGAATTAAAATCTACTAAAAGTTTAAGTTACCTCCTTCCAAGTCCTGGTGCTATTGGCTTTGCGGCCACTGTCCACTGCAGCCTGATACTCCCCAAGGTGCACCAAGGTAGAAGCCAGGCGAGCGAAGTTGGAGACGTTGTTATAGAGAAGTTTTGCTGCTTCATACATCCCCTCTTCGTAACAGCGATCACCAACCTGAATGAGGAGTCCAAGGTAAACAAGGGTAGCAGCAAGAATGAGGGGTCAGCTAAGCAACAAGTCACACTTGGAAACTGGATCAAGACATACCTGTTGTATATGGGCATTATTAGGGCCACTAATAAACTCCTCCAGTTCTGACAGACGATTAGTTTTTGCCAAAGCAAAAATAAGTTCTGTCTCTACGTAAGACTCTCTAGCCTTCTTCCTGGCCATCTGTAAGAACTTGACTAGGTCCTCCCAATTATCTGGAAGAGAGCAGAGATATGTAAGATCCTGTGTTCAGTCATTCTGTATTGTTTACCTTGCCCACCTTAGGGACAGTTTTCACTAGCAAGCTCAAGGCTCTCCTCTACCACAATAGTAAGCCATTTGCACTTGAGTTATGGAATGCCCTGTCAACACCAAGTCACCTTCAGGTAGGACTGGACTTCTGGCTACTGTTCTGCAATCCAATTGGCAAACAATTCTGCCACATAAAGCTAAATAAATACATTATACTTAGTGATATTTTAGATAATGGTCCAATTTATCTCCACAAAGTGGTCTATGCTTGGTGTAGTAAAACAGACAACCTTGTTGACCAGAATCTCACTTAACATTGACTCATCCATTCCATGTACCAACTGTTCCTATTTCCTTTGAAACAGAATTTGTAAGTCTCAATAGTCCCTGCTGCTCAATGTAAATGCAATAACCTAGCTCATATGCAAGCAATCTGAAGTTGAAGATGCTTTGCCTTACCATTTCTATTAGCTGCCTGAACGACTTCCATGTAGGCAGATGGATCATCTGCCTTTATATAGGAGTCAATGGCTTCCTTCACCAAGTCCTTCTGGAGCTGTGCTCTGGCCAGCTGGCTCCACACTGCTGGTTCATTACACCTCTCTGCAAATTCATAAGCACGGTCTAAGTTGCCAATGTGCTCAATCAGCACCTGTTTGAAATTGAAGTTCCAAGTTAAAATTTGAAGTTTGTAATGCTGTCCCTTATAACAGAACTCTCTCTTCAAGTGTATACACTGCTCTGTGTAAGCAATGTGAAGCTAACTGCTCTTAGAACAGCCATTTCTGTCTAGGGAAGCATTCTACACCATCATGCAGGAACCACACCTCACCTGAATTGCTGAAGTATTGACATCAAATTTTCTGAATATAGCAAAGGCTTCCTCATATAGCTCATTACTGATGGCAATGTTTGCAATATCTGGGGCATCATAGTTATCCAGCCGATTGATGTATTCCATCACTCGGGTGCGGTCAGCCTTAATGGCAGTCAGGATCAGCAGATTCTGGAGATTCCTTTGGTTAACAGAAGGCATAGGCTATAAGCAGTGCACAGCAACACCTGCTTAAGTGACATGGATTGTACATGTGAAAAACAAACCCACTTATTGTCACTAGAAACAACATTTCACCCCCAGACTGAGAACCACTGACATTTACCTTCAAAAAGAAATTGCTTACCAATATTAGTGTTCTCTGTTCTCAACACATCAATGCAAATTGCACAGTGTGAACTAGCTCTGTTCTTCAAGCACAAAGCACTCCAAATTCTAGCTTTTCACCTTATAAACACTGAAGAGTGCTTAGGTTGTGCAACCAAGTGGCTCGTGAAAACCTAGATCATTCACAACCTAAACAAAGGCACTGAAGATGCTAAACCTGAGAATAAAGCCCTCCTCTTACCTGTGTTCACTGAATACAGAATTATCCAAGACAATTTTTTCCAATAACTCTATCAGTTCATTTGGCAGATCAGCAGTCATGAAAGCTTTCACAGTTACAGAAACTTCCTCTGGATCCTGTGTCTCTGATAAAGCCGTTTGGACAACCTAGATTCAAAGGCAGGAAACTATTAAGTGTTTTCCTCAAATACAATATTTGTCCATTTATCAAGTTATTTGTCCAGTGAACTACAAATTAAAGTTCAGAATTTGAGAGTATTTTGATAAAGACAGCAAGAAACAGCTATTAGCTGTATTTTACAGAGAAGTAAAGTCACATCTTACATCTGTGTGGAAAACAAATTCACTAGAGGAAGGTCATTCTCCAGGACAGAAAAAAAATCTTACTGGTAGCTAAATCCTCTGACCATGAAGGTCACAATTAATACCTGCCACTCCAATTCTTACAAACTTCTGCATGATGAGATGGGGCTTTAAAGGACCTTGTGGGGAAAGAATGCTACTTTAATGCTCCATAATGTTTCTAAGACATCCTGAGATCTCCACACACTGAAAGTTCAGCCTTTTTGCTGTACCTGATCAATAAGCTGCCGCCTGAAGGGATTGTTTTCTTCCAGCACATTTGCCCAGAGCTCAGGGTCCTTCCTGCGCACCAGATAGCGAGCCTCGCTCTTAAACAGGGAGTTCTCATTGCACACCTGAAGGAGAAGTTACAATTATTGGCATTGTTGTTAAAGGTCAGTACCACAAGACAGGTTTAGCTAGCTGTGAACTAGACAGTCTAGAAGACTGACTAGAACTAATTTCTGACCAATGCTGAATGCCACAGACAAGTTCTTACCCAACCTCTGATCTGGAAGGCTCATGGAGAAGGTCTGCAGCAGAATTCCTATAGCTTCTCTTGGTTTTGCCCAACACACAAACACTGACTGTGCCTTCATAGTAACTATTTGCCTCTGGTTGAAGTGAAGACCTGCAGAAGCCTGAAGAATTTAAGTTTTAAATCTAGAAAAGGGAGCCACTTGCCTGGGCAGTGCCAAGTAGTGAACTGAGGAATGGTGCAGGTGTTTAAAGCTACAAGTAGGTTATGTATTTGGTGTCATTAGCTTTACAAGCATTTATGAGTGTTCAGAATAGCAAGTGGCTTGGATTCTCTTGTTAAGGTGTTAAGGGTACAGAATATATGTGAAATTCCTTATAGAAGTGCACCATGGGCGAGTTACAAGTCATGATCTTATTCATACCACTAGCTTCAACTTCCAGCTAGAAGAGTAGAAATCTGAAGGCCTAAGTCATCTTATAGTAACAGCTCACATTGCTAGTATCCAAATAAGCCCACAGAAGCTCAATTACTGTGCTGTAAGCAAATCAGTAGCAGCACAATTTTGCTTTATGCTTTACATTTGTCAGTTGCAGGAGCCCACCCTTCTTCTAGGAGACAACAATGTCTTGAGAATAATTCTTACAGGAAGATCCTTTCTTCATAACCAGAAACACTTTCTCAGAACATCAGTTCTGGGAAGAAACTGGTACAGACAGGCTTTAATGGTTAACTAGAATGGTAAAGTTTATCCCAGCAGTCTCCTAGCAAACAATAACTCAAAGCCACCTTCATATCCTGAAATAAAGGAGACAAATGTAGCCAGCTCTTTTTTAATAGCTACAGTGGAACTACTACTTAAAAATTAACCACTTCAGGCAGGAAAGTCATCCACTTTCAGTAGCAAGCCTGGATTATACTACTGCTCTAATGCTCACAGCTGAGGTTCTCTGCATATACCAGTATGGAAGTGCAGGCAGGATGAGAATGTTTTTCTCAGCAGCCATAAGCACTCCTGGCTTCATCTGACATTAACCTCTGGTGTTCTAGACTAGATTGAGACTAGAAAGTGTTTGAGAACCCTGAGAATTTCACTTGCCCTTAAAATTCCGAGGGATGTTTTAAGAAGAACAGGCTTAAAGATAGGAGAGGAATGCTACTGGAGTAAGTCCTTGTAGTTAGACTGTCAATATTTATTTTCCTCATTTCTGCTTAAGTTCTGGAGCAAGCCTATGGGTCAATCACAACAAAGGCAAATTACAAGTCCTGTTTTAATTTCAGTGAAACTTTTCTTTCACTGTAGGGTCAGGCTAGAGGACAGCCTGTTTCTCCTGTTGAGTTTTCAAGGCTCAAAAAAAATCAAATTAACAAAGCTTTAATGGTAGGCATATTCATTACCTGGGCCTAATAAACAAATGAATTTCAAGCAGAATCAGTGGATGAAAGACATGGATGGTACTTCAAAGTTCCAGTTATACAAATCCAGTTTGGATATATAGCATAAGTTGTTCTCATCAGCATAAAAATTACTGTCTCCACACGGAAGAATCCCACCTGCCTCAAATCCTGAGTGTGACTGCAAGACAGGATTCTGCAAGTGTTAGACTAACAGCCAGACAGGCTTCCACTTCAGGCAGCAAGTAGTTCTTTTAAGCATGTTTATAAATGCAGTTTTGCTAACCTTTATGAGTTCCAGATCACACTGCCCCCTCTCATAAGCAACGCAGGCCAGATGAGGATCCCTCTTTTCACAGTATTTGCCAACTACACGGCTGTCATAGTAAGGATTCTCACGAAGGAAACGCTCTGGATTATTATTACTGTCAATGTAGATTTTGGCCAAAGCATTGTGAGTTGCAGGTTCTTCACAGCCTTCATGAATCCTTGATTCAAGCCATGGCAACAGCAACTTAAGCCTTTGAAGAAGCAAACATTTTAGGTTTATAAGTCAGTCTGACACCTACCACTCAGGCCTTCCCTTCAAGCAAGTCTGCTGATCAAACTTAAAAGCAAACACAGACCAGCCAGTTCTTTTCTAATGAGTCTTAAATGAGCAGAAGCCAGATCTGCAGTTTAACATCCAGGAAGGCTGCAGATACCCCTAGTCTTACAATCCCTCAAGTCCTGCTGTATTAGCTGGCAGTTCATGCTTAAAGCCATTTGTTCATTTAACGTAGTTAGAAACTAATTACAGAAGCTGCTGTGTGCCTGCAGCTAGACTGTCAAGACAGTTGGATCCAAATTTACTCCAAAGGCACATCCCATGGCTGGCTGTATGGGAGTGCTCGAAAGCCATATTATACATCACACAGTGCTGTCAGGCATTCCTACACAACCCAAACAATCAAAAGACCAGCTAGCAAATTTGAACTGCTTTTCTATAAAGAAACACAAAACAATATTAGTGCTTTATCACTTAACAAAACTGCATGCAGTTCAATTTGTGTATAGCAGGGTCAGGGAAGCCCAACACCGGTGCCTACAGATGCATTTTCATTACCGATTTCTCTTTTCCACTTCAGCCACCAGCTCATCTGTGGAGAACTGTCCTCTCACCACCATGATTAAGTTCTTGATGACATCTTCAGAACAATCTACATCAAGAAGCCCTCCAACCACTGCTGGTATACGGCTAGGATTCACCTAGAATAAGGCACCATCATTAAAATTAGTTATTAGCATTACTAATAATGCACCCTCAGTCTTCCACATGGGGAAGTTCTAGTTAACAGTTTCAATTATGCTTCAGAGCAGAGAACTTTGAGTAACTAACATTTGTACATACGTTCCAGGAATAATGTTTTTGTGATAGACAAAAGGCCTAATGAAGAGCCTCTGCACTGGGACAGTGAGCAAAAAAGAGACAACGATGATGCTGTAGTCTGCTAACTAATACCTTATAATGAAGTAAAGAGCAAGTCCTTACCTTCTGTACATAGATCTCAATATACTTCTGCAGATTATTGCGATACAAATAGAGCACCAGGTCATGAACAAAGTCAAACCGATCGCAGACAATGATCAGAGGAAGCTGATCTGTGAGCTTTGCCTCCTGTATTTTGTGCGAAAGAGAAAAAAGCAACAAAAGATTATTCAGAGCCATGCCAACTAAACTTTCTTGCTGTTTCCTTCCATTAGAAAGCTGTAGTTCTGCTGCTAAGCAAAATATACCGAAGACCCTTCAATCCCCTGGGCAGAATATTTACCTTCAGAAAGTTCTTCACTCGTTCTGGGTTATAGCAGTTACTTTCACGGCAGATTCTTTCCACTTCCTTTATCTGACCAGTCTTGCAAGCTGCCTGGATGTACTTGAAATGAACATCTGGATCCTGGCTAAAGTTTACAATGGAACCCAAGAAATAGAACAGTCCTGGAAAGAGTCACATGTGTTTAATATTGTTAGAAGTGAAGCAAGTGAAGGCTGTATGGGCTTCAGCTTGTGACTTAGTTCAGCCTTGCTGAGAGAGTAGCTTTCAGTCAATTGCAGGGAGAATCAGAAACTTCTCTCAGGTTTCATCTTTCTTTCTGATCTTTACTCAAGAGAGTTAAGAAACTATCTAGAACAAAACTACCCCTAAAACTCACCGTGGTGAGCTCACTTTCATAAATGTATCCTAAGATCCACCATGTGACAAGTACCTCTCCCATAAAAGCTACAATCCTTACTGTTAGCTTCAATAAGTCAATGCTTCCCTCTAATACTGTACCTTCATAGCTTTTGAAAGATTCAAAAAGCTCCACAAGAGACTGGGTGCCAAGCTGTTCATGGTATTTAGAAGCAACTTGCACACAGAGTTGTAGGTTTTGCCTAATGTTGGCTGACAGCATGGCACGCAAACACTCCACAGAGTCTTCAACTGAGAGAGAGCCAAAGAAGTTCACAAGCCACTGCAAAGAGACAGAAATTTTACTCAGTAACTCATACAGGATTTGACTGATTTCTAAGATGTGCCAACTAGACAGTTTCTACCCCAGCTACTACAGAGAAGTCTTCCATGAACTAAGAAAAAGGACATAGAAAGAAACACTCACTGTATTTACAACTACCAAAGTGCAGTTTGGAAATAGTATTTGAAACACACACCTGGGAAACTGAGGTCAGATTTAAGCCACTGAAAGTACAGATTACAATTTAATCATTAACTGGTCAAATGTCCTTGAATCACAGCTACTTGTGCTACTTCAGTACCTACAACCCATCTTATGGCAGCTGCAGAAGTGCTAAAGACTCTTCACATCATTTTCTTACTCAGGACAACACTTACCTCAGGATTCAAGAGGTGAGTATGAACAACTGCACGTTTAATATCATAGAGATCTGTGTAGTGTTCCAAAGCTCTCTGGAGCAAGCCTGCCTTTTCACACAGCTGGGCAACATGAGCACGATCATAGTGTGTAAACATTTGGTTTCCGAGAATGGCATCTGCAACCTAGGAGGTCATATTTCATATTCAGACTGTCAAGAGAATCACAGCAGCTTAGCCTACAAGTTGTTGAGAAGTCACAGCAGTGACTTACTTAGTAGACTTTCATGTTACCAAACGACTTAGAGATAACAATATCAGACATCCTATTCTTGTACAAGTCCAGTACTGTCTCTCCCTCTTTGAAGGAATTGGGTCGTACCTGCGGGGCATGAATCAAATTCATTTCCAGGAGACGGGTCTGAAGGTGGCCTTCTGCAGGGCGGTTGTTTTTCAGGGCATCCAGCAAAAAAGATGTGCACTGCTGCAGAAGACTGTGCTCCATGAACACATCCACAATCTGTTGAGATTGGTCAAGTTAGAGAAGAGGGGCCTATATGTAAAAAAGGTACACATGTACCTTTTTCTGTGCCTACAAAAAGCCTGGCTAGACAGGTGTCCTGGGGTGATGTTATGATACTGTATCCCCTATCCTCCACTTTATGCCACAATTCTAACTTGTCTCAAAGCCAGACAACAGGCTATCACAGCACCTAGCATGCTGCATTCCCTTGTTTTCATAGTATTACTATCATGGTAGTAGAGACAAGTTTCACGTTTCCTTTTTCTCTAGAATGGAAGAAGTGCATTACTCTGAGCTATTATGCCAGACTCTACCACCCCCTCTTATTTAGTTCTAACACAGCTCCCAAAGCTCATCCCTTCACTCTTGTTGGGATAGCTGCTAGAAGAAAAGCCAAGATTTTTCCCATGTAGCTTTAGTTATTTAATAATGCAAAATGTTCCCTTATTTCTCCATCCATTTAACAAGAAGTGGCCAATGGCAGCCCGAACTGAACTTAGCTTTATTTGTTCATCTTCCTGTAAATTCTCTGCATGGGGAGATGTATGGTCCATTAAAGCCAACAGTAGTACAGTAACACTATTGCTTAGACAAAGATTGTGGCAGGTTTACTATGAATAAACCAGAAAGCTTCCACAAGAACTTGAGAACACACTTGCCTCTAAAGAACTCAATGATAACCAAACTTGACCAGACTATTTAGTCACTCCTCTAATCAAGATGACAAGAGATATGAACCAGCCTTACCCAGTCCCCAGAATGGTAGTACACTATTCCCTCTGTCTAGTGAGAGACCAGTACTCTTGTTGTAGGACTCACCTGGTTAATATTAGCCAGTGGCTCCTCATCCTGAACCAGCATCTGAGAGAACTGCAGGCCTTGTTCTGGACTGACTCTCATCACACTTCTCAGTAGGAAGATCCAGTCTGGGGTATAGCCAACCTGGAGATTTCAGAAACAGTCATGTGTATTCAGGAAGCGTCATACTTCTGTTGAGCCTTCAGATTCTTTAGCATAGGGACTACAAACAGTTGTGAGCTTGCAGTGCCCATCCCCCATCTCCCAGGGATTCTCAGACAAAAACATTTCTTATCTGTTGACACAGAAGTTCAGTATTCACCTACTTAGTAACCAAACTTGTGCCAGGGCAATTCCTCGGCTGTGTAAGAAAACTGCCTGGAATAAGTTTTTCAACAGTCCTAAAGCCCTATTTATCAAGCCCTAAACTTAAACATGGACAATTTTTCTTTTTTTATGGATTACAAAATAAAGTCTGACGAATTTAGGAAGTATCTTACCCTTATTCTCTAGAAGAAGCTTAAGCCAGTCCATTAAATTAATACTTCATAAAATTCTGGATGTTTTGAAGTTTATTTTTTGCAGACTTTTTAGACTGTACTAATACACTACGATTTGCACAATGAATACATTAAACATGTAACAGAGCCTGCAGTTTGTGATAAAACATTTACCTTCTTAGCATACAGCACAATTTTCTGGAACTGACCAGTTTCAGCAAAGCACTGAATCACTTTGTTTGGCACATTAGCTCGAAGGTAGACGCTGAGTGCAAGGGTTGGGTCAGCCGTCTTCACCAAGTCTCCCAGCTCCTCTGAGCACTCCAGCTGAAGTCAGAAGTGGTATTTTGTCAAGCAGAAGAATTCAGAGATGTAGCATCAACAAAAGTATCGTTCACACTCACGAGGCAACGGAAATAGGCTGATGTCATGATCGAGCCTACCTTGTCTTCCTTCAGCCACTTCTCCAGAAGCTGTTTGCGGCCTTGCTGCAGGACAGGGCGACACAGCTCCAGAGATTCAAACTTGTTCAGCTGCCCCTGGTCAAGCAATATTCCAAAGTACTGGAGCAGGGGAGAGGCCTGCCCAGGCTGAGCTGGTACACTCTGGAACTTCCTAATTGTATCACTGGTACGCAGAATTCCCTGAACAGGCACAAGAGAGAGAAGCAATGTTTAATTAGTGAAGACTGAATAGCATTTGTAAAAAAAAAGGAGGTTTTAAGGATAAACTGAAGCATCTACTATTAAACCTTCAGGATAGAGACCATCAAACTTTCTAGCAAGAAGTCAGTGGCCACAAAGTCCAGTCTGGTTAGAAATGGATTGCAGCTACTCCTTTACGGGATACAGGAGAATGTATTAGTCAGAACCCCTACCGAACTGCAGAGAACTAACATTGCATTTATGTTTTGAATGTCAAGCTCTGAAATGCAAGTGAGCTAAGCAATCCACTAATCTTAGGCAAATTTCCATGATTTCTAAGATTTACCTTTGGAGTTACTTACCTTTGGTGCAGATGCAGCTACTTTAGCAGCATCTGCGTAGTTTCCTTGAGCAAACAGTGTGTTAAACTTTCTGGCAAATAATTCCTCTGCCCCAGCTAGGTTACTACGTATAGCCATTCGCAGTCCCAAGTCAGGGTTCTGGAGAACATTGGTAGCATAGTTCACTATGTTGTCTTCCTCAACACATACAGAAAGCACCTGGAAAGGACAAGAGGCATATTGAGGAGTACTGTCCTTTCCACAACCACTATGAAATACAACAACAAAAGGCTATGCAGCTCATCAGTGAAGGAGTAGATTACTAAAAAAACAAGTTCTTCTCCAAGTTAGTTCTGTACTACAAGAGATAAAAAACTGATTAATCAAATAGTCACTTGCTCCCTTCCGTGACATTTGTTGCATCAAGTCACTCATGAGGTTTGTTACATTCCATTTGAACTTTAGAAGGCTCAGAAACATGGTGGATTTGTTACCTGTCCTTTTTTGTTCACACCAATAATGCCTGAGGTAGGTTCGTGAGGAGCTGTGACAAAGATAGTATCAGCACTAATACGGTTCATGTAGATGCACACTCCAGACTCCAAGTCATACATGTGAATATATCCATACTTCGTGATCAGGTAAATAACACCATGTTTAACTCCAATCTGCCAAAAGACAGGGTTTCATTAGTCAAAACTAATAAGACTGTAACACTTAGACAGCTGCCTTTAGCCTAGTCACAAAGAAGCACTGCAGTGCCATGCCTTTGTACTGACACTAAGAACAAATATAGCTTCAGGCTTCTTCCTTTCGGACTCAAAAGCAATGAACAGCTTTGCTGGCCATTTGCAGGCATAGCTCCGGTGAACAGAGAGGTTGAAGGGAAATTAAAATTCATCTGCAGCAAAGAACATACTCCTCATCCTAATAAGCCAAGCTAAGGAAAAAAGTTTGGGCATAATTAGCATTCTAGTCTAGATATGTCAGTACAAGTCTCTGTTCAGAAATACTAATGAGATAATCCCATTCTCTTCCAACAAAGCCTTACCCAAAGCACCAGCAGAATCTAAACCAAGCTCATCTACTGAGAACTCTCAGGTTTATTTGTCAAGTCATTGAAACTGGGGAGGCTTTAAAGCCAAAACGGTCTTCAGACACAGAAGTACTCTCCCTTTGGAACAAATCTTTGGATGTTTTGTTAAATTAAGCCTTAAGCTGAAGTATAGAGCCACATGAATCCTGCTATGCATGCACCTTAGTTATGGGCATCTCTTGGTCTATTTATGAAGCTGGGCTATCAGACTTGTCAACAGTCTTAAAAGTCTTATGCTCTGGCACAGTCTGATTTTATGACAGAATTTCTAGTCCTAGAGACAAGCTAAGTGAAATTTGGTCTGTGATAGCAACCAGCTCTGTTCTTTCCTAAAGAACCTCCCACTAATGCCCCAAATTGCCTTTTCTGTGCTGCTACTACAGGCAGTAAGCCAATATTCTTATCTAAAACTTGGAACATGAGTAGGAAGCTGAAGAGCAAAAGTGATATTGGATAAATTCTCCCTGAAGACACTGTCAAGGTCTTTTTTTGGGGTCTGTTTCATTGGTTTGGGTTCTTTTTGTAGAAGTTTTGTTGGGGCTTTTAGTTTATTATTTCTTAAAATACAGGAAGAGTCTATATATTTAAGTTACTGTTTTAATGTCCATGGTATCTCCCACAAACCTATTAACACCCCTCCCAAAACTAGAAGAATGACAGCAAACCACTATAGAAAGCAATCTTTACAACAGATGTCAGCTCCTTGCCAAGCTATAAAGCTCATTTTTTGGGGGGTCAAACATTTACCTGCATTGCCACAGGGAAGTCTGTTTGTGCCTCAGGTGGGAAAAACACATCAACAGCTTTCTTAACAAATGGCTGATTTCCAGTAGCTGGCTGACCTACTTCGATTATGTGCAGCTAGGAAGAAAAGAGTTCATGTCACAAGATTGCCTGCAAGTACAGCCACATGAAAGAAGTTCCTTTTCTCAGATATGCTACTGAAGTCATCTGCCACATTTGGCCAACACAGTCTGGGGAGCTGTGCTCCACATATTCAGGATGTTAAGTTTTCTGGAACTTGATAAATTAAAACCTGGGAGAAGAATAAAAAAACAAAAAAAAACACGCTTTCTATGAAAGCCAACTATTCCTATTTGAGACAACCCATTCAAGATATTTTGAGTCAGACATGTCAATTCATCAGTTTTGCAGGATAAGACTAGAAAGGCCAAGGCATTTACTGTGGTGTTACCTCAGCCCTGCAGACGGCTCAGCAGTTGTAGCATATTCAATGCTACTGAATTCCACATTCAGCTTGATGCAAACAACCTACACATGGCACTAGAGGAACACAGCTGTAGACTTTACCTTGCCTCCTGCAGGACTCCTCACAGCAAAACAGAAGAGAGTAGAAGGTTTGGCATTTCCCTCTATTTTGAATTCTGCAAAAGCTGCTGCATGGCCCTCTATAGGTTGGGAGACTTTTCTATCAACCGAGTACAGCTGCATTGCACCAACCACACGATTTTGCTAGAAAAAAGAAAGGTCAGCTTTCAGAGATAAGATTTCAAATGTTTGTAGCAAGACCCTTGGGACAGTAAACTAAAAAGCAGCAAATGCCTCTCATCCCCTCCTCCAGCACTCAAACCAAAATATAAGTCAGGCTATTCCTACACAAAAGACAGTTCTGAATTTTTTATTTACAGAAACCAAAGTTAAACTACAGCAGCTATTAAATGAAGTGGGGCCAGAGGTCTCCCAATTATCTTCATAACATGTTGCTGCCAGGGAACTTACCTGCGCTGAAATTCCTATCAGCAGCAGCCATTTTTGGTGTTCATCTGTTCTGTAATTGATGATTTGGCAGCCTGCAAGACTAGCATGTCTATCAAACATCTTTTGGGGTTGTGATTCTCCCTCCATGCTCCAGTGGTACACTGCTGTCTCTGTCACCAAGGCAACTGTATTTACAGATATCCATTTCCAGAAGATCACTTCCTCTGCCATTGTGTGGGCTTTCATTTTACTTTTCATCTCAATGTTAAAGATCTGAAGTGTTTTCCCGGCTAGTATGATAAAATCCAAGAAACATCACAGATCAATTACCATAATGGCCATCCTGTAGTTTGCCCATTTACAAGCACCCAATTTAACCCACTGTTCCAGTGGTGTCACAGACAGGGTTAGTGTCCTGTCATATCTCAGTCTCCTTTGACACTCGACTCTTAACACAATCCCCTCTCCACCCCCAACACTTGTACCATCCCCAAACCAAAAAAAACCTCCTTATGGACACTCACACAGACATTCCAACAACTGACAGGCACAGACACTTTAATTAACTATAAGCTGTAGTAAAAAGACAGTCTAAGCTACAGAGCTTGTGTAAACTCCTGTTTAGTTGGCAGCACTGGTATGCCAAGTTACAGATGTCTAGTAGATGTCATTCAGTATAATTAACAGAAAGAATGGTTCCAGTTTATGTCAATTTAGTAGGTGCTGTAGATGACTTGGACTGAGTCAAACAGCACGAGACTTGAAACAGCTTGAGACAGCCAAAGATCACAGCTCCCAGTTTGTTCTCCTGTTGGATGAACTGCACACTGAACTAGATGGGCTTTGTACAACAAGTACCTACTGAAGAGGACAGTCAAAAGCTCAGAAAGACTATAGGAAAGTTTGGAGCTTTAGTTCCAGTTAAGATTACTTCTCCATGATTTAGCAAACTATACTGCAGGTTTAGGCTTGATTTTAGTAGTCCTTTCAAACAACCAGAAGCCCTACTCTGCTAAGTAGACTTAAAACCAATGCTAACTGAACCAAACTATAAAGAATAAGAGAATCCATTCCTTTCACAAAGTCAAAGTAATGTTTTATTTTACTGCAGATGAGACAACTCAGCTCCAGAAATATTCTTTTCTCTTCACAAGACACCCACTCAGACTGCTGGAGTACTGGCTTGTAATGCCATTATTTCTATCCCCATTTCAGAAGTATTTCCTGTTAGTAACACTTGTGACTGCCAAACTGGGAGATGTTCGCTGATAGATAAAGGCTGCTGGCCATGGAGAAATCCTATTTAGGAGTTACTAATCCCAAGTTAATATGTATCTCAAGCTGCTCTATAATGTTTTACCATAATTTATACATAAATTGATCGTGTTAGTTTAATGCAGTGCCAAGAGACAGTGCAAGACTTAAGAGCTATCACATGCAGCATTTGCTGCCTGGTTTAACTGCATTGAGAACTGTCAACCTGATCAACTACATCCTAGGAGAGCTTGCTACCTTTCCTGGGACCAAGAGCAGCCTGCTAATGAGCTCTGCACATGCACTTACTGTGTTAGACCTGCAGTAAGCCCAGGCCTGTAAACTGATAGCTGGAAACAGCATATTTACTGTATTGAACAAAAATTTGTCCAGCAATGGTCTGGTGCTATCAAGAGATGGATTCTGAACTCCCACATTGTGCAGCCTCATATGCAGCCAGGAGACAAGTAGTTCTGGAAAGGCTCTGGTCACAATCTAAACAACAATATTCATTGTTGTGCATTCAGAAACTGCTCTTAAGGACAGTCTTCCTGAAGAGGAAGCAGGATGTCTTTCCTAGTTTTAAGAACATAGAAGAAACCAACAAACAGCTAAAAGCCCATGCTTGTCTCTTTCCTAGAATAAATTTGACTGCTGTGTCACAGTTGGAAATGGCTTCTACAAGCTTCACTAGGCAGTTTAGCCCTGGATGTTGGGAGCTGCAGAAACCACTGCCTTACAACTCCCTCAGTGTGGCAACATATATTCAAACTTCACAACCCTAAACTGTAATTAAACTACAAAAAAATTCTGTTACTTGGATTGAGAAAGCAGGACCTGCCATACAGTCATAGCGAGTGCAAGTGTGCATTTGAGTCTTATGTCTACTTGAACACTTTATTAGGCCAAGATTTGAGACAAAAAGACTGAAGGTTTTTCTGATCAAACTACCAAACTGGTGAGTTTATTTAGACTATACAGGTGTAACCAAGTAAGCAGATTCGATTTTTGAACATCAGGACAAGAATTTACATTTCAGTTGACTGGAGCATGACATTTCTCCATTCCACAAAGAATGGAAGCACCCTCAAATGCTGCATTCTCCACTTACACCCACTGCTGAGTACTCCCAGTACAGAGCAGTGCAAGAGGACCAAGAACACAAGGACAATGCATAAACGTTGGTACACCAGGAGAATGCCACATGCAATCCAGAAATGAAATTGTGCATACTGGACATCAGTTAAAATCAAGAACCATTTCATTTCTTTTTCTGAGGGTGGGTGTCTACATTTATTGCTCAATAATCCTGGGATTACGAGCAACTCCCCCTCATGGCACACTGAGTCACAATATGGAACCATTTTGACTATTGAAGCCTCACTCGATCAGCAGGGAAAAGTCTGCAGTGACAGGCTGACTTAAACCACATCTTCCAGTTATCATGGATAATGTGTTGGTTAGGCAGCTCTAGTAACCCTCTTTTCTACCCAACCTTCTGATCACTAGATTATCTATGGAAGAGATCATTAAGTTTGAAACACTTGACAACACAACTTTGATTGTCAACATGACATCATTAACTCAACCTTGTCGATTCAGAGGACAGATTTATTCACTCTGAATGGACAGAACAATACTCCTTTTGAGCAAGTCTTAACTGGCAAGAATAAAGCTATAGTCTTTGAAGCTGATGATAATCCATTTAGTTAGTATATTAATTTAAAAACCAGATTAGTTTCCTTCTAAGGGGTGGATGAAGCTCTGCTAGTGTAGAGAAGGCACTTTTCTTGCCAATACAGTTTGTTTAAAGGGGTCCAAGATAAAGGACAGTAAACTCTTAAAAGATCTGAATGTTTTTTTCATTATTACCTTTACCCATACCCAGGGTAAGGCAGTCCTTTGCAAGATGCATAATTATCTCAGCTGAATCACAGATTCAGCTGAATTCAAACTTCATGCTAGTCCTCACCTGATGTCAGTATAACCCTGAGATCAAAGAAAAGAAGTTAAAGGTTTTGCACCAGTTCTGAGGACAGTTTCTTGAACCTCCAAGTAATTTCACCATGATTTTTCACAAGAAAAACACATTTAGGCAGAAATGAATAGCACACAGGACATGCTAGCAGAGGTCTCTCATAAAAATATTGCAACTTCATTTTGTCTATCAACTGTACTTCCATCACATATACACACAAACATTAAAAGCACACTCTCCTCCTTCACTTGGTACAGTCAATAGTCAAAACAGCCAAATGGTTAGAAACGAGCCAATGGAGAACATGATCACTGTAATGCCAGTTGAGGATTATGATTCCCCCACCTGGCCATGAAGTGAACTGTCAAATGGCTACCTTAAAGTTCAGTACTTTTTATGAGATTGGACCATTCTGTACTACCAAACATACAATGTCAGGACAAAGTTCACTCACCATCTGTTTAGATAAGATGCAGGAAGAAAAGTACATAGTCAGTAACAGTTATTGAGATTAAATACCAGATGCTGGTCATTTGAGAAAAGAGCCAGACATGAATTAAAAATTACTTCTTTGAGCTCAGAGTGCTACTTAAAGGCAGTAACAACACCACAGGTAGCAGTAAGCAGAGGTCTTCTAGCTGCAAGACTTCATGATTGTCAAACTTAACATCTTTGTTATGTTTAGACTTTTACACTTACTGGCCATCCTAAGGACATTTTTCCCACTATCTAGTAAAAACCTTCAGAGTTACAAGGAAGGGCCAGGACAGGGCAGAAAATATGGCTTTACACTATTATTCATCTATACAAGCGTCCATTATGTTTACAATACCTGTTTAAAGGGAAAGTATACCAGATGCTGACCTGGTCCTCAGTGAGGATAGGAGGCTGCAGTGCCAGGTCCAAGCATCTCACACCCACTTGGAGGCAAATCATCCAAAGATTACTGAAAGATCTACTGCCAAAAATACAGCATGCAAGTTCAGGCAAGAATTCTTATCCTCATACATATTCTTCTTAGAAAGTTTACATAAAGTTTAAAAGCATTAATAAGTAGCAATACAGCTAAACAGCAGTTTTCATACTGCAATCATAGAGGTAAAGGGTTACTCACCTTTTAGTGCTATTACTTTAGAGGCTGGATTCATGATGGCACTTTCTGCAGAAATTGGACGTCTGATGGGTGTTGTTGGATCACTCATGTCAATTATCACTACTTGTGCCTGCTCTCCTACTTTCTCCCTTATGCAGATAAACTTGTCAGATTCCATTGTTAGGGTGCTGAATCCAATGTTTGCTGGATTAATGCCCAGATTTTGGAGCTAGAAAGACAAAAAGAGAGCGTTTTACTATCCTTCCCAGGTTGAAGGTCTAACTCAAGCCTCTGTGTCTAAAACCTCCTCCAGAAGGAAATGCAAGACTGACAAGTTTCTCTGTCTAGAGTGTACACCATTGAACTATGACTTATCTTCTGAGTCTCTTTGTTCCACAGGCAAAGAGCCACACAACTGTCAGTATTCAGGTCCTAAAGATATTCTGAAGCTGTAATATTGATGCAAACCAAAAGGAGTTTTAACTTATGCATTGCTTAACCTGGTTTTAGTAACGTTATAAGACTACACGAGCAGTAGCATCACTATTCCAGTTTTAGCAAGGCTGGAAATTTTGATCTTCAAAACTTAAGTGGCAGAACTACAATGTTCAGCATCAGCGGGTGGTACAGAAAGAATCAATTACCAGTGAAAGGTAAGAAAGACGTGTTAAAATCAACAGTCATTTCATCTCTCCTTGCCCAAGATGTCATGCCATTAGGCTCAACAACAAAGGCAGGGATTGTAATGCAGGCCCTTTCCAGCTGTATGTCCAGCTCTAAAAACGTAACTTGTGCTCAACCACACAACAATAAAATCAAAGTAGTACTCTAAATGTAACCTGGAGTAATTTTGAGGTGCCAAATAGACTCCCCTACAAGAAAGCTTCATCTCATTTTCATCCTTTTGAGTTAACTTTGTTTCCATTCCCTCTCAATTCCAGTTAGCAGGAGGAGGTGGCAGTGAATAAACATCACTGTTTCATTGGTCCACAGTAAACCCGATTTACCCATGCAGCACACCCTGGTTTGGTATATCTGTAAGCTGCATTTTATATAACAGTAACTGTGACAAGCCTGAGAACCTGCTTTATGCCCCAAAGTTATGCTTTTCAAGCACAGGAACTGTATCAGCTTCACTGAAGCTTCTCAAAGCATTAACCTATACCACTTTTCAGTGCACTGCAAGTGAAAAATGACTGCCCTCAAGGAGACAGGACAGAATCTACCACCAGCATCACTGAGTCATTCTGCTCCTTTGACAAGTACCACCAGGAGCTTCATACAGTAGGCCAAATCCCTTGGGCAAGAAGTGCCATGATGGCTCATAAACACTGTTTTGGCGTGTTTGAGCTGGCTGATCATGGCTTGTTACAGCTACTCACTACATCGTAAATTGGGTATGTAACAGAGATACCTTTAAGTGGGACTGTGCCCAAGAATGCCTCAGGAATTGTTTGTTTTCTGTTGAGCAGACTAATGAAGAGCTATTCAGCTCAGTAACTGCTAATCTCAACAGAGTCAAGTTTCAGTAATGTAATCTAAGCCAAAGGTACGAATGCATAAAAAGATATTTACTCATTCCCCTAAGTGTTTCTCAGCAGAATTGAGAGCCATTCAGCTAACACCTCACTTCAGGGGGAAATACTTCATACACAACAGTAAACTTCAGCAGGTGCCATTCAGTCCAAAAAAGAATCAAAGTTTAGGCACAACGTCATCAGATCATGTTGCACCCAGAGTTCTGAAAACAAATCTACCAGGTAGGTGGCTATTACAGGTTTCTGTGTCAGTAAGGAAAGAAGTTTTCATACCAAGATAATTCGTGGACCTTTCATATGTAACACACAATGTTTTAACACAATAAACATGCAAGCTGTAGCTCCATCAATTTCTGTGACCTTGAACAACAGAGAAGTAAACGACAGGCCCTTAATTCCACTGCTGCTTGCTTGCTCTACACCAGACAATGCCCACACATTGTCACAAATTACATGTCCACATAGCTGACACTTAAGCACTTTGATGTTGAGTATGTTCCGAGTCTATCTGCCAACAGAGTACAGTCCATTGTAAGAGACTGATGAAGTATCACAAGAGATGTGACTGCAGCACAGCTAAGTTCCTAACTTGATTTAATTAATCCAAATTCAGATGTATTTCCAGAGTATTGAAGCAGAAACACAGCTTTTTCAAGGTCTCTTCTCAATTAGTGTGCTTCAGTTTGACCTACTCTTCACGAGACAGCCCCTGGCTACTCATTCTGCGAAGTGAGAACCTTGAGGCATTTCCTTGAAGTTCAGCTTTAAACCCACCATTATTCACTTCAAAGTCTGGTCCCTGTTGAAGAAAACATTTTGGGTATCTTCACTAAGACAAGTGTGATTCTGCCTCACGGTCTGGTATTAAAATTTTCTGGTTTAAACTATTATAAAATCTAGCAAAGGCTTCAGAAAGGATAACATTAAATTCTACTCAAGTAGAATGGGACAAATCGTCCACGATGACCTGAACAATGTTGTTCTGAAGCAAACATATACCAAAATATGAAGCAAATGTACCCAAACAAAAAACACCTGCTAAAAGTTCTGTAAGCACACACCTTTTTAAAGATGATACAAACCAAGAATGCAGTAATAGTTTCCCATAACTCTTACTCATGTGACTACATAAAGCTCCAGTCATCCCCAGTAAGGATGTGCATGCAACTGTTGGGCATTTCTGCTCCACTGTCCACCCTCACCTCATCTCCTGCTATAGTTCCCATTTTGACAGCTGAGGGACACCAAGGAAATATGTAAGACCCAAAACATGCAAGATCACTGGTCTGAGCTGCAATTAAGCTTTCATCTCAAGTGACAGTCACTCCCCACAAAAAAATCTATTTCTGTATGTCTGTGATGAGAATTGGATCACCTATAGAATGAGTTATCACTACCATGTGCAGGGCACTTCTGAATCCAGTGAGCAAATTTGAGCTCTTCACCACTGAATAGCTGAATCAAGTCATAATATTTAGCCCTACCTTTTGAATACAAATCTAAAAAGTCACTTAGAGCTTGTAAATATCCTGAGTGCTTCTCAAGTCCACATGTCCAGCCAAAGCAAACTTATGAAAGTCATCCAGCTCAGTCATGCCTATTACACAACAGATAGTAATTCTTATTAAGACAAGTCAGACTATCCAAAAAGAAAATGGTTTTGTCTTGAAAATGACGGAAGTCAATCTACATCCTTTATGCTTAAAGCCAGGACAGTTTAGCTTGTCAGTGCTGCACCAGGATGTGCAGCACTTATGTGTTGAGAGCATGTCATGCACACAAGTTTTCTCACAGTAGCTGTCTGTGCCCAAGAGCCTGTACCAGTTACTGAACAGAAAGCAGAACTACGTGTCTGTGCACTGAAGGGATGATGGCTCCAATCCTGGAACCTGAGATCTTGCTTAAGCAACAGTTTTCCCCATAGACAAGCAAAGATTTTTGCTAGCAGAGAACTGAAAAAAGCTTAAAGAAGCACGAAGAGAAGCTTTTAAGAGAAAAGCAGTGACTAAGTGAAGGAAAAGTTTAATTTTAGATCAGGAACACTTTGTACACTGGATTTCAGTGGTATTGCTTCCAGTCTATCTATCAGTGTATTTGGTCTTTTCCTGCACTTCCACTGTAAACTACAATTCCCTTGGAAGAGTTCAGTCTGGTAAATAATTTGTAATTCATTGCTCCAACAGAAACACTGGGGTTAAGAACCTGATTAAATCACATTAGCTTAAGTAGTATGCACGAGTAATTCACTGCAGCAGGACTTGGCATAGTTTGCACTGCTGCAGCTGGGCAGTCACCAGACAGATAAAAACTAAGCCCTTGTCTTATTCCCCTCCCTTGCTATGGAACTTAAACTCCAGTATCCTCTGGGAAAAAAAAATGAGCAAGATAAAAGTTCTTTATGAATTTGTTAAGACTCATAGTGACAGAGTTCATATCTAAAAATAACTGTTCAATTGCATCAAATGGAGCTAAACAAACAGACTTCGAGTTCCCAATACCACATCAAGACCTGAATATCTTTTCTTCACTGCAACTATCCTCCATCCTTCAGCTCACACAGGACCTGAACACACAAGGTGTTAGAACTTCAAATTTAACGTGCCCTGTGACTGGCAGTCACTCTTCCTGCACAGGCTTGGAGCTACTACAGATGATGACCGTAAGACAAAATGAGCTGCACAAAGAATGAAAACAAACAGTCTGCTCGATCCCTAGCACTCCTCCAATTCTACACGGACCAAGATCACTGTTTCACTTCACACTACCATTTATCTACTTCCAGCAAGAGAGAGTGGGAGAGGAGAGTTCAGTGTTTAGCACTGCAGCTTATGTTTAGCTTCTCTGGAGAGCACTTTCTGCATGGTTCAGTTCTTTTAGTAAAGTACATACAACTACCTCGGGAAGACACTGAACATAAGGGAAATAATGTTTCATCAGCAACAGGCTGAACTTGGAATTAATTATAGCATTAACTGATATTCTAATCACTTAAAGCTGTATTAATTAAAAACGCTACAGGTAGAAACAGTACACAGATTGAATTAAGGCACAGAAAGATTTAACTTAGGATCACTGAAACACACAACAATTACAAGGAATTGTAACTTTTTTGGCTTTATCATAAAGCAGCATAGTAGATTTACTATATTCATTTTAAATATGATCATGTAACCACAGTCAAGCCAATTACCTGGAAGGAATGTGAGGGGGGGACAGAGATTAATCTGATAAAGCTAAATATGTATGACAGTGTAGTATTATGAAGAGAAGGCCTAATGTTTTCACAAATTCTCTACCAGTCAACAACAAGCACCATGTAACATTAATTAATGATTCCTGATTCTCGTTTACAAGATACAATAAATGAGAGCTGATATAACTATACCACAGAACCCAGCCAGAACAAACACTGTGAGTTCCTACATTCCTTCTGTTTTCCCTCCCTATTTATCTCACCATGTAGGGACAACTGCAGAAGCAGCATAAGGAGGCTACTGCAGACCCCTGCAGCAACTGCCTACTCCCAGCTACTGCTGATCTCAATCTCTCCTTAACAGAGTACTGCTTTAGGGCTGCTGCACACAGCCTGGGGGAGAAGCAGGAAAGACTGAATGCTGAAGAAGTTTGTTCCTACATGGTAGCAGTGGACATCCCAGGGCTTCCCCTGCTCCTCCATGCAGCTTTCATGCTGAGGAAAAGTAACTCAAGCACAGGTTTAGCCTTTTCAATAAGATCAAATTGCTTAGGAGCAAAAAATAGAGTATGACTTCAGTACCAATCCCTTGAAAAGTGGGTGGACAACCCCTCACCCAAACCTGAGGCAGCACAATGCTGATATTGGCAGTATTGTGAGACACACAACACCGGTAATCACAGAAACAACCATTTAACATGCAAAGCAGCATAGGACACCTCTTGCATATTAAGTGTGATGTCCACTCATCGCTATTGCACAGATCTAACACAACCAGCAGGATTGGTTATGCTTGCTAGTTCTAAATGGTAAGAGCTATATGCTCTCGAAGAAGAGTCTGACATCAAAATCACTTTTCGATCCCATGTTTCTTACTCAGACAGCTGCTCCACAGCTCTTATGAACCTATTTGAGATTACTATAATCACTGCTACAGTGGACACTGGCAGGGAGGGGGGGGAGTGACCGTAGAATTCTTCACCATGTTAAACTCTCCTAAGCCATGAAAACTCAGAGGACACAGGTGTGTCTCCTCCCTTGGACAGCAAGATTAGATATTTCTGGAATTCACTCTAATTACTGTTTTTTCCAGGCTAGAGCTCCTTCTAGGGTCACCGGGACAGTTCTTCCAGTTAAGCAAAAAAATACTCCCCAAAGGGAGCTGGAAGGGGCCGTAACCATTTCCCCACCTGAAATGCCCAGAGTGGCACGCAGGCCACACCGGGGGATGATACCCAGTTCGTATTTTGAAATGGATGCCTGATTTGACAGAAAGGGGCGGTACAGCTACAGGAGGATGACTTGCCAAGTCCACTTCCTGTTCTCTCATTCATTTAGCAAATTCCTTTAATTCCTGCCTGAAACTGCACGTTCCGAGAGTGCTGTTCTCTCAGTCCATTTACAACCCTCCCTCACCACCAGGTCACAAGGAACATAAACCGGTTTGTCTGTGCTGCATCCATCAGCCATGGATCTTTTCCAATGCTGGCATTATGGTTTTCACAGGATATTAAGAACAGAACCATGTCATTTTGGGGGAGGATTTTTTAATATTGTTATGTTTGGAAGGAGGAACAGTGGCTGTGCAGCTTCCAAGTCCAAATGGTCTCTTGCACCTCATCTCACCAAATTCCTCACAGCTACACAAAAAGAGGTTTCCAGGAACCTACGCGATCCAGAGGCTGACGGTCGTTTGTGTGAAAGGGAAAAACCACAATCCGCCTGCAAGATTGCGGCGTCCACCCAAGCTGAGGCGGGGGAGCGCCCGCGGTGCCCGGGGCGAGCAGCGCGGCTTCGGCGCGGCGCCGCCCCCTCCCCGGAGCGGGAGGTCCCTCAGGCGACGAGTGACTCTGCACAAATCGCGGCCGCTCCGCACGCCGCGGGGACGCAGCTCCGGGCATGGAAGGATGGACGGACGGATGGATGAACAGAAGCGGCAGCCCAGAGTCCGCACCGGGGGCGGGCTCGGCCCCACGCGCCTTCCCGCGGCGCCCAGCGGGACGGCGGCCGCGCTCCGGAGGGAAGGAGGGAGGGGACGGAGTAGGTCCCCCCGGCGGCCTGGCCCCGTCTCCCCGCCCTCAGCGCTCTCCCGGCCCGCCTAGGCCGCGGCCCCCCCCTCTCCTAGAGACGGGGTGAGGCAGAAGAGGGGGACCCCGACCCCGCGCCTTCTCCGCTGCCCCCCTGCGCTCACCTGGAAGTGCTCCTGGAAGCGAATGGGCAGTATCTGGGCCATGGCTGGGGGCGAGCTCCCCGGGGCAGGGGCGCGGGGCAGGGGCAGGCAGTGAAGCGGGGCGGCCGCCGGTGCTCCCCTCACGGCGGCGGGGGCGGCGCCGGCNNNCTCGCTGGGATGGCGCCCGGCGCGCCCGCCGCCCTCCTCGGCCTCAGCGCGGGGCCGCTCACTCGCCGGGATCACTCCGCACCTCACCAGCCTGCCAGGGTCTCCTCAAATAGTCCCTCCCTGCCGCGCTTCTTCCTCCGCCCATCGCCGGCGCCTCTCGCCCGCCCTCCCCCTCCCGCCTTCCTCTGTCCCGCTATCCCTCACTCCCGCTGAGGGCACGGGCTGGGGACGCGGCTCTGAGGAGAGGGTGGTCCCCGCCGCCGCTACGGCCAGCGGAGAGGGGCGGGAGGGCTTGNNNNCGATCCCCGGCCCCCGGGGCTCCTCCTGACCCACCCGCTCCCCGGCCCCCGGGGCTGCCCCCTGACCCACCCGATCTCCGGCCCCCGGTGCTGCCCCCTGACCCACCCGATCCCCGGGGCTGCCTCCTGACCCACCCGATCCCCGGGGCTCCTCCTGACCCACCCGCTCCCCGGGGCTCCTCCCGACCCACCCTCACACCGGCCCCCGGGGACCCTCCCGGCCCGCCCTCACACTGACCCCCAGCGCTGTCCCCGGCCCACCCTCACAGCGACCCTCAGGGCTTCTCCCTTCCCTTCCCCATAGCTGTGCGGCGGTGCCGGGACGTTGCTCCCCTCAGCGCCGCGGGACTCCCGCCGGAGGTGAGGAGTAACACGGGGAATAGCCAGGGGCTGCCTGGTGGGCACTGGAAGCTAGGAGCCGCCTGCCTAGCACCTGCCGCCGTGGCTGGCTGTGCCAAAGTGCGACCCTTCTCCTCCTCCTCCTCGTCCTCCTTGTCAGTCCCAGAGCCCCAAAGGCACTGGGGTCTGGCTGGGTCAGACGTTGTCCTTGGCCCAACACCGGCCGGCTTACCCTAGCCCCATGTGGGCTTTGCTCCCTCCAGTCTTAGCCGAAGGTAGGTGAGGGGGTTTATGGCCAGCTGTGAAAACCATCCAGTTGTTCTCCCCTGTTCAGTTTCTAAATAGATACACGGCTCTTTCCCAAGAGTTAACATTGTGGGTTGGAAGCTATTCAATAACCAAGAAGTGAAGAGTCCAACATGCAAGAGATGCATCAACACCTTTTTTTTTTTTTCACTCTCACTCCTGGTCTGCCCATTAGCATTAGATGAGGGAGGTGAAGTTAATGTGCTATTATACTTCTCCTAAATTACAGTAATCCTTTGAGGTGGAAATGGCTGCAGTGGTGTTAGCTCCCGCAGTTTTATCCAGAGCATTGTGATGTTTGCATTTTCCCAGAGAGCTCAGCTCTGGGGAGCACAAGATTATAGGAGAATCTCTAATACAAAGCTGAACAAGGGACCCCCGAAGACTCAACACCAGAAGGCAGATTAAAACAATTTCATATACATTACAATTAAAAACCTCATTATTTTCACTTAACCTCATTCATTTTTAATACATGGAGTTGGGAATTACCAAAACTGGGTTAAGTTTCCAAAGGAATCAGGCATGGCTTGCTGAGATACCTGGGTTCCTACTGGCACACATGGTCACAGGCTGCAGCCACAGGGATCCCTTGGTGAAGAATGGTCTACAGTGGGCTGAGGAAATACTGAACAGCCCATTGAACAGGTAGCTAGGAATGAGATGCTGCTAAAGCCCCATCCCTGCAGAAATCTGGAGATTTCTGTAGCTCTCCCCAGAGGACTCAGGATTGGGGTTACACACCAAGGTCTGGTCTCTCAAAAGAACAAAGAAAAACTGGAGGTAAAGTGGAGACAACTTTTTTTAATGTGGTCCAAAGGGGTTTGAGTAGCATCTGCTTTGTAGGTTTGTTAGTTGCAGTTTAATTTTGGTGGGTTATGAGTTTCTAAATGAGGGCAAGTCAGCTGTGCTGCAGAGACAGACTACCAGTGGGACATCAGGATGTGTCTGTCACCAGCCCATTGGTATAGTGGGCTTGTTCTGTCAGCTTCCCCCCCTCACATTCAGTTTATGGATTCTAAATAATTACATCTAGAACTCCTGTTTTTGCTAATTTATACATCAACACCTTTTAAAAAAAAAAAACAAAAAACAAACAAATCCAAAAGCCACATACTTTCATCACTTACTGTACAAATTAAGTAGAACCTCTTAAGTAGTGTACATAGTTATAAGATATATATTTTATATCATTAATATTTTAAAGACATTTGTGACAAAGAAGCAACAGATTTGTCTCTGAGATATTTTTATTATTAAGAATTACAAATGCACAAAAGTCACTGTGTACTGTGTGCAATCCTAGTAGTCTGGCACTAAGCTGCTGCCATGAACTTAGAAAGATCACTGGCTAAGGAAATCAAGGCTCTTTTAAAGTATAATTAAAATTAAAGGTCTGTTATATTTCTCCACTCCAGTTTTAATAATATAATCCTTCATGCCCACTCCCAGCTGGCCAAATCCTAATTACAACATCCCATCATTTCTGTAGCAAAAAAAGTATCTCACTTTATGTAAAAGTGCTTTGCCACACTTCTGTCTGCTGATGTCTTTCTCATTTGTACCTTCTCTGCACTGCTCTGTGTTTAAGTAGCTGTCCTTTATAAGACCTGGCTTTGCTGATCCCAAGGGTTGGATTCTTTGCAAGTGTGATTGGCTCTGAAAAGTGAGCTGAGAGTGTTGGACATTTTGGCACAAATCAAAAAAATAGGAAAAGTATGTTGCCACGTTTTCTCCACTCTGCAGCCTGCTGAGCTTCCGCAGCTAAAGAAGCTGACCTCTGCACTGTCAGCTGTGTGCGTTGATGTTTTAACTGACTCTTTTAACCTTGTTTTCTATATTTAGTTTGGGGTCTCTCAGTGAAAAGGCACTACTGGCCTTATTTAGGGTATTTTTCCTACAGTCTATAGTCTGCTGAAAGGGAATGTAAAAGGTGTCTAATGGTTTGCTGTGTTAGTGCCCCTGTGATTAGCTGGCTGCTACTCCCCTGCTCCTTTACACAAGGCAGAGCCACAGCACTCAGCAGCTGAGAAGGGTGTAATCCCTAGCAATCCTTTAACAATGCAAATGGAAAAGCTCCTGGTAAATGTTTCTCTATTTTTTTTCAGAAGTTGCTCTCATCCAAATATTTGGGTTTCTGGCTCCTACTATGGATGGCAGCCTGATGCTCTTTTAGCAATGTTTGAGAAGAGCCACATTTTTGTCTTGGAGGGGCTGTTATTTACATGGAAAAATGTTGTACGTATGTTCCCAGTCTTCCCACAGAATCAGCCAAGGAAGTCTCGCTGAAAAAGCAATGTGCATTTCTCTTAAATGTTTCTCTCAGGTTCTTGCTCAACAACATCCGTTCCAATCACTGGTTAACTGCACAAATGTTCAATTTCCAAATGTTTGGCCACTTTCCTGTTTTGATACAAGAAGGTAAAAAAGTCCCTGGCACATCTTGTGGCCTGTATGAGAAAGAATCTGCTAGAGGAGACCTGCTTGAGTGGGAGCACCCAAACACTTGGAGTGTTCCTCAAAGTGCTGCTCCAAGAAACAAGGAGTCTGTGGGTTGGACTTGCACATCCTTGTGCACGATCACTGCAAACTGCTGGAGTGCTGCTGCCTGTGGCAACGCACTGAACTCAGGATGTTGATCCACATCTGTTCCCAGCTGAATGCTGCCTGGCACTGTCAGAGCATCAATGTTTTGCCTAACAGATAAATGCAAACCTTAGGAATGCTGGATCAGCAGTCTCAGCACAAAGATGTTTTGGTGCAGCAATTGACAGAGTGTCACAACAACTCCTAAAGTTCTGATGCGGTCTCTCGTGGAAGAAATTTGCATTTCATGCATCTCAAAGCCCTCACTGACTGCTCTGTTTGCTTCAGAATCCAGTTTGAAATTGTACTCCTTGTTTTTCAAACCACACCCTTGCTCCTTGTACTTCTTTCCAGCTTGTCTCCTGGAGACAGAGGAGTCTGCCCCTTCCCTTCCCTCTCTCTCTTCTCTCTCCTTCCAACAAACTCCTTGCTGCTGAGTCAAGAACTGTCTTCTGTCATTGTCTCCCATCCAGAACTGGCCCCTTGTACATGTCCCACAGTCCATCATTTCACTGCAAACTTCCATTCAAATAAGGCTCTTTTCGCCTGGAATTCAATTATCCTTTTCCATCTGTTCTTACTGAATGCATAACTCTGGGTCATACAAAGCACTCTGAGGCTCTGGATGAGTTTCTTCTGTGGTATTTGTAAGTCATTGCGCAAGCTCCTGGGAGCAGGCTGGTAAAAATTGTAATGTTTTTGAAGAAGTTATTTAAAATGTAAAGATTGTGTTGCAGAGTTGTTTAATATGTAAATGCTTAATGTCTAATTCATTCTTTGACAGGAGAATGGTGTTGTACATGCTTAGCATTTCAAGATAGTCCTGTTCTGGTGAATTTTGCTCTTCACATGTTCTCGATAAAAGGTCACTTTATGAATTTAGTTCAGTACATGAAGCCCCATCCTGTATTTCCTGCACATGAAAGCTCTGCTGGAGATTATCATTTCTATCTCTCCATCATCTCCATCATCAGATTCTGATAGCATTTAATGTCAAAGTCAACAGGAGTGTCTAGAGGCTGCAGCAGTGCAGGCTGGAGGTCTTTAGGTTCCCCACAGAGAGTGCCATGGTGATACACAATTTACCTGCAATGTGCAAACAGTATGCTTGTCTTGCCTCCCAGGAGCATTTCCACGTGAAGGAGCCATTTCTGGCCATAAGCAGGTCGCCAACACCGATGCTCTCTGTGAGTTTTTTGCTCCTCCCTGGACACTGGTGTTCTTCAGGCTTTGCAGCACAGGAGCTGAATTCCTTGCATGGCAGTTCCTTAGCTGAGATTGCAACTCCTCCAGCCCAGCCTTGTAAAAACAGGGCTGTAGTGGTCAGTGACGCAAAGCCAGATAAAGGGCAGGGGAGTCAACGTCTGTCTTCAAAATCCTGACAGATGCATCAGGGCTGCATCCTACACCAACCCTTTTAGAAGCTGAATTCCTCCAGTGTTTTCTCTGACAGCTCATTCATCAAGCGGGTGGAGAGTGAATGTGTTCTTTGAAAATATGAGCAATGGCAAGACATGAGGTGGCCCATATAAATCCAGTGTGCATCTCCTGCTAATTCCACTAGGTTTGGAACAACAGAAACGAAACTATGCTCATATATAGACCAAGTAAAATTTCAGCCCTAAAGGATCTGATCCTCAATTACTATTTAGGAGCAGAACTAGTCAGTGTGCATAAACAGGGAATGAGAAAGGGCTGGAAAGGACCTGGAGGGGTCTGCTTGTTCTCAGGAGTGTCCTGCAGCAAGGCCAATGTTGTCCAATTGCAGATTAATAGGGTGATTTGAGAAATGCTGAATATATTGACTGTTAGGGCCTTTTAGCTATTTCCTTTGAAATAGACCTTCAAGAGGGAAAACCTCAGTGTTCATTTTCTTAACATTATTATATTGTCCAGGAAAGAGAATGAAGCCAAGAAAAGCAGAAACAGAGTTACATTTTAAAATACAGTGGTAAACCACATGGATGGTAAACAGACTTTTTATTTTCTAAAGGATATTTACAATATATTTCCCCTTCTGCTACTCCAGGAAAAAAGTGCTCTCTAAATTCATGATCTATGAATTCCCCCCATCCTCAGAAGGAAGCAAGTCTTTGTGAGTGTGCTTTCACTATGTTTGCCTGTTTCCTTTTCCCCACCGCAGTCAGTTTTGAGACCAGTGGCCAAATTCAGCCATATGTGATGGAGAGGAATAAGCTCAAAGATACTGGATTCCTGCAAGTTTTATGAAAACAGGCAGCCAGAATGGAGAGACTTTTATTTAGAAGGAATGGCTGAAGTGGGAGTTCAGCCTTTATTGGCAAATCTATGAAGCAGTCAGTGCAAATCATGAAAAAAAAAAATCTCTGACCAAGGTCAGTGCCTTCTTGAATTAGTTTTATTGTTCATGAAATATTTTTGTTCCCTTTCCTTATGCCCAAATTCCTGCTTTTATATGAATCTGTACCTTTGTCTGCATTAGCTTTAAATACAAGTTCAGAAATCCTCATTATTTTCTGAACTGTGTTCTCCCCTTCAAAAACAGGTTTTTGTTAGACCATGTAATGCTGTTTTATGTAACACAAAGGGCCTGGGTGTTTTTTCTATCAGCTTGTAGGACTTCAGGACGCTGAAGATAAAAGTCACTCTCATTTTCTTTTTCACTCCTGGCTTTCTCTGTCTGGAATTGTTTGTGGAACAGGTTTTAATGGACATTCTCTAAGAAGCATTTCTTGCTCCTTAATGACATGTACAACCTGAATGTAACAGACTGGCTTTTCTGGAACTTCAGTCTTAAATAGAATATTCAAGATACAAACACAACACAAAGATATTTCCCAGAGAGGTTCAACCATCACACATTTACTACCTTTTAGATTACTGACAACAAGCAACATGGCTGAGCTGGAATAAGATGTAGGCAAGCACAGGTTTACAGGCTGAAAGTCCTCATAATGAAATGTCTACCTAAAAAAAAAAATTCCTACTGATGCTCAGTGCCTACTAGGCAGAAGCAGTACATAAGCACTTTGCAGCCCTGTCGCTGGAATAAATTTAGATGACACAAGATGAAGACAGCCGTGCCCCTTTATGCCAGAGCTTTCTGTGTAACTGATGCTATTTGTGTGAGGGAATGCTGAAAAAAGGGAGAAAACCTGTGCAGAGGCCTTAACAAGCACCAGAGGGAATTCACAATGCTGTCTTTTTAGGGTATAATTAATCTTTTTAGAAAGATCTTCCTGAATTTAAAGAGTATTTGGTACTTTATACTCTTCTAAAAGCCTGAGGGATGCCCTGAAACATAAAAAAATTACATCACAATTTTGGCAAACTCTGCTGTTCCAGATATGTAGTGTATCTTAAGCAAACACAAAAAATAAAAGGGGAAGCATACCAAGTGCTAGCTAAACCTTTTATATAGCATTTTATTGTCGGGTTTCTTTGCAGATTTTTGGTCCTTATCATGGAAAAATGTTATCTAATAAAGTACTAATTTCAAAAAGAATATATCAATGTTGTTATGGAGTAGCTTTTAGTTGCCTCCTCCTTTCTGCACCAAGCCATTCTGCATCCAGGAAGCAAATGGATGATTTCTGTCCCCAGTGCCAGAATTTTCCTTCTTTCATCCTAGCTCTCCACAAGTCATTTGCTCCAACTCAACCAGTCTAGTGCTTAAAATTCTGGATGGAGTGAGGCTCAAGCTACAGCACATCAAAAGTGAGTCATCTTCTTGTGTTTCTACCCATTTTATGAAGACTGAAACGTTAATAATAAGCAGCTCTTCTCTTGTTTCTTTGGTCATGCTGGAAGAGGCAAACTAAAGAATTGAAACAAGTTTAGTGTTAAGAAATAAGCACTTTCATGGGCCCCAAAGATCTTTAAATATGTGCATATTTCTCTTCTAGCTCAGAATGTGACTGAGACAGCACATGATGTGTTGCCTGATGCAAGAACTATGTTCAGTTAATGCATATTGCCAAATTTGTGTCTGCAAACAGGAGCTTGATTTGCTATATCTGGGCTGTGACTGGTAATACTCCTTCATGAAGGCAGGAAAATAGCAGAATAAATGGTAGAATACAGGGAACTCTTGAGCTTTTTGATCAATTATTCCGAAACAAGGGTAGTCAAATCTAGGCCATAGGATTAAAATGCAGCCTGAATCCACTCTCATTTGTGACATAAGCATTTTGGAATGGTCTGTCCTTTTCCAGTCCACCCACTCATGTCAAAAAACGATGTTGGATTTGCTGGTGATGCCAAGGCCGTGGTAAGCTGTGGGCATGGTCTCTGGTTAGGCAGGGCTTCCTGATGCATTCCCTGGTGTGTTACCTCCTCAGCTGCTGGGTTACAAAACAACAAGGCAGCATCCATTACTGCTGATCTCAGATATCACTTCCTCTGTCATCTCCATTCACAGTTACATATGACATGCAGAATTATTTTCAGCTCTGCTTGGCTTGCATGTAATCCAGTTTTGCAGCTTCCCCCTGGACTCTGTAAATACAACAGCAGGAAGAAGCCACCTTTTGTCCCTTTGGGCCAGGAGGACATGCCAAACATCAACATGGCTGTGTTCCTGAAGACCAAACTGTAAGTCTGCTCACAGACTTCATAATCCATCTGTTTTCTGTAAAATGCAGTTATTTACAGCAAAGTTCACAGTACAGTAGCTGCTGTTTATGTTGCTATTTGTGGTGAGGCTCAATATCGTCTATTTTTCATTATATCTCAATGCTGCCTTTAATTGCCTCTTTCCAGCAGATTTATGTATTATCCCTCCCGGCTGTTCACACTCAGACTTCCCCTTGCTTGGCAATCTTCCAGTCATTCCGTACTACAGAGGTACTAAAACAGCAGAGCAGTTGATGAGAGTTAAAATAAAACTACATTATGTTGTACTACATGGCCTACAGATGACTGAGCAATTGGACAACGGAGCATCTCAGGCTCATCAGAAGTTCTCTTCCTTCTCTTGACTGTTCATTTTATACTTTTGGGCAGGTACAAAAAAAGGTGGTAGAGGCTTAACAAATCTATCTTGAAATGTTATCTAATGCCTTTATTTATCACTGCTCCAGGGGAGAGTATGTTGGAATTAATGATTCTCTCAAATAACAAACAAAAATTGTTCTCACAGGAATCAGCTTCATGATCCTGACACTTGAGACACGTGGGGAAGCAGAGACATTCCCTGGAGAACTACTGGGGTCATTAACACAGCCAGGCTGACTCAGCAGTACATCTACATGTGGCCAACTGCAAAGATATGAGGAAGCTTAATGGTTTTAATGTGGTGCTCAACACAAATACACACCTATTTCCTAAATGAGTACATTCCTAGTTTAAGGCTCCAGTGTCTGGCTGTTTAATGCACCCAAACTCCACTGCTCAGTCACTGGCAGTAGCTGCTGGTGTCCAGTAACACGTGGAAACCAGCAATGTGGGGCTGTGTCCCACAGAAGAGCTGCGTTGGTTGTGCTCTTCATCCTACCTCACCTGGGCACAGGTGAAGCCCTTGGGCTCCTGGCAGGCTGCCACTGTAAACCCAGCACAGCTGGCATGAGTGGAGAGTAAGGCCTTGATATTGCATTTCAAACACTGATTAGTAAAGCAGGTGATTGAAAAAAAAAGGTGTTTGTTTAGCTTATGGAGATTGTGGAAAAGAAAACAGCTCCAGAAATCCAAAGCTGGAAATGCTACAGCAGTCTGGTACATCAGATTCCTCTGAATAAGCTTCCCTCCCCTCCACCTTTGGCTGCAAGGGTGAAGGTCTTTCTCAGACAAGCACTCGACAAGCAGTAGAAATGCAGCTCAAGAGAAAGCCATTCAAAAGGGTCAAGAGCAAGGATTCATGCAGTAAAATAAATACATGGAGATGGAAAAAATCTTTCTCTGCTTTTCCTCCCACATGTTTTGGAATTATTGTGCCAGGAAATTATTAAATCACACAAGTTTCAGTAATGAACATATTGCTTGGATGGCATGAGAAGTTGCTGAGGGATATAGCTAAGGAAAATAACTTTCCAAAGTCAGCGATGAAGGATCAGATAGATGAGCAGGAGTACAATTTATATGGACTTCTGAAAATAGTACTGGTATGGGAGCACATTCTTCAAATCAATACAAGTGAGCATTAAGAGGAGGCATGTGCATAAAAAGCAGAGGGATCTTTGTTCAGTGTTTTCTGCTGTCATTTAGCACAAAGGTTCCCTGTGATATTTTGGTTTAACTGGGAAGACTCTGACACCTAATTAGGAAAGGGACAAATCAGAACTGCTAAAGCACTTCTGTATCTAGAAGTATTTTTAAGTCTTGAGAGCAAGGCTAAATTTGCAGTGCCACAAATGCCAGTTCAGGGCATGCCAGAGTTGTTCTGTGTCTCAATAAGACAAGAGGCCCCTTCATAAGAAGCCCCTCACGAGCTTGTTTTCTCACCTGCACTTGCAATTCACTTTTAGGTCATTCAACAAAAATTAACCCATCTCCATATGGTGATACAGTATGTACTGATGAATATTTTCTGCCTGTCTCAGTCACACCTGCACAGGGAGCACATGGAGAAGAGGTGGGAGGTGGCAGTGGCAGTTTGGCTGCAGCTGAGTGTGTTCTGCATTGTCACTGACTGTACCTGCCTTGAATTCTGAGTACAAGTGGGGGGGATCCCAAAGGCACCCACAAACCTCACTAGCTCCTATCCATGCTGTATGACTCTGTGGAGCTTTGGGAACAAAAATAAATGCCAGAAATGTCAACAGCCTATAACAACAATGTACAATGAAACAGATAAAATGACTCACAGGTCTCCTCTGCAGTGCTGTTAGCAGCCTATATATTTTCAGGGTGGAAAATAATCTGGAATTATCTGAGTCTCCATCAAAATCCTGCTTTTTAAGAGAGGCAGAGCTCAGCACTGGCCAGTGACTGCTGTCCATTAACAGTGAGAGCAGATCTACGGTTAATGTGGAGGAGGAGGAGTCGTCATCTTGCATGGAGATGCCAAGGAGGCCCACTGTTTTCCACAAAATAGCCACAGCTAGAGCTGGAAGCCCATTTTCTAGAAGGTTCTGCCTTGCCAACAGCAAAGTCACAGTTCATCTAGGCTTTTTATAGTGAGGCAGGGCTGCACAGTCACTGTACTTAGTAAACTGTGCCTGGCATTCAGGGATCTTCCTGATTTGGCAGCCTGTTTATTCTGGGGGCACCTCCCTGCTTGCTTTCAACTAAACCCTACCAATCCTTCAGTTCTAGCCCGAGTGGGGTTGTGCTTCATATTTTCCCAGTTTGGGAATTTGTAATAAATTTATTTGGAAGCAAACAAACCAACGACCCTACCAAAATGTAATGAAAATTGCAGAACTCCCTCTTAAAGCCAAAGGTCATCTCAGAAGCAGGGACTGCTTCAGGCAGAACTATGGGGTCCTTGATTCCAACAGCCCCTGCTTTGCCTGGTGTTACATACTTGGATAAGCGTCCTTTACCTCCCTTTCCTCACTCATTTCCCAGGAGGGCAGGGACTGCACTGTAAGCAAGGAAGTCCTTGAGAAAACACAAAGGGTTGAAATGCCTGACCAGCCATAAACAGCTATGTGAGAAATACCCTTAAGACTCTGAAACGGATTCTCGTGCCAGCAGAGCCAGCAAACTATTAATATTCCTAGCAGAGATCCAGAATCCACTGCACTGCTCCATTCTCTATCATCTCCTACTGTGCTCTTTGTACTATTTTGATTTTTCTATGTGCAACAATTAAGTGCAGAGATGGAAGTGCTCTCAGTTCCCAGTTGTTGAAGAACTCTCAGCAAAAAGGCAGCAAATCAAAGTTAGGCGATTTTTTAAAAAAAATCTGTCAGTCTATTGACTTTCCCTTTTTCTGAGATTTTGCAATAAATAGCACTTCTGAATCTCTGCTTTACAGTATCAAAATTAAACTCTACTGCCAAAAAAAAAAAAAAAAAAAATCAGAAGCCAAGTTTCTCCCTTCACATACAAGTAAGGACCTACCCAAAGGTCAAGACTTTCACGAGTCTTCTACCATCACCGAATTTGGGACCACACAAATACCACAAGAAGGTTTTCAAAAAGGTTTGTATCTTTTTTTGCCTTGCTCCTGTTCCACCTGCCCCCTGTTCATGCATACATCCAGTTGTTGATATTCCTGATAATACCAAACACTGTGGCAAGGTTACTTTTTAAGCAACATCTGGAATTATTTCATCATCACAAATAAATTCTTTTGCAAAAATAAGTGCTGATTTACATTCCTCTCTCAGGATCTAAGAGAATCTACTCAACAATAACATAGAAATGTCATACCGCTTTTATTCTCAGGAAACAAAACCCACCAGCTGCAAACTTATGTCCATGCTGGTACAAACAATAGAGTAGGTGCTGTGTGTTCACAGATATAATGGGGGAAGAGTATCAATGAAGTTGTAATATTGATAATAATAATAAAAAAAGGAAATAAATGCAACAACTCTTCATTAATAATAAGCACCCTTTATTGACTGTCTTACCATTCAACACTCATTCCATTCAATTTCTTAAACTGCTGAGCTACGGTCCAGTTTAGCATTTAAATAAAAGATAATGCAATTTGACTTGTACAAAAAGTATTATACCTGGGTGGCACAGAATTAAAGTTCTATTTAAAAAAGCCATAGACACAAATAATCACTACCTGTGGTTTGAAAATTAAGTCCTATGTATTTCAAAGTAAAAATTAACACAGATCCTCCATATGATATTATGCTTGTAAAAATGCCTACAAAAATGTTTGTTCAGAAGGCAGACTGGTTGGAAAGTATTTTGTATTTCACCATCTAACAAATGACATCACTTCACAAAAACTACTAGGCAGCAAAATATTTCAGGTGAATTTCACACATTAAAAGAACCCCTGACATCATCGTGTCTCAATGATTTCAGTAGGGCCACTACTGCTCAGCACAGCAAAAAAATCTGTGTAGTACAGACTAAAATTCAGCTACAGATCATTTGTTACAAGATTTAACTCAATGCTCAGGAAATTTAAAAATCAAATACACCTAGGAGTCTAGTCATCAGATACTGGCTATTCCCGTTCTTTTTCCTTGCTGCTTTTAGAATTTTATGTCTGTGTTATGAAGGGTATATGCTACTTCCCAGTGTTTTAAGATCTCTTCAAAATTGATTAGCAAACTTTTTGAGAAACTGGCAAATTGCCTTTTATAAAGAATACTTAAAATGTTGGGGTTTTTTTGCCATCTTCTTCTGACCTTATTAAGCTTCTACCCAAGCCAATAAAATTAACCAGAGTTATTTTGCTGCAAGAACACCAGCTTGATGCCAACACGAATATGCAGGCAAAATAGTTTATTTTAAAAAAGGTTAGCACATGAGTGCAAATTAAACTTCTTCTGAAAGTCCTGGACTCTACACAGTTAAAGTTTTTCAACAGCATCCAAGAAGAAATAAAACTCCATCTCAGGAAACAGTAAGAAAATCTACTGAAGTAAATCCTTCATTATACATGCAAAATGGCATTTCCTGGAAAAGCAAAAATCATGTGGTTATTTTCCTTTCAATTTCCTTTTCCTGTAGGATGGGAAGTTATTCCAAGAGATAAAAAACATCATCACTATTGTAAAATAGTGGTGTCTCCTCATGTCAGTTAGACTTAAGTTTGTTATCAGCAAAAATCAATAGGAAAGCAGAGACAAGCGATTCAGTTTGTAGCAGAAATTCTTTTATATCCAAGCACCATCCTTCTCACCCTGCTAAAGAAACCCAGTGTGGGAAATGATCCTTTAAAACAAGGCCATTAAAACCAAACAAAAATAACAAATAGAGCGAGAAAACCTAAGCAGAGGCAGGCACACATTACTGAGGCAGTGAATGGCATTGTTAGAAGACACGAGGAGTCAGACATCTGTAGAGATTCCACATGGCTGAAATCCTGGGTTTCTACTCTGCTTGGGTCACAGCCTTCTCAAAGCACAAATAGGGATTTATTTTTCATTCCCAAAGCAGAAATAGGGATTTGTTTTTTATTCCCCTTCCCTGCCTGTGTTTTTAAAGGCATCAAAGATATCCAGGATGCACTGAATATTTCATAAGGCCAATACAACCAAACGTTCGGTTGCTCAAAAACTCGAGTTAATTTTGTGAAATAATTTAAGACTAAAAATGGAATAGCTTACATCAGAAAGGCAGCACACTTCAACCTTAAATCAAAGGTTTTTGCTTGGATTCAAGCTCCAGAATTCTCACTACACATAACACAACCAGATCCTCCAGTGACATTTTTCCTCCATTTGCCATAACTTAGTCAAGAAAGTCTCAGTGTCCATCCTTGTTATCAGAGTCTGACTTCAGCAAACACTGAGTTGGGACACAGTTGCTTACAGGTGAAGGCAGATCTCACACCAAAAGCAGTGTTATTAAAACAAATGAGAAACTAAACCAGGTATCAAAATCTTGATCTTCCTTCGCTGAGGTACTTGACATACGAAAACTAACAACTGTATAATTTACTAAATAAATTTATCAACTTTCTTGAGACATCAAATCATACAATTAATAAATATTCTAACAGAGTGAGATAATTAATCATGGTACAAACCCAAATAGTAAAATGATATATTAATATTAATAGGCTATTTATAATTCTTAATGTGCATAAATGATACAAACTGAAAGATTAAAAAGCAATTGAAGGTACTCAACTGCTCTTGAAGTTTTATGTCCCTCCAAAAGAGATTTGTCTGAGGGGGACTGAAATCAATGCCATCAATAACAAAGGAAACAGAGGCTCACCTTAAATCTAATTCACAACTCAACCCTGCCACTATGCCAGAAATAGTATTTTTTCCATCATACTACGTCTAATAAGTGTAGCTTTTTTAGTGATTTATTTTTCTGCAAGTGAACTTTCTGGAGACACGGTAAAATAACACAGGCTCCATTTCTCTTATCTCCTTAACAGTTGGATGCACCTTGTGGCAAGTGAGCTCAAGGTAACAAATCCCTTGGAAAAGGAAGGAGGGAGGTGTGACTGTGACATCTGTGAAGGGGACAAGCTTGATAGCCCACTACTTTCTTTAATTCATAAGGCAATGTGGCATTGGTTCAAAAGAAGTGACAATCTCTTCCTAGCCATACACTGTCACTTGTGATGTTCCAGTACTGACACAGGTCCCTTGGCCTTTCCAGACAGGAGTACCTTGCTTGTTTTCAAGACAGACAGCAAGTTCTCGCTGTCGTGTCTTCAGGCTGGAGCAGAATTGTGATCATTTTGTTCTACAGTGACCTTTACAAAAGCACAAAAAAAAGTGAAAGGCTCAAATTCTATCTGGAAGACTCAAAAATGGTTTTGGGCTTTTCTTCATTTGCAGGAACTGTTCATACCTGCTAAGCCAACACAGATGCATGTGAACCATAGTGGAGTTTCTTAACAGTCACATGACTTAGCAAAGCACAGCATCTGCTCCATCTGTAATCACATTTGAAATAAATGCTAAAGAACAACCTTCTACAATCTGTGCACTATCAGAGCAACTCTCCATTTCGAAAATGGAAGCTGTTTTTTCAAATAACCACCTAAATGAATAAGCTGAGAAAGAGCAGAAAATTAAAAACAGATGGTGACCATTTCTGCAAAAGAATCTTTAAGAGCACATACATTTAAGTTCTGACTTTGTTCCCAAACTTTTTGGGTCACTGTCAATGAACATTTCTTGAAGACCATAAGATACCATTAGAGATCTTTACTGACAACGCTGTAAAGGCAAGAGTATTTAGCTACCCAAACATAAAAACCACAATTTGTGGATGCACCATTCGGGCAAATTCATCTTAGCAAAGGGAACACACACAGGATATTACCATTACTGCATGACACCCTTGATATTTTACAACTTCCACAGAACAGTTCATTCCTTAAGCCCCAGAAATGCCACAGAACAGCCGCTTAAAAATATTTTAACAGCTGGAAATCAGCTTTTTTTCCTGAATTTAACATATCTGTAGGTAAACAGAATTAGCAACATTTGTTCTGAACAGAGCAGCACATTCTGTTCCCCCTGCCCCCTCCCCAAAACAGAGGCAGAAGTGCAGTTCCTTTTCTCATCACAGCTCCCAGGCCAAGGACGCTGCAGCTCTGTGAGTGCGAATTCCTCCGCGCACATGACACAGCTGAGCGGGGCATCCTGACCCAGTGCTGGGAGATTTTACTCCACGTGCACCTTTCCCGTGTAGACTAAGAGCAAATGTAAAGTATTGTGCTCACTTAAGACTATGTAATTTTAATGACAACAAAACCAGTAACGTAGCAGAAAAAAAAAAAAAGAAAAACAGATACTGCCCAAGATTTTCTTTAAGAGATGGGTTGAGATGAGGCATTCAGGATGAACCAACACAGGACAAAAGAAATTCTAAAAATCCGTTAAAGTTGTCGGACTTTCCTATCAGTGTTTTTAATGTTGACATCCAGTGTCTCTACTTTCTTTGTGAGCCGATCCAACATATCATCCTGCTCTTCTATTTCAGTCTGCAGGCCAAGAGCAAGGCTCTTCAGGCGACTCAGCCCAGAAGACATCTCATCTGCCAGGGGAGAGAGGGACCATAAGCAATCAAAGAGCTGTAAAACATTATCTAAATGGCCACTATCAGGATTCCTTCTTCTCCAAAACCCGCGTTTAGAAAACATTAAATACAATTCCTCAAGTCTGAGTGTTCCTCTGAAATAGAGGAAGCACTGGGATGTTCATAGTTGTACTCTTCCTACCAGAAATGGTCACTTCCTCCTGTTTTACATTTTACATTTGGTGTTAAGTAAATGCTTAACTCCAGATTGGATCTTTGTCAAATGACATAGCCTGTAATGTAGTTTTTACCTTTTTTTTAATGTATCTCATAGAAAAATTGGTACATATTTTCTCTGCTCAGCATACACAGTATGCTCACTACCTCAATTGTTTTAAGCTTCATGCAGAGTTGATACCAGCGAGGTGAAGTTTAAAGCAGTTATTTATCATAGATGAAAAACTCCAATTTCTAGATTTTGTAATTGACCAAAACTTGACAATTTCATTGCATGATTGATTGGTATAAATGCTTCTTGAGATAAGTCTTCCACAGCTTGTGAACAGAACATTGAACTAGCTCTTGTGACTGACCATTTCTCTTTGATATATTCCTTTCTGATTTTTTCCCAATCTCTTCTTTCTAGGTCAGCTACACAGTGACACGTGTAAGCAAACAGGCACTTTGTCTATATGCTACAGAACAAAGGAAGGCAAACTCAGCTGAATGGTTTTGAGATGTAATAAAAGAAATGCAGCAAATCCACAAATTAAATATTTAGTGCCTTTCAGTTCTTAGCATTTTTTAGCAAAACGTGTATTTCAAAAGCTGTGCATTGCTTTAAATTATTTGGGTCTAAAGCAAGGTACCATGTAGATAGTTTTGAAATGCAAATACAAGCAACTGATTTTTAAAATTATCATCAAATTTTGCATGTTAACTAAGAGAAGTGTTGGCAATATATCACTCAATTTTATCTGGTTTAGGAATCAAAAGTTCACAATTGTACGACAAAAAACAGCTTCAGTTTCCTCACTCACCTAAGTTGGTATCAATTTTCTGGTGGTAAGCTCGCAGTTGTTGGTTCTTTGGGTAGGCGTCCTTTTGCACTGAAGAAACTAAATCTGCTTTGTTGAAATCATTGTCTGTTAAGAGCATAGAATACAGAATATTATACAGTGAAAAAGCATGTGAGAAGAGGTTTTGAAATTTTAGCAAGGCTGTTAAAAATTAGTTTGAACACAGCTGCCAGGTAATCACATAACCAGAGTATCAGGAGTAGTCTGAGAGCATTGTCTAGGGGCCAGCTGACAAGATGAACGCTTTAGCTACAACTATTCTCTTTTGGGCTGCCACTCGTAGTTCTCGCAGGCAGCTGGCAGAGAAAAGCAGACCCGAGGACAGCAGACCCGAGGACAGCAGGCCCGAGGACAGCAGGCCCGAGGACAGCAGGCCCGAGGACAGCAGGCCCGAGGACAGCAGGCCCGAGGACAGCAGAGCAGACCTCCAGGTCCGCAGAGCGCCGGGCCGGTCCCGGGGCCCGCAGGGAGCGGCCGCAGCGAGGCCGCCGGAGCCGCTCCGCCCCCTGCTGGACAGAGCCCCGCACTACACGGAGCGGGACGGGTCCGAGTCTCCAAACGCCTTCACTTGTTACTGACACATCATCATCATCATCATCGATATCCTGCTGCTTTCCCACTCCTACCGTGTTACATAACCGAGGCCCAGCTGATAAACAAACAGTTATTTAGTACGAAAAAGCCCTCACAGAAGTTAAGTGATTGACAGAAGGGGGAACGAGGCCAAACTCCATACCCCACCTTCTGAGAATCAAGAAATGACTTCAGTATGGAGGGTTAGAACCCATGTTTGAAATAACAAGGACAGTGTGTCTGAAAACTATGACAAACAACGGTTAAAAGGAGAACCTCTGAACGTGTAACATTTTGGCAAACGTTGGGAAGCCCTGTCTGCAAATATAAGCACTGGGTGCTTCTAGTCTTTAGGGGGTATGACATCTTCACTATGGATAAAAAGAGTTTAATGGAAACAATTCCCTAGATTTCAAAGCATGAGGGCTGGGATACAAATCTCCAGATGCTAGGCAGCAAGGTAAGTGAGCAGCTGGGCAGGCTGAAGGGTCTCTGCCTTCATCACTCGGCAAGTTTGCCCCACATGGATGACAGGCATTCAGTGTAAAATAAAGTTAACAAACCTGAATTATCTAGCTTCCTTAAATTTGGATGGCTTTCCTGGTATTTTGACTCTTGTTCTTTACTAGACACGATTGCTTCTTTTAACCTAGTAAAAAAAAATAAAAAGAAAACATCACTATTGATCTCAGCATTAAAGAAAAAAGGTAGCTAGACCATCTCAGGAGTTTACAGGAGTTTGAAAGAACCAACAGATGCTTTACTTCCTCATTTTCTGGTGACATTTCAGATATGCTGTGAGAGACAAGTCCCAAATAAAAAGTTTGTTACTTACCTGCTGTTAGCATAATATTCAGGGGCTCCATTCTGCTCTGGCTTGCTCTCTGGAGGTTTGGCTTTGAAGTAGTTTACCAAGCCCCCCCAAACACTCTTGATGCTGTTGATGTGCCTTTGACTGGTTTTCAAGTCCTGGTCCATTTTATCCACCATCTGCTCCGTGCGCTTCAGAGCCTCTCCCTGACGGACCAGCTCCTAACGGGCAGCGACAGGGAAAAGCAGATCATAAAGCCAGGGTAAACTGGGGCATCAAACAATTCACCCTAAAGGTCACACTCTAAAGAAAAATAACGGTGTTCCTTCATCTGTGCAGATTATTTCTGAGGGCAAACAGCTTTTCCCCTCGCTCCCCTTCCTCCAGGGCATTTCAATCAATAGTTGCCTCTGAGCCACTGCATCAAGCAGCTGTAAAATCCTCATCCCTGTGATGTGCCGGGTTCCTGGCACCCACCACAAACAACACCCAGGAGTTTTCTGTACTGGCCTTTCGTCAAACTGACATTTGCATCTATGGCTGACCAGCAGATAGGTGATGTGGTGGAAATGCACAGGTTTATGGCAGGGGAATGAGCAAGAAGGAGAATTTCTAGTTATGAATGGCACCTTCATTGGGAAGGGATTCTTTCACCTTACTCAGATGTTTCTGATAATTTAGAAGTAGAACAAGCAAAGGAAATAAAACACAAACAGAATTTCTTCAAACTTCAGGAATATTTTAGTTAATTTTAACAGTGTAGGATTTAGAAAATTTTATATATAGAACTACATTATTTTCTAATTCAGCAGCACAAGCACTATCCCAAAGTAATCCAAAGATTAATGCTGGCAAGAAAGTTGCCTGCAGCTACCACCAGTGCAAAACAAAGAACTTGTGTTCATATTCCTGCTAAACTCTGGGAAATTTTAGTTGAATATTCTTTTTTTTTCCCCCTCTCAATAAGGCACAAACACGCAGGCTTCAAGTTTTACCACAAGCCCTGTGTCAAGCCTGAATTCTTGATTCCTCACTTGTGATTTCCTTAACAAACAAATCACGAGTCTGAAAGTTCACAGAAGTCCCACCAAGAACCCTCTGAGCATAAGGACTAGCTGCAGCTTGGGCATGCTCTGGGGTAATTTAGGCAACCACATTACCCAAGGAACATCCCATTATAGCAGGTGACACAATGGACAAGATCTTTAAGAGCCCGAGCACAAAGTGCTGAAACAGCGCCAGAGGAATGAAGGAAATGATTAATCAGGGTGAAGCGAGGCACATCACAAACAACTAACAGGGAAGACCCTTCATCTAACCAAGAGGACTGCTAAAAACTGTTTAGTCAGCTAAAAATTAGTAAGAACTGCTGAAAGCAGCTGAAAGGACGGCCGAGTGCCAGCCTCAGTACTATGCAGACACAGGCTGAAACTGGGATTTTTACCTCAAAACCCAAACGCCACCACCCAGAAAACACAGGGAGACAGGCTGGCTGGCAAACACCGAGTAAAGAGGGGCTTTTCAGGAGACTGTCTAGGGGGACAGGGACAACAAGACTCCCCTCGCGGAGGTGGGAGCGCTCGGGGCCTGCGGCCGCTCCTCCCCAGCGGCCCGGGGGGCGAAGGCTCCCGACCCCGACCCACCTCGGAGGCGGCCACGCCGATGCGCTCGGACTCGTAGAGAAGCGACAGGGAGCGGGTGGTGCTGTCGGCGGTGGCGGCGGAGCGGCGCAGCACCTCCTGCTGCAGGTACCACTGCCGGTCCGCGCCGCCCGCCCCGCCGGGACCCGCCGGCGCCGCATCCTCCTCCTCGTCCTCCGCGAACGGGTTGTAGCTCCTCGGGAGCGCCGACATGGCACCGCCGACCGGGAGAACGCCCGCGAGGAGCCCC